>JAHMRZ010000016.1:600000-1083251 GCA_021020635.1 Fusarium sp. PT
GTAAAAAGATTTAAAAATCTTTTTTAGCTTTTTACTTAAGGGATAGTAGCTTATTTATTATTTATTATATAATACTAGAATTCTTATAGTTATAATTAAGATATTATAGAAACTTATTAAGATTATATTTTAACTTATAATTCATAGAGTAAAAGATATAAATTATCTATTAGGACTTAGAGTTAAAATAAATATTAATAAAATACTAGATATTAAAGTCTAAAATAAAGAATTAATAGCCTAGGGTAAGCCTATTATATATTTATCATAATTATATTATATACTTATTATTATTTTCTTAAAAACTTTAGAGGGTATAAAAGTAGCTTATAATATATAGAAGGTAATTTTAATATAATAGATACTAAAGCTTTTATTATAGTTAGCGATATAAGGATTAGATCTAGCTAGACTATAGATATATCTATAAGGGTAATATTAGCCTTAACTAAGGATAATAGTATTTAGGTTATTATATATTAGTTAACTATATTAGTTATATTAATTAACTATTTCTATATAGGATATAGTGCTACTTATAGATTCTATTATATAATTTTAAATAATTAATTTTAAAATAAAGCCTCTTTTTAAGGCTATTAGTTCTTATTTATTATAAAATAAATCTATTATTAATTTAATATAAGGTTATTAGAAAATAAAGATTAAGTCTTAGATAATATAAAGGGCTAGACCTAATAGATAAATATAAAAGGGTAGCCTTATATAAAGCTATTTAAGAATAAGGAGAGAAAAGAGAGAAAAAAAGATTAGTTTATAGTAAGATTATTATAAAGAAAACTCTATTCTCTTGGTAAATTCTAATTAATTTAGTTATATATTATTCTATAGATAAGCTAATAAGCTAAATCTACTTAGCTATAGTAATATTATAATATAAATAGAACTATTAATATAGTATAGCTATTAATACTTTTCATATCTATAAGGCTATAAGGCTATAAATACTAATTTACTATATAATAATTAATTCTATTTATTATTACTATATAAAGAGGGGATTCTCTATTATTTAAATCTTTAATAATAAAGATAATCTTAAATTACTATATATAACCCTATCTATAAATATAAATATCTATATAACTTAATAAGATATAATAAGGCTATAAATATACTATAATATATACTCTAATTGCTTTATATCTCTCCGTAAAGAAGGAATATTTAGACTTTAAATTCTCTTAAGTCTAAAGGGGTATATTAAACTAGAGCTATTATATAATCTAAGTCAATTAAATCTATAGTGTAAAGCTATCTTTAACTTTAGGATATCTTAATTATAACTTTAACTTTAATATCTAAATATATATTCCTTCTATAAAATCTTAACCTTTTAAAACTCTAAAACTCTACCTATCCTCCTCCCTAGCACTATATATAGCCTAAGCTATTATTAATCTTAACTCTATATAGTATACTTAATTATATTAAAGACCTTATTTATCTAGTTAATCTATCTTTCTAAGCTATTATATTAGGCCTTATACTTTAATTTAAATGCCTTAATAAAAATATTATTAGTATTAAAGATTAGATCCTTTTTTATAAGTCTATCTTTTAGATTTCTAAGATTCTTAAGTTACTATTTAAGATTAATATCCTAAGATATTATTATTTTTATAATATAAAATATTAAAAGCTTAATACTAAAGGTAATTAACTTAATTAAATTAAGATTATTTTAGATTATTCTAGCAGGTAATATTATACCCTTAAAATCTTAATTTAGATTATTCCTTTTTAGGTCTTTAACTATAAATATTAGCTAATTAAGCTTCTATCTATCTTAATAGTCTATAATAGTAATTTTAATCTAGCTATAAATTAAAAGATAGCTTTTATTATAATAAAGGTCTATTATTTTAATAATATAACTTATTATAGTAATTAATCGCTATAATAGTAATTAATAATATAGACTAAAGGGAAGAAGATTAGGGTTTAATTAATTAATTAACTATAGTTATAAGGGTTAATTAATTAACTTATTATATAGAAATAGGTAGAGAATAAAGAAAAAAGAAATAGCTATTATATATATTGCTATATAAAATATATATTTATCTTAATTAGAGTTTTATTATAAGGTATAACTTCTATTATATTAACTTATTAAGTTTTAATCTATTTAAGGTCTATTCTATTAATAATAATATTAAGAGAATTAGAAAGCCTAGACCTAACAAAGTTTAAGGTTAAGATAAAAAATAATAATAATAAGGGAAAAGCTTAATATTAGATAAGTATTTTATATTAAGAGAATTAATAACTATCTCCTTAAAAGAAGCCTAAAAGACTAAAAATAAGCTTGAAGATTAAGAGATTAGATTTAAAGATATTATATAAGCTTAAAGAAAAAGAAAAAAGAAATAATCTTATAAAAAAAAAGCTTTTTATATTCATAAATTTATAAGTATCAATTCATACTAAATTAAATAACTTTCTCTATTAGTACTATAAAAAACAGATTCTTTTATTATTTAAACTTTAAAATAATAAAGACAATCTTTAATTTTTATAAGTAACTATAATTATAATAAATAGATTTATATAACTTATTAAGAGGTAATTTGATTATAATTATACTTTAATATAGAATTTAAATGATTTAAGGCTATAAATATACTATAATATAGCTTTTAAATATATTAAGTCTCTCTATAAAGAAGAAATATTTAAACTATTAATTCTCTTAAGTCTAAAGGGGTATATTAAATTAGAGCTATTATATAATAATATAAAGGGCATTTTAATTAATTATAGCTTATTATAAGTAAAGATATCTTATTTAACTAGATAACTCCTAAAAAGGACTAATATAAATAAGAACCCAAAAGAGGGGAAATTATATAAATTAAAGTAGATTAGTTAAAATATAATACATATAATAATTTAACCTAATTATGGTTTAATAGAGAAGTACCCTGTAAACAGGGTTGCAAATTAGTCTAACTATAGTCAAATAAAATGACTAACTAGTCAGTAAGTTAGTCACTGATTTTTAGACTTTAAAATAGATATAATAAAATAGGAATTAGTAATAAAAATATACTAATCTAGTAGATAGTTAGATATAAGTAAAGGGTATACTACTAATCTGATTAAATAATTTTAAGCAGCTTATATAAGCTTTTATTAATTTTACTAGCTTTTAAGGCTATACTTTACTCAGACTAAGTGACTAAGTGACTAGTCCTAAAATCATATACCTTCTAATTTAAATAATAAATATCTTAAAATCCTATAAAAAGCATCACCTAATTAGGAAAGTTCTTTTATCTATATAATAAAATAATAGACCTTTTAAATTTAGTTATAAGCTATATCTTAGGTTTTATTTTTAAATATAGCTATTTTATTTATAGTACTTAAGGTTTATTTACTTTAATTTAAAGACTAGTTGTTTACTGACTAAGTGTGACTAGTCTTGCAACCCTGCCTATAAACAATTAAAAAAGACGCTATATTACTTAATATCTTTTACTGTATAGGCATTTCTTTGAATGGGGTATAGTTAACATTTCAATATAGCAAGGAATCAGATAGTAATAGTAGGAATAAAAGTAAGAAGGGCTCAACCAGGTCCCCATTTTATTGTCGACAGGATAGACGAACTACAGACTGAGAAGAAAGCGTTAGGGCATTACAACTATAGCCTTTGGTACTAAGGCATATATAACAAAGAAACACAGGTAAGCAAAACAAACTACATAACCTAACCCTTTCCCTCTTTAACAAGGGGTAGTTTATTTAATGATGTGTTTTATTACTGCTGTATTATAACTAGTCCTTAGACTTTAGTATATTATTATATTAGCTTTCCCTTAAGCCATTATGACTTTTCCTAATAAAGTTTTATTCATTAAGTTATTCTTTCTGTCTTAATAATTAGTCTATATAGCTATATATATACATATAATATACTTTATATCTAGATATAGCTTTTAGTATTATTTAGTAATCTATTAAGAAACCTAATCTTATTAGCTTTTAGTTAATTATATCTCTTAAGGTATTGTATTAGGCTAATTAACTATCTTTATTATTTTTTAAGAAAGTCTTTAGTTAAGTTTTAGTCTTATTAATATAAGACTTTATAGTCTATAATGACCAATTTAACCCTTATAAATAGTACTTTAAATAAGCTAGATATTAGATATCTTTATTCTTTAATATTAAGATATTAATAAATATTTTATTAAAAGCTTTTATATTTAGTTTACTTAAATATATTAGGGTTAATATTAGGAATTCTTATATTCCTAATATATTATATCTTTATACTTAAGGTAAAAGATAATTCTTTCTTTTAATAGATTTATTATAATTATAATTATATTATGATCTTAAGTGTTCTTTTAGTGGTTTAGCTTGATAATAAGAATATATATTATAGAGATAATTATTTATATTTATATTAATCTTAAGGGTAAAGTATAATATTAAAAACTCTATTTATATTGAAAGATAAACCTTAGGTATAGATATAATAGTTATTACACTATATTATGTAGAAGAAAACTATATTTGTTTATCTATATAACTTTAATCTATCTTGGCGAGATATTAAATAAAGCTAACTTAAATAAATAATCTAACCCTTTTACTTATTTTATTAGAGTATTTCAAGAGTATAAGCTCTATGCTTATAAACTAGAAACTCTTTGTTTATAAGAACCTAAAAGTTACCCTGTATTTAGGCCTATATACATTTACTTATTTGTCTCTAAGTACATTAAAGAAATTGAACAATCTTATTTACACCTCATCCTTTTTCACATTACTTCTTGATCGCATTTATAGGCAGACATAACAAGAGAATACATAATGTTGTTTGTAGCAGACAAGGCTTAATAAGCTTACCAATAGTGGCAAAACAATAAAGACATGTTATATTTACCCTATGAAAAGTATTAGGGAAGGTATCCCATGGTGTCTATAGTTAGATATGGGATGTACCAAACATAAAGTCTAGCTCTTGTCAAAGCAGTGTCTAAGTGATAAGCATGCTAAGAATTAAGGTCGACGGTTATTATAGAGGTGCTTATCCTCTTCATATTAAAGTGTCATTAGTGCTACTGATGTGAGATTTTACCGAGTTGCTGACGTCGCCTGTGCGTGGTATTTGATGCTGTTCTTGTTCGCCTTTATTCCCTGAAATCACTTGGTCAAGTTGTTTAATCCTCTGAGCGACAGAAATGTGTCTGGTCCCTCTATGAAAGCTCAACATCAACACCGAACAAGCCATTTGACCCCTCCTGGGCAATGTCCAACCTTGGGGTTGATCTTCTTCTTTGTTCCCCGGAATCACTCGGGCAAACTGTGCAATGTCAACTTGCACTCTCCGATGTTGTGGTCCTTGGAATCAGACGGGGTCCTACCGTTGTGTAGTGTATCCGAGATACTCATTTTTAATGCATTTTATTTCCCACTACCCCTGGTTTTGCAATCTTCTGATGCCCATGTCCAGCAACCTTGGCCATCTGAAGCTTCTTCTCAAATTCCTTGACGAGCCTCGAGTAGTTGCCCGGGTTTTCTTATGCGCTCATGTGTATTGTTTGCCACTGTAATTCTTCCAGTTTATGAGGTAAAGGTATTTGTTGGTCAAAGCATTAATGTGTAATTCAACAATCTTTTCAACCTCCCATTCGGTGTTGCTATTGGCACAAGTCTATTGCTGTTGAGGCCAGCTTGTTTCTATCGGGGCTGGCCATAGAGAGTGTCCAGGGCTGGTAAGTCCTGGGGGAGTCTAATCTGCTTTTCACGGAATTGGTATCAAGAGTAAAGAATATAGGCTGCCCGATAACTATCTAGCTATTCTTCTTATGGTCAATAGACAAACTTTCCATGGGATCACTCTTGTATTGAATCAACACCTCTGTGATGATCTGCTCCAGCTGAGGATCCAGTGTAGATCAATCGACACGATGTAAGCCTGTCTTCGGTCAAGGTTCTCCGGCTGGGTGCCTGCGGATCGACTTGCTATCAAGGCGAGATAGAAAAGACAGCATGAGCTAAGTTTTCAGTGTGAATCAATAGATACACACACACTCCGATGGCTCAAACGGTCACCTATGCGATAAGTCCATGTCTATACGGAGGTAACCTGTCCCCCCTTCCACTTCCCAACGTAAACACAAACGTAAAACCAGAAATATAACCTGCTGCAGTAATTTGCATAACCAAATCCACACTCTCTGCAAACAGGCTGCCATCTTTCTCCTCACATCCTTCACTTAGAGGCATGTAAATATAACACTCCTTGTCTAGTAATTCCCGCTTATCCTCCCCAAAGCCAGCGCACTAAGCTGCTTCAAACGGCATCTTTCAATTCGGGCACAACCTACGAACTGGAATCTTACGCACACCTACTTCATAAGTTCCCTTTGACGTGCCACTCATTCCTTGTCTTGTCAGCAGCCTCACACAACTCATCACACCAACCCCACGAGCTTCCGTTACCTTTACGCGACCTCCCCCAGACCCCAAGCATGACCAAATCTACAAGAGAAACATCAGTTAATTAACAGCAACAAAACCAAGAAGGGTTTCAAAACAAAATACACACGCCGCCACTGTCGGCATCACCCTCCAATCAGCAGGCAATCTCATGTTGGCGAACCTCACGATGGAAGACTAGAAGACTCTCCACCAAAACGCCAGCGTAGCAATTGACACCGTCTAAGAAGAATATCTCGCCGCTTGCCAAGCCTTCAGTTGCCTTGCAGGCGCGTAAGAAGCACTCAAATCAACCAGACGCATTGGTGACGAGTACATCACCACGGCGAATGCGATCCTGACCCAGCGTGAAGCAGCAGCTTGGGGTACTGATGGGGGAGGCGCCATGTGCGAGACGATCACGCAGGCGGTCAAGGAAAACACCAAGATGGCAATCAAAACATTCATCAAGCACCTTACGCGTGAAAAGACAATGGGGCCGAGAATTGAAGCTGCCACGGAGGTTGTGAGGGCAAAGAAGAAGCTTGATGCTGCCAAGTCTGAGTGTGAGAGTCTCCGGCATCAGTTTGATACCTTAATTGAGAACCAGATAGGGCACTAGATAATTTAAGTGACTCGTCTTGAGACGGCATTTGAGGAATTATTGATTAACAAGCTATGTATTTGTACGGAAAGGAAAAGTGAACTAGAAGAAACTGGAGCGCCTGGCACTGAACTGGTTTCGTAATAACCTTAAGTATGGCCGTTAAAGAATTTAAAATAATTTTATCTCTAAAAAGAAGAATACCAGCTGGGTGAAACCAGGCCCAGAATAGGTTTTGTAATCTAGGTTATCCCCTATTGTTCTTTAGATCAGTGATGACATCACGGCCAGGTGAGGAGGAAGTCTTGGTGTTGCGAAAAGCCAACCAACATTGATCATGTGGGCTGTCCCTTCACAACTTACAATCCGAAAGCAATTCACTTTGTCTGCTGTACCGAAATTGCACCGACCAATGCAAGGGCTTGTATTCAATGCCTCAACAGCCACACTGACTAAAGAGCCACTCAAGGAGCAGCCTCAATATCCATCCCCAAGGGAAAAGAATGCATAGCTAAAACATATATGCACTCGATAGCCGCTTTTCATGCATCCATCATCACATCTCCACAATTACAAGCCGTTTGTGCTGATCCATATTCCATCCTAGTCCAAGCCAATGAGGTAACTAAGATGAATTCTCCCTACTTAAAAAAGCAGCATAGGCAATGCAGAAGAAACAAACAAACACCAAACGGCTGCTCAAACAACATATGAGCAAGTTTCACCTACGATCTATACCATAGAAACAGAATTAAAAAATGTTAAATAATAACTATAATAACCATAGCTGGCATCTTAAAATTCATCTTGAGTGCTTCTTGTAACAGATACAATGGATAATTACAACGCTGCATCTGACCTTTCAAAATTTATGGGACCTCCGCCACGCCCAGTAAACCGGGTACGTGGCTCCGCACGATTTGGAAGAGCTCAAGAGTATTAACTAACTGCGGCAGAATGAGAGAAGGAAGAAGAAACTGCAGAATCGCTTTAACCAAGCTCAGCATCTCAATCAACCAGCACAATTCCCTCCTCCTTCTTTCGACCCGGTCCCCCAATCTCAGAACCCATTCATACGCCAGACTGTATTGCCTGACACAGTCATCCCGGTCCCTCCAAGCTGGCCCCTTCCCCCGCACGCAGCATGCATCCAATCCACAGGCCTCAGCGTCCTTCCCGGCCGAGGCTATCTCATCTACGCACCTGGCTGTCCCGTTGTGCTCGTTCCCTTCTGGAAGATGCATACAATGCTATCCATGCAACCGGAAGTATTGCCTGAGCGTAGTATTAGTAGGGAAGGGCCATATTACTTTTGGGATACTCCTCAGGCAAGTAGCTTCTCTCTACAGCCTGACTACTGGACGGACTGTTTCTAATGACTTTTAGCCACCTATGCAGCCCGGGCAGGATCCGGTTAGGACAGAGTTTGCGAGGAAGTTGAGATCATTACCTCCGCCTATTGGTGCAGAGATCATATCTATGATGCTGACCTGCATGGACAAACATTAGATCGAGTCATAAACTTAAATTCGTTAGCCGACAATTTCTTATTTCTCACATCCTTAAGGGTGAACAAGGACAGCTTTTCAGCTGGATACCGTTTGTTATAAGGGTGTGAGTAATACTTTACTTGTCATTTGGATGAAACCTTTGTTTGATTGGAATTGGCGGTATACATAAGAAGAGCTGTGAAGTAGAATGATTTTGACGAAAATGGTCCAGTTGTTGACCAGGATTTTAACTAGGTCTTTCCTGCTCTTAACTCAATGTCAATTCCACGATCTTACGGTCTCGAAAGATAGCAGATAGAACTCAAGATGCCAACTGATATGCTACTCTTGGTGGTCGGTTTCGATAGATTCCAAAGCTATTCTCTTCCCCAGAGCAATACCTGCCCTTCCCTGCCAAAGCAGATTTGCCTTTCCAGGTCAGCTGGATCTTATTTAACAAAGACATTCTTGTGCATATTGACCATGGAGTCTTTATGGCTGGGGCATCATGACAAGTTTGAAGTCCGTCTCTGGGAGAAGGTAAAACAAGCCATGGCGTTCTGGAAATACAGATTGTTGGTCAGGAAGAAGGTCAAGAGAGCAAGGCAAATGAATTAGAGAAGCACTAAGCCGATGCAGCTATCCCTTAACGGGTATAGAGGGTATGTTTCCCGCGAGTGGATTCTGCGCGCCGAGCTTGATGATGCAAGGGATTAATGGCAGACCAACCACTCACATTCAAACCATGTTGTTTCCTCCCTCGGACTTAGTGATAGCCTATCAGAGAAGCGATTATGCAATAAGCAACACTGGAGAAGAGCGAAGAGAGAACAGCCACATTTTCTAAGCTATCAGTTGTTGATAAGACCAAGATTCATTGTGAAAAGGCGCTAACGTCTTAGCCCCAGTACCCCTGATCCACAGTCTCCCCGCAGGCTACAGAAGAAACACAGAGCTACCATTGAAGTTGGAGCGATCAAGTCCGGTAATACTCAACTGCCAACTTTAATTCAACGTCAAATCATTCAAATTAGACAGTCTTCGCGGAAAGCTTCATAAAAATCTCAAGATTCTTTAAAACAGTTGCCATCTTTTCTTCTTCTCGACGGAGCAACTGAAACTACCCTGCACCACACTACAGCCCCCAAAAGCAAAGTGCGAAACCGCCACAGCGCCAACAGTCACCAATTAATTCTGTGGAGTACTCAGCCGTTTGCCGTTTCACTAGAGCTTGAGGTACTCTTCTCTCTGTAACACCGGCACCTGCTGGTGGGCCATATACTCTTTTGCGCTGACTTTGCACAATAGTTATGCAGCGTGATTACCCGTGCGTGACTTGGCGATCTCAGTAACATTCCTCTCTGCACATTTGGTAAGCCAGGCGGGGAAAAAAGAATCCCAATGTACAGTAGTGGACAACTGGCCGAGGCCATTGCTGCGGAATGCAACTGAGGCTTACAAGATGCTTGTAGACTCGGCTAATAAATTGGTTGGTGTCAACCTTTGCTCTTTGCTACCGTTATTATCTACTTTATTTATTTTCTCTGCCCTATGTAGACTTATTCTTCACGTATTGCCACGAATTGCAATTGACAAAGAATATTTATAAACTATTGAGCACACTGTCCATAAATTAAATCTCGTTAGCTGGCTTCAACTGGTTCAGGATTAGGGCGGAAGTCAGGAAGGGAGTGTCCGACCTTTGGGGCTGGGATCTGTTGGCGGCTGAACCGGAAACCTGCATCTGTAAATGTCTCGGCCGAGCCATCTCATTACCTGAACGAGCTCGTTGGATTAGATCCCAATGGCTCCGGCGACAATCAGAGACTTGCCCACATTGAGATGTTATTTCAGTCGTATCTGGTTAAGCTTGAGTAGATGTCATTTCACCGGCCTGGTGGCAATGGTCTTGACCGTAATAATTGAGAGAGGCTATATAAGCGCTGGTATTGGTGCTAGCTGTTGTTCAGTAATTGGTCGCAGGTTAGTTATTCTGAATAATCCACTTGCTACTTACTGGGGTAGGTATTACTACTTGGACTTTTGTGCTGCTGTGCCTGGTAATGTGTTTGATCTTGATTTAGTGTGCGCGGTAGAGTTTGCCGTGACGTGTTTGTATTACTGTGTTGATATGCATTGTTGACTCATGATGGCCTGGCATGTTAAGACCCCGTAACAAAACAAATCTATACATCACAGAGCAATCAGCAGCCATAGTCATCTATAGATTCCAGGGTCCCAACACATCAATCCTGGTCTTTGATAACAAGTCTGAGGCTACTTATCACAACTGTCTGTTATGAACCGCACTCTTGTCTATATCACAGATATTCGCGAGACCTGGTCAAGAGGAGTTGGTGGCCCGAATACAGTGGATGGGCTGAGGGTTACAGTGGAGTATGCGCTATCACTTCCACTGTCTTGACTAGCATTTCCAGATCAGGACTAGTTTCAGCAGTTAGTACCCCTAACCTCCAAAAACAAATACTCGCAAGCAATAATCATACTGTTTTCTAAATGCACAAACAATTTAGTGTTATGCATTAGACTTGGCTCAGTGGAGTTTATAATAACGAGCGGCAGGTAAGGATGCGAGGACGTGGAAAATATACAAACAGGTCTATTGACCAACTTCCAAGATGTGTTATGATGCCAATGTTGGAACCAAAGCAGCCCCCCAACACCTACTGATCTTGAGTCTGTCTATGGTCTGGTTATCATGATAGTTCGGAGTAAAAGTCTTGTGATGTGTAGTTCGAAAAAGTCCACTAATCTCGACAATTATCTAAAGCCACGGGTTTTGCTGGTGGACCACAACTAGGGACCTCAGCTTTTTGCAGAGGAGACGTATGAGTGCTGGGACCACATGTCCCAAGCTCGCTAGGGGTGGAATGCTTGGGGCAACCGGCTTGAGTGTGCGTTAGTATTGTATTACTAGACTCCTCACTTGGGAAGCCAGGTCATTTCCAATAGAATGTGAGGGCATAATCATCCCACCTGGCATGATGCTATACTAGAGCAGATGGTCTGGCCCCGGTCACGGTGGTACCATATTCTGTGGTTATGCTGGTTTTAGCCATAACGGTCTCGCCAAGATGCTTTTCCATGGTCCCTGAAATGTGTTTGGTGCCCTTCATGCTCGTAGACTCGACTTCAGCTATTGTATTATTACTCCACCTTGTTTATTGCTTTCCAAAGCCCCACCGAGTGATCAGCTTCAGCCCAATCCTTTATAAAAACAGACATAACCTGAGTCAAAGTGACAGGAGATATGTTTATGTTTAGGTACAAATTACAGCCCGACTGTACTATACACTATTGAACAATCACAAGGAAGTCTATTGCTTGGACTGAGGTTATGTTTGGCATCTCGTGATTCCATCAGCTTCCAACTGGAAGCATATCAGTAATAATTCTTCTGCCGACAGTTCTTTTCAGCAGAGCACTCATGTACCTTCGTTTTGACACCTAATACCGCCAGGATGGTTGGGACACAGTGACACAGGTCTTGTTAAAACTCAGTCATGCTTCAACTAACAAAATAGCTTTCTCATTATTAAATACTCTATCTCTTGGCGCGCTTGAGGAAGACCTCCCCTATCTCACAGTTTTGCAACAAGTAAGTTATGCATATCAGAGAGAGACGCCATCAATCTTCTGCTGCAATCTGAGCACTGGCTCACTCGCTCACTCAATCACAGAAAGACAGGACATTAGTATCTCGGTGATCAGTAGGCCTCAGATGTTTCAAGTCGGAGGTAACTAACTCGGTCCATTAGCAACTCTATGGCATGACTTGAAGATGCAAAGATACAGACAGGATCATAATATGATGGCTAGCAGAAGGATGGTCATCATAGATTCCAGCTGCCTATAAAGATACTAAGAGTAACACGGCAGTGTTATTGGTAATTTTGATCTCGGTCCAATCTGGACGAGACGACATGAGGGATGCTCGAGGAGCACTTGACCACTGTGGCTATGGCCTCCTATCCAGGAGTGGCTTTTTGCCACCTTGCGGGTATCTAATAAATACACTGCGGAGACATCACTGCCTCGCAATAACTATCTGCCCCCCCGCCTCCCGTAAAGGTTGCGTTGAATGATTGTCAAAAGGATATAATAGTCTATTATGGACTTGTAATCTTAAGTGCTTTATCTGCAAGATGATACTCTATGGACTTGTAGTATTTCTTTATGCTATGTCTTTAGACTTGATAATTTCTGCGAGGTAGAAGAACACAGCCGTCACCTTATCGAACTGTTGTCTTTTGATGATATGTCTAGTAAGCCTTATGAACTTTTGACTCCGCACCCTGAGATTTGGATCAGAACAATAGACACGGTGTAGACTGCTCTTCCGTTGATTCCTTTCAGCTCTGCAATACCATGCCCTTACTTAAATAATTCTCGATAAGAGGAGACTCGAACGCTCCGACTGGATGAGCTGGACTTCAATTTCACTCGACCATTGCATTTGGCATCTGACTTCGACGTCATTGGTAGAGCCGTGGGTTTGGTTTGCTGTCTATCCGCAGTGTAATTCCAGTCTCTTGAGTCTGCCTTTACTGATCATTCTTATAGTTGCTGCTGACAGTATGTCTCTCCTCTCGATAAAGCAAGCCAAATAAACTCGGCTTGAGAAGCTTACGTGGAACATCCAGAAGCAGATCCGCAGCCACGCCCCTAACCTCTTAGAGGCCAACATTGCCGAATACTCAACTGTAGTCGCCGACCCCGCTAGGCTCGGAGGTGAATTACACACCAGAATATAGTAAGTATTGATATCAAAGCAGAACGTCAGATTGATATGGTATTTGTTGCGAAGCTGCTTGGTGCTGGCGATGTTCTTTAAACACCCAAGGAAGCAAGCCGCACGCTTGGAGTACCAAGTCTAGTTCTATGTGTTAAAGGCAACTCTTAATCTAGAGGATAAGCTTGGAGAGATGAATTTGAAGTGGCTTTACAGCCTGGAAGGTGGAGAATTAGCCAGATGGATAAGAAGCAGTAGCGGCAGCAGATGCTTACATGCTTGTCGTGAAGGCATACTCACAGGCCAGCAGAAACCTTGTCTAGGACATTCCTCATTGGGGCTCTGATCAGATGCATAAAGGCAAAGCAGACGCCAAAATGTACTATGAGGACACAAGCTCTTCCTCTTGGTATACTTAACCTTCACCGTCTCTGATCACCTCATACTTCAGTCCAGGGCGATGTACGAGGAAGCTACCCAGGTTGGCTGTGCTACACCTCAAGAGGAAAGAGTGATCCTGGAGATAAACATCTAGCAGTCAATCTTACATGATCCGACCCGCCCAAGGTCGTCACCTCCGCTCAGCTTTGTGTTATCGTAGACTGTTATCAGACTGAAAAGATTCATCCCATACATACCCTTCCAGTAAGGTACTCAGCTTCATCTTCAAATTCTACTCTGATCGTCCAAGGCGTGTAGCACTACAGAACAGGTTGATTCCAAATGTCAATGCCTGACCATGAAGTTGACCATAATCAGAGCTTGAACGTGACTCTTACAGGCCCGGACGCGTTCAAGTGTGATGTTTATCATATAAATACCCAGACTTTTCTCTAACATTCTACCCGAATTTCCTCCGTCAATCACCCGGACGTTGATCGACCGGCTGAACTAGCAACATCCACGGTTGGCGTGGTATATAAGACATTTTTGTTTTAACCTATGGTTTCGGAGTCCTAACAATCCTATCTCGTTATACTAGTCTTATATGATTTGTGAAAGTCTGCTATTAGAAGTACTGGCTGAAGCTTTGTTGAGGTGCGGCGTGAAGTGCTCGTTGGTTGAGCGACCCCGAGTAAAATAGACAAAATAAGGTTCTAGACACAATCTCGGCAAACAACTGGTAGAACTTGTCCACAACGATGTATTCCGTTACATAGATGTTCTGTGAAACTTTGTTACAGGGCAGAAAACCATGAACAGCCCTCGCTTTGTTGTTAGGTGTGTCCCAGCCTGGAGGTGGGTATGTCCGTCTGAGACGAGGTTGAGCCAGAACACAATATGCACATGCTCATTCGATCAGAAATCCTTTCTTTATCGGTAGGGAAGGATTCAAGTTATTTGTCATCTCGCTGGAGCTAAGTATTCGGTCCTGTCTGGTTATCTAATTTGCTCCAAAATGTAATTTGACACCACACTACTGTGATCTCGATTTTACTGCTATCTGGACCAAACCAGTCCCTACCAATTGGAAGCTTATGTTCCAGCTTCGACCTTGTCTGCAGGTAATGAAAGTCGTCATAGCATGTAAACTGTCACCCTGTCTGGCTGTATAATTCGCCCCTCCGCGGGATTTGACACTCTGCACCAACTTCCACCACATTGCTAATATGGAAATCCTGGTAGCTTCGCCTGACTGGTTATCTGATAGTCTAGCTTTGAGGTTATTTAATAATATCTGTGGCTCTTAGAGCGTTGAAACCATTGTCCTATGTGGTCGCGTATTATAACCCACGAGTGAACTCGACAGTCTGCTCTGGACCGCGCAATATTATCATCATTGGCATGAAAGCTTTCTTGACTCGCTTCTAGCTACGTAATCTGGCTTTAACATTATTTTTTAAGTCTGTCTATCACTCAGAGCCTTGACACTTCCGTGCTATATTGGATGGAACTATAGAGCGATATTCTAGGTTTTCGACTGTGCTTTTGGATCTCATTTCGCCCTCATCAAAGGAAGACCCGAAGCTCAACTCATCTATAGCCATTAGGTTAATAAGCGATGGAGATAAAAGTATGGCTGGAGGTTTACCGGTTGTGGCTGGTTGCCTGAATGTCCTGTTACACACGGCAACACTCGGCTCTGAAGAACACCGCGTTGCTGAAATTGACACTCCTGCTACCACATGAAGTCAAATACCCACTTGATTACTAGCTTTATAGTTTTGGATATATCAGAGTGTGTACAGGTCTTAACTGGCAGGGAGTCTTGTGGTGTGAGCCCTCGCGCCTATGACTTGGAACTCAGAGTTGGGAGCAGGACGGCGGTGCCGGATTTTGGCTGTGAAGTCTTCCCTCCGCAATCGATATGTAATTGCCACTCTCCTTCAATGGCTGCATTTAATGTTGGTAGGAAATGACCCTCAAGTCTCTGAGTACACTGAACCTCTTACATGGTCGGACAAGTTTCAATCAGCACGGTTGTGATTTACACCCTGCCAGCTCCCACAAGTAAACACGACTAAGCTGAGCTTTGGAAACATGTCTCTAAGGATATTTCTTTGGTGGGCCAGTTGGTTAAACGGTGCTGCTGTAAAGAGATGGGTCGCGAGGGTACGAAACATTTGGCCGTCCCTTGGCTCGTAGCAAGCAATCAAGCGTCGCAATGCCAATAAAATGCTTTACTGGCAGTATTTCAGAGCCTGGTTGCTCCCCACTACCAGTTAGATCCAATGCCTGGGGTACGTCTGCGCCAGTTATGTCCGCGTCCTGTCTTCATTTCTGGCACTCAAATCGCAGTCAGTGGACGATGAAATCAACAGGCGAAGGCGTGTGTGGGAGGGGATGTTGATTCACGAGAGAAGAAGAAAAGAATGATTAGAGGGAGAGAAACGGTGCTAGAAACACCGACGTTATCACGTGGCAAGTGCGTGTTGCTAAATGGAAGATTTGAAACTCTGCCCGTGTTCGGCGGTACCAATAGCTGCCTGCATAAAACTAGAATATAAAATAACTTTCAATGGTGTATTAAGTACTGCAAAAGGAATCTGGGAGAAGATGATGGCGGAGGTGATCTGAGTGACACTTTGTCTTGGCATATTGTTTTCACACTCTTTGTAGTTTCGCTTTGGAGAGTAGCTTCTTATTCTATGTCAAGCCAAACTAGAAGTGTTATTTTTTCTTTATAGTTTACAGGATCAAGACTGCAGCAGTTTCCTTAACCCTCAAAGGACATGTCATTCTAGATGGTACTGTCGACAAGTGACTGGCTGCCCCTGCTGTGGTTCGGAACATGAACAAGGTGAAAAGTCAAAGAAGACCTAGAACTTGTTGTTGGATCTTCTAACGTATATCCTCTCGCCGCTATTTGTTAGCGGGAGATCAATGTAGCAAGCGCCAGGACGAACTGGGGCCACATATAAGTCTCGCAAGTCAGAACCAGCAATGATATTTCAGCCGAACCAGGTCCGGAGATGGAACCGCACGAACATACCTCATCTTATGTGCTCACCACAGACGAGTTTGGAGTCTTCCAGCCATCAACAAGACAAGCACTTCAACGCCAAGCTATTCAGCATATCCAGCAGGCTTCTCAACGATTTACTATAACCAATATAAGACAGTAACAAGGATCTTCTTGCGGCCTTACTGTTCTTGGAAACACAGGTGAGAAGGGTGGAAGTGCTACGGTAGTAGACTTCATTTATAACCCTATCTACAAAGAATTCCCAAAATCTTAGGTGTATAGAAGGCTTTGGATTTGAGGGAGTGGAATAAAAATAGCTCTATTTATATTATAATCTAAGTCACTATCTGTTACATTAAGTTTCTTTTGCTTCCCTAGCCTCAACACTATCTTATACCCTATCTATTAGAACTAGATTATACCCTTATTCTTACCATCCTTCCACTTTAATTCCAGTCTGTAATACAACATCCTTATCACTTCAGTAGGTTCCCAATACCTACCATCTAAAGGTACTCCTTCAACAAGTAAGTGCTCCTCCAGCAAGTAAGTGCTCCTCCAGCAAGTGAGTGCTCCTCCAGCAAGTGAGTGCTCCTCCAGCAAGTGAGTGCTCCTGCAACAAGTGAGTGTTCCTCTAATAATAAAAGATACTGCTCAAAAGAGGACTGTAGGTAAGGTGCTTATAGCATGAGGGTTGTTTACATGATAACCTTTACGTCTTTGCGCACAAGCATCCATCTGCCCGTACTCGATCCATCGTCACAACCTGAACAGAGCTCAATAGAACCAGCATCTGTCCGAAATCCCCGGGGCTATCTTTGCCAGCCTCCACTGCGGATAAAAGACTATTTTTATTACCAACACCCCAAGACTCAGAACTACCCTGCGAGCATTCTGTGTTCCTTGGCAACGGCAGGAGTAGGCATGTGGAAGTTGTAGCGGTAGCTTACCGTCCAGATTGGATATAATATTGGTTCAAGTAATAAAAACCGCCTTGTCTTGCTTGACAGAGTATGCATTCATGTCGCCATATATATGGTGTTCTTGGGGGTGGGAGTGCCCCGTTGGTAAATAATCACCTTTGTAGTTACGTAAGAATGATTGGCGAGACTCTCAATGAGAGATGTGTAAGCACACTCGGCTAACCTTAGTGTTAACTTGACTGAGAGTCCGCACCTCCCGCCTCAAGTGCTGGTGCTCTTGCTCGGCGGTAGCGAGGCCGACAGGAGGATTACAAGTGTGTATTTAAAACTTTACACAAACCCAATCGGCGGTACAGTTTATAATAGGCTGGATACTACTGAGAAGATTCCGCTTGTGAAACGGCTATGGTTTCAACTGACGTTACGACTGCTACACTTAAGGGCTGAACCGCAAATACACATCGGCAATTTCCTTCAGATACTCAATGACAACGTACTCTTTGCTGTTAATCTCATTTGAAAAGGAAACTAGGCCTTGTGTAGCGCTGGTATCTCTCTCTCCCCGAAGTTCTTTGACTGCGGTACGCAGCTCCATTCAAAGATTTCTCTTGGTCTTACCATCAGATGATACGTCGGCGAGAAGTGAGTGTCCGTACAGTCTATCTCAGCTTGTCGTCTCTAGAGTCAGCCATCTCAGCCGCCGAGGCAGGTTAGTTAAGCGGAGGGGCTTTCTTCCGGGCTCCGGATACTTAGTACCGGCATCAAGGTTGGCTTGGAGGTCTGGGAGCGTTCGGCTGCTATCAGGCGAGAAGGCAAACAAAGCATCATAGATGCTCGACACGGAGTTGGGAGCCATGATAGTTGGTGAAGAACTCTTGTGTATTATAGTCTCGTAGTGTTGCTCAGTGAAACCTCTTCGTGCAACCATTGCCGTCGGAAAAGTTGTGGTGATGGGTAACCCAGGAAGTTGACCAGCCCTGTACAACAGCACCAGCTGATCAGCTCACGGACTCTTACTCAAGTACAATTCATCAAGGCATGCAATTCTCAAGACTCCAATCAGCAATCGCTAACGACTAGTGTAAAAAGACTAAGAAGAATAACCGTATTGTTGCTACCCGACGCTGTAGCTTGGACACGGTGAAATGTTCATAGCGTCAGACTTACCATACTCTATCCTGCTGTTACATAACCCTTAACAATTATGTTTGTGATTTCTATGCGAGGTGGACTGGATTGAGGATTACCATTTTCTGGCTCTTGCCATTTTGTTGGCAGTTGAAGCCTTGGAAATGATATCACTGATGAATGCAGCCTTGGCCAATCTTCCGATCCAACAAGCAAAGCCACCTCCAAAATCAGACACCTTAACAATCAGCGCAGATCAAATACAGAGCTTAACACAAGAAACGATAAAGTGATCTTTCTAATTGATCTTGATAAACTATCTTGCCATCCATTGCGCTAAGTGATTGCAGCCTCTGAAGTCAGTGGTTTTAGTCATTGTTAATTTTCCGAGGTGCGAGGTTGTCGCTGCACGCTGTCACGTGTGATTTGGCGGGTCACTGCCACAATTAGCGTGTTACCCCGCCATCATACACTGTAACTCACCAGGACTAACCAAACGCGCTTTGAACGCGCTTTGAACGCGTCACAAACGAGACCCCTCATTACGTCATTCCGAGCGCGCCAAACAACTCACGCGATTCCCCCACCAACACCACACACAACACAACACAACACAACAAACCTTCTCTGCTGTGCAACCACATGGCGATGCCTGCGCAACCTCATTTCCTTGCATAACCGCAATCGCGAAAAGCTTATGTATCGCCCTATTGCTCCTACGCCTCCCTCCGCGCCTCCCTCCGCGCCAAACCAACAACCCGCCTCCGCCTCCACCTCCACCTCTGCCCAAGACCCCGAGCTCGATCGCCGAAACACCATCGCCCTGGCCAAGAGAAAGCAGCGTGCCCTTTCACGCCGTGAGAGATCCCTTGCCTTTCTCGACGACAAGTGGAAATGCAGCGACTGGCTTCCCGCAGACGTGCGTGCTGGCCTTGCCTCTGTCAGTTTGACCGAGCCTTGTGATGGCGTAGTCGACAACCTCCACAAAATCACACATATCCTGCTCCAGCGAAAGATCGACTTGTCCTCGGCCTAGCAACCTGGCGGCATCTTGCGCGTTGCTGTAGACCGTGATCTTGAGCACAAATCTCGCAATCTTGCCTCTGACGCGCCCCCTCTTCACCCTCATTTGACCGTCTCTACTGTTGAGGCAGTGCGAAAACAACTCCAAAATCCACGCAGCAGCAACACCAACACCAACAACAACAACAACAGCAGCGACATTCCCTTTCGCTCAGCTTCTGTCGAACTTTTTCCCGACCCTGGCGACTTTGAAGACTCATACGATCCTCCTTGCTCACCTGCTTCTTCTCTCGACATTTTCCACGACGCACCCTCGATTGTTTCTCCGCGACCAAGTCTCCCCCCTTCCCCTTCCACACCACGCATTGCAACGAGCGACCTGGACATGGACATCACTCCCAAGCAACACCATGCAACAACTGAGAAGGCTGCAGCAATGAACCACCCTCTGGCAAAC
The DNA here is from genome assembly GCA_021020635.1 of Fusarium sp. PT. Lineage (NCBI taxonomy): Eukaryota > Fungi > Ascomycota > Sordariomycetes > Hypocreales > Nectriaceae > Fusarium > Fusarium sp. PT. The sequence continues at coordinate 620,247 of JAHMRZ010000016.1, forward strand.
CTCACCTGGAGTGTTTAGAAGCGCCTCCGTGACCAAGCCAACCACAGAGTCCAGCAAGCCCAAGATGCCCACATCAAGGCTGCGGCCACCATTGCTCAGCTTCGAGGTCAACAAGCAGCCTTTAAGATCAGCGAAACAACCAGCAAGCAATACATTCAAGACCTTCGCGATGACCTGGATCATTACTACGAGGAAGAGGATGAAGGCAGACGACCCGTCAAGCGACGTCGCAGCTTGATCATCGACCGGGTCAAACAGGACCATTACAACCACCTTGCTGAGACTGAGGAGCATTGTCTCAAAGCCCTCCCCGAGGACACCGACTTGTCCGCTGAGATTGCAGCTGCTTCCAGGATTGATACTGATGCTGCTACTGTCCTTGCTGATGCAAAGGCACACCTCTCCTCAATTGAACAAATGTGGGAGGCCAAGATGGTGTGGGACGAGGCGCTCAAGGCCAAGATCAAGTACGTGACTATTCAGCAAAAGATGAAGGAGCTGGAGGATGAAATGGCGACTGCTTGTGACGACTGGCACAACAAGCGGGATGCTGCTGATGAGTGGGTGAAAGTGGCTGAAGACCAAGGATGGAATGTGCTTTTGGACGAGACCGAGATGTAAATGTGTGGTCAGGGATGGAGGGCAAAATGAATGAAATGTACAAAGGATGACGGTCTTGAGAGAGGATATCTACATGTACAATTGCTGAGATGTTTAATTTAATATTTGCTGGTTCTATTTATGCCTGTGCTCGCTGTCTTCATTAAAATGATTGACAAGTCTCACGCCAAGACATTTGAGACACCATCAACCGTGAGGCTCAACCACATCAACAGCAAATAAATACGGATAAAAGGCAAGACAAAGCAGTTCCAAAGCTTCAACCGATCACAGGGATATTCATCCTTTCCCTTGCTACATATCTCGGTGGTTTGCCGTAGTTGGTGCAGTCATCTCCCAGTAACCACTGGCGCTCACAAAGGTCAGCAGTATGAGCCACTGTAATTCCCCCATCAGTGGAAAACATCTCCAGCTACGTTATCCGAAGGAAAACCACGTCGACGTGCGCGCATTGAGAAAAGAAAGATACCATTCGAATCAGAAAGAGTCGGCAACATGGGAAATGTACTCAAATTGTCTGTGAATGGTCTCGTTTTTACGGGGTTGACGTTTCTTTCAATGCACTTCAGGTCGCTGTCAATCGCGCCGGAATCCGCTTCTCCGCAACGATGTTTTCGCAGCCATAACAGAAGTCTTGATCTTGGAAAATAAAATCCGGCACAATTCACACGTAATAAGACAGCATGTGCGATGCTGAATTCGAAAACTCCGCCCGTAAAATGTTCTTGTAGCATCCGTACGGTGACAATGAACTTGCCCACGCTGGTATTTCCATTTCGTCAACGATTGACGAAGGTTCAATGATGCATTTTAAAATCCAGCATAATTGTCCCTCGTTGTAGCAACATCAGCGACATGGAATCTGCAAACTGGGTAAATTAATTCCGTGGCGGTGGCTGTGAATTTTTCAAGCGTGACAGTCGTGTCAGTCTGGCGGCTCGCCAAGGGGCCTTTCCGCTGGGACGTCCGCAACCATGGACAAACACTCAAACGCAGAACAGAAAGTCCGGCATAATTAAAGTGGTTTGGGAAGATATCAGCGACACAGAATTCGCAAACTCCGCCTGTAAAATAATTTTGTGACGGTTGCTGTGAATCTTCCAAGACTGAAGACATGGATCGCTCTGGTGGGGGCGCCCTCTGCAGTTACTTGGCGGGGCGGCGGCTGTCCACCACAGCAGCAGAAGGACCACAACACCACCACCAATCTCGCGATAATAAATCCGGCATAATTATCATAGCCTCAAAAACCATCAGTGGCATAGACTTTTACATGTCCGCCCGGAAACTGGTTCTCTGGTTAACATGGTGAGTTTTCGGAGCTTGACAGATCTCTACCAGTCAGGCTGATACACCACAACCACGTTGCGAAAACTCAATATGTCACCTAGAAAAAATAATTACGGGTCGAGTAGCTAGTAAACAGCACCCTGTTAAATTCTCAATTGATTTGCAGCTTGTTTGGCTGTGTTGTTGTGTTGCAAGTGGTTTGGTTACTGGGCAAAATCATCCCCTGATGTGATTGGCTGGAGATGTCCAATGGACAAATCTGATTGGTTCAAATTGTCCGATGGACATTCCCGATTTGTCCAATGGACATTTCTAGCCAATCACGTCAAAGGGATTCTACCACCACCAAACCACCCTGTCGCCTTGATTACAATAACCCTGTGTTACTTACTTGCTCTTTCTCCTTAGCTGTGAGAAATTTGGGGGTTGTGTAGTAGACGCACTAATTCTATAAAGCCTGTAGCTATATAAACAGCTGACTGGGAGCTGTTGATAGAGTGTGTGAAAGTAGCCTCGTGGCTAGAGTATATATCTTTTCATATATCTTCATTATTACACACAGTATCTCCTCAAGATGTCAGAACGGGCTTGGATCCAAAATGCGAAGACGTTAGGGGTATAGGGGAGGATTGTTAAGGGGCTGACTTAGGATTGTAGCAGAGGGAAGACGGGATTATTACTGGAGTGTGAGTGTGTATTGAGGTTGGAGAGGTGCTGGTTGCAGGTGTTGTTATTGAACTTATTTGTTAATGATCTTATTACATTTAAGCTATATGTATTCTTCTTCTTTTCTTTTCTCAATTGGTAAGCGTTCCACGTTGGGCTAGACTTTACAGTATGGAAACAAGAGGGAAATTCTATTTATTAGGGTATTTATTAAACAATTATAAGTGTGGTTAAAAGGGTTAATAAACAAGGTGAATGTTTAAATTCTCTTGGTGATAGACTTTACTCTATGGGCACTATTGTTGGTCAGTTAGCCTAGTTACTGTATGATCAATCTTGTAAAATCCACCTGCAGGGTATTAAGCAGTATGACAAGTTGATTTAATCAGCCACATATATACTACTCCATTCTATACATTCTATCTTACCTGACCAGCCTCCCTTACGTTTGCTTTAGGCTTAACACAGGGTTGTAGAGGTTGGTATAGATAGTGCATTCAGGGGTAAAGAGTGTAAAACTAGCTAGCCACAGAAAGTGACTTTGTATAACTATAAAAGTCTATGTATAATATGTAGAATAGATATCTCAAGCCTGGTTATAGCTAAGTATAATTTTAATCCTACATTCCAGATGATTAATAATGACGGTCAAGTATCTGTACTCCGTAAAGACATCTTGTCTTACCCTCTAACTAGGAGGTGGTTGTGAGTACCTAGTGATATGATTGGCTGGAATTATCCATTGGACATTTTAAACCAATCAGGTCCTATAGCTAGCCCAGAGGATTTACAGCATTACATAACTCACTCTAGCATTCAATAATATATATTAAAAATAGAAAGAATATTTATTCTATAGAGAATAGATTGGTTTAAAAAAATATTTTAGTCTTTATTTTCTAATTGCTACTAAGGTTTATTCTTTGTAAGTCAAGAGATATATAAGCCACATTGCAAGGCTGTTTGTTTAAGGATAAGTATTTAAACTCTAAAGTTCTTAGGGGTATAGTTGATATAGGAGAGAGGAGCTTGTAGGTAGTTATAATGAAGCCGAATCTTGGTGTTGAACTCGGTCGGACCTACTTGGTGGAGAGATAAGTTAGACCGTCGTTATGTTGACGCTCTTAAACCCACTAAGCCTATCAAAGTGACGCCCAGCACTCCTATTCCTCCGTCGTCAAATTCAGCTATGTCTCTGAAGAAACAACTGTCGAGCCTGTATCATAAACACGCCCCTCACATGACAACAGCAACTTATCTTCACAATGAAGTGCCATCCGAGAAGCCGAGGCCTGCACGACAGCTCCAGCAACAGTCCTGCAGAAAGCTGTAGCCTTGTTATGATTTGCAGTGGTGGAACCGTCTATCATTCTGATCTTTCTTTCTAGTGCTCTGAATGTCAAAGTGAGATTTTCAAGTAAGCACGGCAAACGGCGGAGCCATCCCAAAGGAATAGGACTAGATGAGATAGGACTACCCTCAAGAGGCCTCCAGATCATGCTGCAGCCATTGTGCTGGGCTGGATAGTCGACGTAAACGTGGCTATTAGCTTCTCGTGGCGGTGCTGGTCTGTCTCCTTAAGGAGTACACCATGAGCTGTATGCTGACATGGGAAATGATCAGAAGTGGCAGCGGCCGACTTCACACAAAGGTGGTCACTGGGAGATGATTCGCTCCCAAATCATCAGCCGGTACGTAAGCAATAACACGTGTTGAGAGCCTACGCTGTTTCAGAAGGATTACTTGGACAGCATGCATACTGCCTTGTGGCTAATCGCCTTCTGCGCAACCTTGAGAGCCGTCATCTTGCCCTCCTTCTTCTCCATGACGTTGCCATCTCCGTCCTTCGCCACATCAACATCTTTCCTCCTCACCCTCCGCTTCTTCTACCTAGAACAAACATCTACTTTGTGGGAATTGGTGGAACCTCTCTGTCGAGGCCATCAAGCTTGGTTCCACGTCCATCGGCCTCTGTAGGTGTTATGCTCGGGTTTGACACCTCGCTCAGACGATGAGCGATTCTCAGATTATCGACCTATTAGTTGCGGGGACTCTGTCGGTAACGCATTCGGAATAGGGAATAGAAAAATAAACTGTTAGGGTAGTCCTGCTTGGTCGAGTAGACTTCGTAAGGCATTACTTCTAGAACGTCACTGGCATTGAGCAGCCTTGAAGGGGCATGTATGGGAGGCAGCGTCTTTAAACTCGATCAAGGTCAAGGTCCTATGTGAAATTTAGTGATATAGCATGCCAGGGACGGCATATCGACATTGCAGGCATGTCACAGGCTTATTACACTAAGATTTTGAACCCAACATCTTGAGCGCAATGTCATGCTCACGAGCAAAATGAGAGACGTGAATCCATAGCAACATACCGACTGGCGATCTGGTTGCTGATCCTCACCTGAAAAACCCCCGACCTAGACCGAAGCCGAGCTCCAGTTCAGTATCACCGCAATTTGTCCTCATGCTCATCATCTTGGACGTCTGCTTCTTGTTTCCTCTTTTTGCTGGTCGACTTCACTTGTTTTGTGCATGCTTGAGAGATAAAATCCAATTACCAATGATGGTTTGTAGCACTTCTGCTCAGTGGCGGGTACCTGCATGTTCAATCCCCCTCACAAGGTCCTCGGAATCGCGACAAGCTCTCCAATATCGGCATCACAATGGTTCTTGAAGTTTGAGTTTATCCACCAAGTCAAGGACAGGCTCATAACACATGACTTCTCTATGCGACAATCAGGAAGCGTTTTCAGAGACTGTAAAAACGCCTGAATCTGTGACGCAGTTACCTCGACTACATGCCGGACGATATCATCCTTGTTTGCCGAGTCTCTATTGATTCTCATAATGCTCACAGACGCGAGACTCCATGCGACGCTTTTGGTTCAGATCGCAATCTCGCAACCACCCGTCGGAATATCTTAACCACGCACACCACTTCTTCTCCTGTTTGGAGACCCTAAAGCTCATATACGAGCGGAATGGTGGTAAGACTCCCATGGCTGATACAAACTGGGCAAAGAAATTGCCAGCCACTATCACTCTATCAACAGAAGTAGCAGGAGCACTATGAGAAGTAATGAGAACAGCAACGCAACCAACATGCCACAGTAGCAGCAAAGCTATGAAAGGATTTTCGATTCCGAAAAAAATGGAACGGAGCCCGATTTTTCAAAGAATGGCTGGGTCTTCAGCCTGACTACCTTTATGGAGAAGGACGTCCATAGATTTCATGAGGCTATAGATTTGATAGAGGAGCGCCTGGATATGGAATTGTATGAGGAGGCCGAGACTTTATGTACTTGTTCTACTGGGTGTTTTTGGGCCGGAGACCGCGCCCAACCTAGCAAAAAGGACGGCATATAACAATCCTAAGATTTTGATAGCACCACTCTTAGATACCGGCGGCTGCGCAACTAGCTCTACGGCCTTGTGATCTACAGGTCGCCAACAACCATCTGGAGGCCTCTGTGAAAGTCGAGAATCGACTGTCGGTAAGCTTTGTCTTCCGACGCTCCGAGATGATCCGCTTGACAAAAGGAGCATTATGACAAACTGTCCATCGGTTGGTGGACGGAGCGCGCAGTGTGTAACTGTTCCCGGTGAAAAGGTCGACTACGCCTTCTTCTGATACCTCTACTGGCTCTACTCCTGATGAGATGTGAAGAGTTCCCAGTTGAGCGATAAAGACGAAAGAAGGCTCAAGCATGATGTTGTCTCTATCTCGATTGATTGTCTCATGGTTATGAAATGTAACGGAAGAGCTGTGAGGGATTCTACGGCCTTTGGCGTGGTGGCTACAGACGGGCTTCTGAAGGGGCGTAGCTCCATTGCTGTCCCGACACCAGATCCTTTTGTCATGTTTGAGTTTCTTGTGGTTGGAAAGTGGCTACAATTGAAAAGCACTTTCCAGATACGAGAAAAAGAAGGAAAAGCTCCTGGCCATTTAGCCTTCTCTGACAACAAGTGGATGTAATACTCTTCCAAGCAAGAAACCCACTTTGATCCTTCAGCTAGTGTCGCGCACGCGAAATATTGATTATTGTAGTGAACAAAAGGTATTGGTCACTATTACGAAACACTCAGCCATCAGGAGAGCTTTCTTTCGGGCGCAAACCTCCGAAGGGTGAGAAACACGCTTAGCTACCTTTTGCTCGGCGATGCGAACATGGTGATTGACGAAACGGCCGTTCAGATATGCCGCCAAGGAGCGTACCAGTCATTAAACCTCGGCTCTTCCATCGGAAGCCAGAATAGATGTGCACGAACCGATGAGCCTGAAGAGAACAACAAACACAATGCAGCCTACTAGAAAATAACACTATGGATAAGTCCCCCTGTTGACTGAAGCATGAAGGCGAGAGATTTTGTCATCACTTAGCATCCGGTTCTTGTCGAGCTTTCGGTACTCTGCAACCAATGCTTCGATTCATTCCTTGTCCGCCTGAGCCGCCAAGGTCTCAGTTCTCAGTTCAACAATGCTGACATTAACGAGCCTGGCCATTACAACAGCGCTGCCCCGGCCCAAAGTCCAAGCAGCGTATCTATACTCAGAATCCACTTGAGAGTTCAGGTATTCCGCCAATAAGTAGCTTAAGGATTATGCTGTTCTCGAGGCAACTCTGCTGGCAGCTGGGACCATCAACCCAAGAGTGCCCTTCATGACTGCGATTTTGATCTCATCTAGAGTTTGGTGTCTTGGGGAGCTCATACCCTGTACGTCCCGCTTCGGCCTCTTGGTGGCAGGACGAGGAACTCTTATTCTGGCGATGCCACCCTTCCTTGCTAGGTTGCTGTTGTTGTTCCGCCGGCTTTGAAGTCAACGGTCAGGCTTCTGACGAAGACACTTAAAGTCAGCCGGATCATCAACAACGATAAAATAACATGTCTTGCCTCATCAATATCTGTGTTTGCTTCCACTTGTGCATCATCTTCACTGCTTCGTTTGGAGCTTTCTCCTACCCTTTGATCCTCTTGCCTTAAACCTCTTATAACGTTATCCACGAACGAGCAACTCCCACCATGTTTTCTTCGCCCTTGCACTCGCAGGACACAAGTCTCGATACGTTGACCTCAGTGTATTGTTCTCCCCTAGTCCAGTGTATTTTCGATGTGCCTTTCAAATCGTCGATCGTGGGTTTTTGGGTTTGGCAGCTACTTATCGCACTCATACCGGCTCGGCAAGAGAAGCTCGAAGTAACTGGAAGTCTGTGAGCCACAGAGCGAGACAGCCAGGTCCGAAGCTAACTGGATCTTACTCCATTGACTAAGGACAAGACTAGATCTCCCGAAATGGTCTTTACCGGCTGCACAGGGAGTCTGTCAGAATGGTAAGGGGGAAACATACTGGAGACGATATACCCCCTCTTTTTTTCGACTGAAGAGGAACACTGTGCATGATATCGGATGCCGAGTCTACTGTACTGTTGTGGTCTGTGAACTTCCAAAGTTAGCCCCCAAACCCAATTCTCACGTTGCACCATCAGCATTCTATTCTCATTCTTATCTTGCAATCCAGTAAAACCCTCCTAGTGTCAATTGCCTCCCTTCGCCTGAATAATTTCTGATTGGATGTGAAATACAACGATGGACGCGACTGATCGAGTGACCAAGAGGCGCAGAGTGCGACATCAAAAGGCAAAACAAATCAAGGCAGGCAGATTGAATTTGGAGCGTTTGCGTCTGCGTTTGCGTCTGCGTCTGCGTCTGAGCATGATTGTGAGCCGTTCATGGCAAGACGAATGGGTATTGGGATACGATCAAGTCAAAGTGAATGAATGTTGTTCCATCCGCAGTTCGCCGGCGCTTCCTTGTGTTCAAGTCAATGCGGTGGGCTGTCACGTGATGCGTTTTCACATTGCAGCGCAAAGCACGTTAAACAAGTCTCTGTTCTAGCTCGTGCATCGCGGAAAACATGAAGAAGAAATCGAGGGCTGCCCTATTATTTGTTTGGTAGTGAGAATGATATTTTGCTACAAATTCTTTGAGACCAAGTTACCGGTAAAGCCCAGCGATCAATGCTCAAGTATCTAATCCCTCCACCACGATTCCCACAACATGAGAGGATGTCCGAGTGAACCAATTTGTGTACAATTGACAGATATGTTCGACAGCCGACAAGTCATCCCGTATGCTTTTGTAGATGCTTCCTCCCTATCGGACTTCAAATTCTCTTTGACAGACATGGCATAGCTTGCTAGGCAACCTTAACCTTGCATACTTGCCGAGCTGGCCGTTCCTGCACACTGCGCTTGCGCTTCTTTCCTCGCTGCTCCAAAGTTGTAAACCAGTTGCCCGACTTCTCCTTTCCCGATCCCAGCTTGCGTTCCTTCTTCTTTCTCTTCTTCTCGCCCACAGTTTGCCCCAAGCCCAGTTGCACAAGTGGATCAGAAGGTAAAGCGTACTCAGAGCCAACCAAATGAGTCTCCATACGTTCCGTGAAGGTGTCGTAAGGTTCGAAGGGGATCTTGATGAAGTAGATGGTAGGAAAGGTAACGTCGTCGAGGCTGCACGTAGGATTATCGAGGCAATCGAGAAGCTGATGCGGAATGTCGGCTTTGAAAACGTAGGCATAGGTCTTGTCTGACATGTACGTCACCAAGAGGCGTGCCTAGATGACACAATATCAGTAAAGTTATCCAACACCTGGTGGCCAGAAAAAGTACTCACTAGGAATAATACTGTTTTCGGCACTTGAAGCTGGCGACGCTGCAGCTGCGCCAAGCTCAGAAGAAGGCAAACAAGGTAGGGATCGTTGAGGCGGTTCTCAGGGGTCACTCTTCGGAGCCGGATGTTGTAGAGACGTTTGACAGGATCGTTCTCACAAGCGCGAGAAGGGGGAACACGAAGCATGCTTTGTCGCTCCTGGTCGACATTGTACATGTAGTAGCCGATGATAGGATCAAGCTGCCTGACGGATCTGTCATCTTTGACGCGTTGGACGTGACAGTCTGAATCTGCGAGGCGAATCCGGTGCCTGGCATAGGTGAAAGAGAGCTGTGTTCTGGGCAAGTCAGTCACGCTTGACGCGTTCTCAAGAGGGCGCGACATACTTGACAGGAGTCAGAGGACCTGCTTTGCGAAGAAGAATCTCAGTAGCCCAGAAGAACTTCATGCCCGGTGAAGGATCTCTGGCAAGTCTCCTTGCAGAAAGCGCAAGACCCGAGGGCTTAGCTTTGCAAGGAGACGCGCAGTCGTGTGTATCGTGGATTTGGATCTCCTCGAAGCGGCAATTCACGAGGGAGAGATGATTGGAGGTCCAAAACTTCGGGTGCGTTGCGAAGCCGGGATGCTCAACACTAATGCTGTGGAAGGACTTGGGCTTGGGATTGGCATTCGACTGAGACATCGTTGGTACCGTGCCGCGGCGGCTCCGTTCGCTGATGGTATATGTGGTTTTTGTTGATGTTCAGAAAGAGCTTGGAGGATGGCAAAGAAATGTAAAGGAAAGACGCATTGAAGGGCCTGTTGTTGACGTGGGTGGGGCTCATTGCCGTGTTGACTCCTGGAAGAAAAGCAGCACGTGAGTGGGCAGTTCGTTATCATTTCAGGGGGCGCTGTCAATTATTTTTATAGGCAGTACAGTGGATTCATGCAACTAGTCTACTCTTGATTTGTTCATTACGGACAAAGGACTAAACAGCGGTGTCAAATACCTAGGGGCAGCGAACAACGCTAAGGATTACAACCTGAAGGTTTGTTCTTATGGTTCAGTACCTACCTTTTACAGTTTATTATTGCTACTGTATCCCTTTCAATATGCATAAGTTATTCTTTTGTTACTAATCAGGCGGTCACCCCGTAGTGTCTAACCTGCAGGCACGAAATGAGGTTTGGGGATTTCGCCATTCCACAGCGTATATTCTTTTGGTCATATTCGGTGTTTACCATAGCTCCAGATACATGAACAAACATCCTTGATGATCTTGCTAAAAGAAAGCCCAGACGGGGGTCTGAACAATGCTAAACTGCCCGACGTTCAGGCCCTACCAAGTTTGACACTGGGTGGACCTGCAGTAGTACCTCCTTTTAACATTTGAAAGATGTCAAAGAAGTTCTCTATCCGTTTCCCTTGTCACCAAAGTTTAGAGAGTAGCGGAATCAACATGGATGAGCAGGCACAAATGACTTATCATTCCAGGCCCGTCATTGAGTCACCAAAAACATATCAATACCCATACAAAATGATCTTTGTTTCCATGTTTCACTGGATTTTCTCCGCGAATAGTCCAATTGCTATTTGCGATAGACCAGTGATGTCGCTGTTGAAGCTTGATTCGTAAGGTCCATGATGAATGTAAGCAGCATTATTTCTAATGATGAATTCTTTCCATGAAACAGCTTGGACTCAAAGGCGTTACTTTTTCAAATATACTACAAAGAGCTTCTTGAATTCCTTTGACCAATTGGGCTACTCTTCAAAGGACTTTCTGAGCAAGAAGTCGTTACCCTGTCACTCTGCGTCAAAAGACTATGCAAACCAATCGAGAACAAACCAACTACGGCAAAAGACACAAAGAATGGCAACTGCAAGACCTTGTATGAAAGACGATATGCGATTGAATATAGGAACACATTCGAGATATAAATATGAACAGAAGTCACTTATTTAAACCAGATAATCATATTAATTTTGGTATCAACTCATATCTCAACATGTCGTCTTTTTATGTTGACTCCGTCAACACCGAGAACCAGTACAAGCGACTAGCAAAGAATGCTCAATACTTATCACAGCTAAACCTAGGTTCCAGCAGCAGCTGGAGCACCAAACACCTACTCGCTTGTCATGTTGTATTTGACGCCAAACGGCACAAGTCCCTCCCTATCTTGCAACAAGACTTCCCTGACGCAGGAAAGAACTTCGGACCTGCGAAGGATAAATTGCAAATGAAGGGATTCATCAACGGACTAGCGCCACAGCATAGAGGCAAGCGCGAGCATTTTCTCGCACATTTGGAAGAAGTCGGTACAAGCCTGGCCCAGGTCTGGGGAGCACTACAGGATGTTTGTGCTTTGGATGAAGATGAGGATGAGGATGAGGAAGAGGGCGATGAGTCGGACTTGGGGCCTCGTAAGTCCAATCGGGTGAAAACACAGGTTGTGCATGATGGGTTTGAGGATTCTGGGAATATTCCTAGTTCCAGCCCGAGCCAGCCTGGTAGTCAACAACCTTCTTCCAGTCAAATCCCTTCTTCGAGTATCGAAACAATACCGTATACGGCCGAGCAATCATCAAAAGTACACCTTCCGCATGAGGATTACATTGTTCAACTTGCTTTTGCTGTGATCAAGCACATTCTGAGATTCACTCAGTCACCTGATGTGGAAACGCCAGTCGAACTCCGACAAAAGCAATGGGCAACCCTCAATGTTAACGGAAACAAGGTCACGGCAGTCGACGACGGAGGCCTCAAGCTAATCTCGCCCAACAACAAGGTGACAATGAACTCTGTTGTCCTGCTCGAAGCTAAGCGGCGGCTACTTGTAGATCCAGCAACCAATCAGCCCGTGTTGTCGAATGGGCTCCTGGGACAGATGCTGTGCGAGGCACTCGCTGCTCGATCCTCAGCAAAGGACGAGGATCCTCGAGGCAATGTGTTTGTCATACACGCCACAGGGCACTTTATGTGCTTTCTACATTTTACTATCTCGGTTGACCAGCTCAACCAGGTCGAAACTGGGTACATACCGGATGAGGCGCTTAGGGTTGCAGCGACTTGTTGGCTTGATCTCGAGAACAGGTCTGATAGAAAGAAGGTGGTTAAAAATATTTGTCAGATGATGGAGTACCTGAAAGCAAGGCCTGATGAGGAGGCTTTGTATTAGCGGAAGGACTGTATTGGCGAATGGACTTTGTATTTGAGACTGTTATTGGAAAGAAGTATCTTGTAGCTATGCCGGACTAGCCAAGGATGGTGCATCAACGTGAGACTCTGTTTCAGCCATAGTTCGAGCCATGCTTCTGTATGATCTTGACTCTTGTGTATGTGGTTTGCCTATATTTGAGGGAGTTAGTTATTACAGCAACTGGATTTTCATCGTCATTAAACATAACGTAGCTCGAGTATGTCTTTGGGCTGAATTACCAGCTACCTCCATCCGTAGATTCCTGTAAAACAATAATTCGGATTACCCACCTCTCTTTCACTCCATATTTAAATTCTGGCTGATAACAAATAGTCTCTCCCGCTCCCTTCAGTCCCTCTCAACATTTCTTCCATCCTCATCCTACCATGGCTTTCAAAAGCAGAACCGTAAATCTGGCGTAGACTCAAAACGCCGATTGAGGGAGATTCTGAGGAAAAGTCAGCGATGCCATGCCGCTTGGACCATTCCACCAAGTCCAGATCATCAGACAGCGATCCGTCCTTTCAATGGCCTGCTCGCCGATGCCGGGATAATGCCTCGAGATACTTCGGTATGTATTTCGAACTCAAAGAATCCTCTGCCTGCGGCTCAATGACAATCACCCCTGTAGCCCTATGCATTACCCCCATTATGGTCTCTGCCACGGAGCGGGTTCGTTTGACTCGATGTGGTGGCCATTAAACTGAGCCAGCAGCCTTCATTGATATGCTCAAACACCAAGAGTCCGCCCTATCAACCAGGGCTTTATGGACGTCGTCTAGAATATCACGCCAGGACTGTAATGGTTACATTTGCGGTGTGTGTAGTCACTATCCCTCCAGCGGAAATAGCATAGCTAACAATTATCAGCTTCTCTCAACCAGTATATCCTACTCTCACAATGCAACGACTCACCTAGCTGCCACCACCTAAGTCATGTCGGGGCCCTCCAGTCTCACGACAAGCGGTGGCTGTCAATTTACAGCTACCACAGTGTAGAAAAGTAGCGAAAACAAATGTTCAACCGCTTCATTGTGTAGCCAAACTTGCTTGGCTCAGCCGAGTCAGAAGAAGCGTTTGACTACCACGCCTTAGCTTGGGTCAGTCAGTGTGAGCACCATGGCCAATCAGGAAGCATCGAAGACATTGAACTACCAACCTGGACAGGAAGTTCTGGTAGACTACAAGTCTGCATGTGCCTGTCCAAGCTAGTCCAAGGTGACAGCCTTTGTCGATCTTGTGGAAATTCCCGGTAAGGTTCCCCAGAGTCAATGTTCAGGGGACACTTTATCAGAAGTAACGCTGTTGGACAGGAAGGGCGACCAAAAGATTCTCAATTCATGTCTCTACAAATTCAGTACGCCCTTCATCTTGGCATGGCTGGTGGGGTACAGCAGCGCAGAGTCGGAAGATGCAGACTGGTTTAATGGTGGTAATATGTATCGACTGGACCACTATGACAGTCGGTGCCCGTTCGCTGAGCCAAATAATCACATGCAAGGTATAACTTGCTGTAGGTTTACTGTGTATTGACCATCTGTTCTTGAGCCTTGGACCATCATCGTAACCTACAAAAAGGATACTGCAATCATCTTTCTCGTTCAAATCGAGTGATCAAAGACTTCCAGGCAATCTCCTCCATCGAAACAGATTTCCCGAAGAACTCAGACGAGGGCGACCCGAATAAGAATGAGGCCGACAAGCCAGACAAGCACGTCGAGGGCAACAGTGGAAAAGAGACCGAAATGGCTCCAAGGGCGGTGTCAGCCCTGACACGACGCTCAAGCACCTTTCTCGTCTTCTTAATACAGGTGCGTATTTTATCCCGCTACCCAAAGAGTCGACTGACCCGGTCGCCGCCATCTTGATCAAAGACAGAATCTCTCACGCCTGCTTTGTCCTCGTACAAGCCAAGAGCAAGTTTGCTACCGTTGCTTCCACAGTCGACAAGCTTTGCGCTGCCGTCGCCAAACTCAATCTACAAAGATCTCGATCGCGGAGAAAATGAACTTCTGGGAGGATGAGGCTAGAAAGCTCACTACAGCCATCGCCGAATCTCAGAAAAAGGTGGAGAAGGTAACAGCTCCCGAGACTGTTCCAACGAAAAACGAGCGAAACCTGATCAGGACCACGAGACCTTGGAGCGCATCCTGAACGGTTTTGAAGATACAAAGAAAGACATTCTGAAGGAAGAGCAATATATCAAAAGCAGGCTGGAAGAAACAGAAGCTATGCTCGAGAAAACACTTGTCGAGCATTATCGCCTTGAGGCTAGGATTAAGGGAGTTGAATATGGGATGCTCTTGTTAGAGGTGGAGTGGAGAAGGACAAGACTGACGCCGAGGTGTTTCACCGGCGAATCAGCAACAACAAACTTGGCGGTGAATCTGCTGGAACAAATGAGGATTTTATGTTTTCTTGCGTTGCAGTCGGTATGCATACGTGGGGCTGATTGGATGACAGAAGGCTGGAGGGAATGTTGCGCTGCATCTGGTTGAGAATGTATGATTATGAGTGTGTTCAGTGGATGCCGTTAGTTCAAGGCGTCATTTGGGTTACTGGGAATTGGAAGTTTGGCCGAGAGCTTATGTCTGTAATGTAGATTGAGTTGCCCTTTTGGCTTTCGTCTGTATTGGTGAGGACATTTCACTGTCGAGAATATGTAGTGAACTGTGGTGCATCCCAGGCCCGTGCTGACAAAACGGCTCGAATGCATTGTTTGCAATGGTGTTGATCCTCCAGTCGCTCACCGATAGCTTCCCATTCAGCCCAGTCTCCGGATCGCAACTCCATATCCAAGCAAATACACATACGATCAATTCCACGGTGTTGCTCCTGTCCATTCATCTGCTTCTGCTACCCCTCCTACCTCCACCAGATCCGCCCGCTTCTGCTCCCATTGGCAACTTCAAGTCAGCCCTTGTCTGCACCAGCACTCGGTGATGTTGACGGCAAAAGGCCATAACCGGGATCGAGAGAAAGCTCAAAACCCCGCACTGCGATATCAGCTGGTTCCCGCCAAAGGTCTATGGGGTCGTGAGGGACGAGATACAAACCCAACTCCGAGCATGGGAATGATGCGATGATAAGAATGAATCCCGTTCTTAGCGTCACAAGTTTGGTCCAGAATCCCAAGGAGCGTGAGGGTCTTGTTGGCGAGTATTGTTGGGCGGCAGCAGAAAGCTATTGGGGGAGTGTAAGTAACCGGAGCGGCTTCCGGACATTTGAGATTGATGATGAAGTCTCATACAGCATGAGCATCATGAGCATCGTGTATAGCGACTTCGCCGTTACCGTTGCGTGCTTGCGAAGGTGAGATCGGAGAGGTGGCTTGTTGCTGCCAGAGGATGATCAAATGGTTCGGTCATCTGAGTACGAGGGACCAGAAAGTCAGCAAAGATGTCAAGAAACAGAGGGAAAACTCCCGGGAATCTGTCTGTCCACTTGCCAGAAGCTAAGCCATCTTGAAGCATACCAAGGTTGAACTTGACCTAGTTCCAGATCTCAAATACTCGGGCTAGCTCCTCCAAGTAAATCACAATGTAGGCTACAGAGACTTTCCATTTGTTGGCCCTCTTACACTGCAGACTTCACCAAGCGCACCAGGCGATACCATTGGGAAGCGAGCATCAGTCCTATTCGAACATTTGTATGCTTTAAGAATATGGGAGTGACAAGTTTCAATATCGAGGGAGAAGAGTTCAAAACAAACCTCTATGCGCTCCTACAAATCTTCCCCAATTGCATATGGGGCAAACCGACATGATACACTCAGCTTTTCCTTGACCTTCTCTAACCACGTATTCTTTAGCTTGCAGTGATAGCATGTAGACGTCAATTTGCTGTTGAGTGGCAACTCTGTCTGTAACCCATGCCGAGCTATACGAACAAAACGTGGTACATCCCGGGTGTCTTGTCAAAGTGGTTTCAGGTAGGTTCGACAAAAGAAATTTTGTTGCGATTTATGGAGTAGACAGTCTTCCCACATGATGTGTACATAAAGATTCACGCGACCACAACGATAGAAGCGCTTGTGTTCTCTTTCTCTGGTTGGTGTGGATCTAATACAGCTTCGGAAACAGACACCCATTGACCATGGGTTTGTTGCGCTTCGACGTCCACTTCCATGTTGGTGGGCAGTGCTCCATTTGACTCATTCAGATTTGCCAATAGCCACTCCAACGATTGCTCAATGGCATGTTCATCTTGATTCACCAAGTCCCCAAGGGGCTCGTAAAGTGGACTGTCGTGTTCCATCTGCAGGTAGCCGGTCAACTCGTACCTGTCTCGGCGGAGGTGTATCGTAGACGATGACCCGGTGGGCTGTAAACTACCTGGCTCTGTAGTAAAGCACCATCAACTAATGAAAATTGAAATAAAATAAAAATGCAAATCTTTCAGAATGGCAGTCTATGGGTGACTCTGGGATAAGCATTGCTCTGCGTTCAGCATGGCCAGCATATGCCAGGTAAGATTCAGAGACGAGACTTACCGGCGTTGATCTACGCCACTATTCTACGCAGAGGGGAACCGGTTTTCGCAAGGCCTCTGTACCAGGCTCCATGTCCGTTGACAATTCAACGACCGCCTGTTCTGTTGTTCTCGCTCGCGACGTCAAGGGCGACTGCGATAGCACCTTGTCGTCATATGTGAGATGAATGGTGTAAGTATTTCGTGTCATTCGGTCGGTATCGGAGAGTACACCCTCTTTGTATGTTGTTAAATCGTGAGTAATCTTGGGTCGTGAGGATTATTCGGTGTTTTGAACAAGAGGTCCGCCAAGTGTGGTCATCACTAGCTCAACATGTTCCTTAAGCTCGACCAGATCACTGCTATGGAACATGTTGCCGGTCTTGACGAGCATGTTATTTCTGGATGCTGGGAGAGAGTCTTGGAGCTTGCCGACGGACAGTCTCGTCTATTTGCCGACTTTCCGCTCATACTCTTCATCGGGACGAGTAGATGTAATATTCCATAAAGTTTATACATCTCGGTATCGCCAAGAATACCCCCAAGGCCCACCTTAGACTATCAGTTAGATCCCAAGTAGGTAGAGACCCAAGATTGACTCTTTCGCAAAGTGGTAGCTGTGGTCAATAGCCCTGGCGCTACACCTCAAGTCGACAGTGTTTGCGTGTATTGTTTGCGATGTTGCCCAAACTTCTGTACCGATTCATAGACAAGCCATGCGCCTGTGTTCGGTGGGAGTAGTCCCGGGCCATGTAAATAGGTGAAGTTGCTATCAAGACAAGAAGAATGAAAGTGCAGAGCAATTTTCCCAATGCCAATGTGTGGTCTTTGATGTAGCTCTGAAAGTATAGAACAATTTGGCTATCTTGTCTAAAGTGTAGAAACAGAGTAAGTAGAACTCTCAGTTGGCAACATCATTAATTCTCAGACATCCTTCCCGATGCCAAGTTCACCCAAATCTTTGATCTCATTGCGCCAACTCATCCATCGCGTGCTTGCTTGGTCTACCCACTTCATTCTTTGCACAGCAATGTCGCATAAAGACTTCTCTACCAGTATACAACTAGCTCTCGTTTTGTCAGCCCGTTATGTTTCCAATCTGTGCAGAATAAATTTGGCGAACCCTACACTGCTTCCACCGCAGATAAGATGACTTCATAATACGACACGTCATGTCACAGAGGCTCTATTTTACAAGAAATCACCGGCTAGGTTCAAACCGACATTTCCGAGACCAGCTCGTCAATCAGCAACCTCGACCAGCAGAACCAATCCCCAGCATCCCCAACGATCCTTCAACACCGGCAGGAAGCTGCCTCACCCGTTCAGGCTTTTTGGACTGCTTATACCATCCCAGTCTCTCATCAAGCTGAGGTTGACGTTGTGAGGACTGCCCAAGCTACCCCCTCCGTGCTATATATGTCTCTGAGGTCCTGCGTTCCGTGCCACCTGCCATCACTACACACGTCCTCCTCCGGGGTGGCGGTAAGAGGCCGTGATGCCTGATTTACTGTCACGCATGCATACTGGGACGACATCGAGCCCACCAATCTCAATTGTGCTAAGATGTCCTGAACCAGTCAGTCCAGCCCCAACAGCTGATTCCTCATGCGACGCAGTGACGACAGTCACGTCTCGGCGACCGGCATGTTCAATGCCCACTTCCCTTTCTTCGGGGTTCTGGTCAATACCCAGATCCAATATGCGAACGGCCAGCCATGAGAAAACCGCTGGCAACATCTGTACCTTCCAAACAGACTCTCCTGGTGCACATTGAGATCAACATTCCCATGCCGTGCAAAAGCGCGGAAGCTTGCAGCAAGCTGGGCCTGCGCTTATTGGGTGCACAATTTCGCCCAAGGTATATCTGACTCAACATACAACTGTTGCACGACGATGCGGATTCAAACTTGTCCGATCTTGAGCTAGGAGAGAGAGATGGCGAGAATCGCTTGAGACACTAAAGAAACAGGGATCTCTCAAGGCGCAACCTGAGTATCAAGAGTGTTTGACCTTCATTGTGATCTGCTGAATCTGACTTCCGGCCGCGCAGTGTCTTCCTCTATATGGACACTGTCTCTGAGGGGAGAGTCTCCCGGACTCGCTTTGGCGAATGCCATGTCCACCAGCGTGTCATATCTTGGCGCTCACCAACACACAAGAACGATACGATAGGCATGGGGATGTACTGGAGTCTCAAGGTCATATACATCAATGGCAACCTGTTTTCTAATTGTTACCGAACAGTACATGCCCTCACCGCGAAAGCTCTTGAGTTACCGAAGTGATGATTGAGGAACCCGTCTCAAATCAGCACAACACCTCAAGAAGGTCGTGCTCGGTGACGATGACTTCATCTTCGAGAACAGCGCCGTCTCTACCGAGACATCCGCTCCACTGGCCCCTATACCTCGCACTGGTTATATCAGAACCTCGGACCTTCATTCAAGGGCAGGCTCAATCCATCATCCCACCGGCAGCCGGGAAACACGAGGCGCTCTACGACGACCACCCAATTCCTCCGAGCAAGTCTAAACCTGATGACCGAAAGCCTGGCTGCAGTTACAGTTTGAAAGCATCATTCAATTGCTGATGGCTGTTTATAATATACTGATCCAACCTCGCTGCAGACCCTCCTCTCTCCAAGCAAGAACCCACTATTATCAACATCGGCGACCAGTCTATAGTCAACAAACCTCAATGGGACCGAGCTCCCCAACTTTGCGACGTATGGACATGAGTCACAGATGATATGTATGCCCTGTCCATTTTTTTCGGAAATGCCAAGGTGTAGGCGTTCGGTATAGTTGCGGCCGATGGGATCTCTCTGAGAATGGCAGCGGGCCGCAAATACCCCAAGGGCTCATGGCAGGATAAAATCTGGCTACCTGCAGTCTTTCATACTTCCAAATCAACGTCGCTTCTTTCAAGGTTCTCGAACTTCTGACTATCACTACATTCCAACCACTGCCGCTTGGCTCATTCTTCTATTTGTCCCCTGCTCTGCGAAGCCCCCCATCAACTCCAAATCCCTATGGATTCTCAGCAAGATGGGCCGATTTGCAAAGACCACCTCATTCTTTTTGCACCTGACATGACAGCGAGTCAAATAATTCAAGTAGATGTATCTCCGCCGCTTTCAGCAACAGAAAAGAGGCGTAGGTATCACCTGAACCCCACATTCATTCTTTCGACATCGCTCCTCAAGTTCACTATGTCCCAACTTGAGTATAAATAGTTATTAGAAGCGAGACGTGACTCTTCATCGAATCTGGTTCTAACCAGCTCAAGCGACTACACCGAAGAGAGGGCCCACCACTCCTGATAGAGGTTTGCTCCACTTGCCACAACCTCAAGGTGAGTCGCGATATAGAGGCTTGCTAACATCTTCATATCAACAGTAATCTGACATAGCTTGGTTCAATGGTTTAAGGTGTATTGATGTATTACCCTACAATCACAAGCTAACCAGATCTTCTCTATCTAGCACGTGATCCTTGCTCGCGACAACCGTCGATTCATTACCTTGTCCGCTCATCTCCGATACACACATTGAAGAAATAAATAGCCAGCTACCTGTGAGCACCTCGGTTCACTTGTTCCGACTCGACCACGTTCACAGCCGTCATATATTCCCTTAGTTCGGCCGCATCGCTGCTGCCAAGGTGTTACGAGAGACCCAAACTTACGAAGGGGTAAGGAATGATGGACATGGAGAGAGGGTGAGGAGCGGGAACTGCGATCCGAACTGGGAATTGAATCATTCCTGGAAGTGAAAAGTCACGTTTTGGAATTCGCAGAGGCGTGACACAGCGAAAACAAGCCTGAGGCAAGAAGACGGCAAAGACATCCAAGGAATCTCTTGATCATCGCGTCCTCGACCTTTCCACCGGTCTAGATAATCTCAACGAGCGAGACACTGATTGCAACGAAACTTGCAACCATCCTCTCTCCTCTATTGTCGATATTCCCTAATTCCATGGAGAGCTCAACGCCTACGATGAGATTGGTTTTGTATTATATAGCTATGAAAGGTTATAGCACGCCACGCGGCTACTTTAATGCAGCCAAGACGGGCACTGATTGAGCTGAAGAAGCTCACATAGCTTCAGTCTTAGAAAGGACACTGCATACTGATTGATGTTAGCACCAAATACTGAAAGCGACGAAACAGAACCGCCGTTCACGAATCAAATACCTTTGGGGGACGTGGATGTGGAGGATGTATATAGCAAAATGAAGAAGTAAGTGCTACTTTATATATTCATGATCCTTACTTATGTTACTGTGATCTAGTAAAATGGGACTTTCAAAGATCTTCGCTTGGTGTACTATCGCACGAGAAGCTGCAGAGGGCCACTTGGCGTGCATGTAGTATTTTCGTCGTATTTTCGTCATTTGTGACATGACAGGATGGACGGTAAATGGGTTACCAAACACCCCCACGAATGACGGGTAAGGCAGTATATTGGTGAGCCATTACCACCCAAAATCAGGAATCCTTCCGTGTAGGCACGCTCCTCTCCTTGACTCCCACAATGCCCTGTTAAATGTTCCTAGCCTATGATCGCGACAATCGACTAAGCTTAGAATAGTTTCATAAGCTGTTAAATAATGTCGCCGTGAATTGTAATTTTCAAACTATATCCCCGACAGAAAGGATGTTGCAAAAAGGCTTCGCTTTTGGGGACAGCCACTACAACCAGCCAGTCGTTTGTAGCAGAAACGGTTGGACCTATCGTCACTGCGACACGTATTTCTCCGACATCATCTGAAGCATCACCCACGTGGCTCTCACAGAAGGAGCAGAACAGGTCGAGACGCAAAGCCAGCGATTTTCGCCAAGAGACATTAGCAAATCCGCCCTCAACCTTTCACATCCAACATGAACACGGCTAATGAAATTGACTACTCTATTTGTTGCGACAGTCACTTCAGTTTGCTCATGCAATCTGTCCACTCCTTTTACCACGTCAAAACCCGATTACCTTCATCTATGAAGTTGACTCTTTCTTCTTCTTGCTTGTGGATGGATGTGGGAAGATGTGCTCGCGAAACCAGTTTGCTCTGATGATATCCATGCTGTTGGCGCATTCCAATTCTCGTCAAATGTAGCACTATGTTTCGAGGAAGGGCAAAAGTAATGAGTGAGATACTTCACAATGTGGATATGACATACTGTTGTGATGATGATCGGAGGGAGTAGTTTCAAGTGGGCTTGCGCAACTTCAATCTTCTGATACATTGAAGACTCTCCCATCTACTGCTAAGACAACATTCCGACTCACAAGTAGCAGCCTACACTTATCACCACCTTAGTTGATTGTTATCGCAAGCCTCATGTTTGGTAACTGATACTGAAACAGTGGCCGATTGTGGAACAATCTTGACACTACCCCACACTCTCGTGCATTCATCCCTCTTCCGCTTCTATAGTGAGTTTGATGGTAGTTCTATGCGGAAATTTCCTTCTGACGGTCCCTCGCTTGCAACTCACCTTTCGGCGTGATGACAATTCCAAGTCGTGGTATGAATACTGATACCCTCGTATGATCTGTTCACATGTGCTTGTCTCCACTTTGATCCTCTGGAAGGATCTGTCGATTCATACCGGAACTCTCCCTAGTTCCTTGAAATAAGTCACGAGCCGGTTCCTACCAACGGCTACGACAGTCGACAGCCTTAATAGCTCGTAACAATTGACTACCGGGTATTTCTTTGGCACGGGAATAACAAAGTAACACAATGTGAAAAGTTAAGCTCCGGGCTTTCATGTTAATAAGTGTGAGGAATTGCCTAGCAACACCTCCTCGCCTCCTCAGACCCACGAAGCTTGTTTCACTTGGTCAGACGACAGTGGTTCCACATTCGCCAATAGCGCAGAGCGTAAAGCCTGGAAACAGGTCTTGTCTGACCACGACAGGACGATCGAGTAGGAGCTGAGATGGCCTTGATGATTCAAGATTTTTGGTAAACGGAATCAGATATCCAAATGTGCTTCATTCCACCATCGTCCTGAACAAGTCATCAGGCTTGAGGCTTCGAGATAGCAGTGGTCCAATCCTCTGCTGAACTGTATCCATTTCTAGACCTAGGAGCTGCGCGATAGAACGGAGCAGTGGCTGATTTGAGGTCAGCTGATGGGTGGTCAAGATCTCAGGCTTTTGTGCGAATCAATTGTTCTGCTCATCTTTGTTCCCCGTCGTTGTGGGTAGATCAATCAGCGCAACATAGATAAGAGAGCACAATAGCAGCAGCTTGGATCCAAACCTGATGGTGCTGTAGTGTGAGTAATTCCAACGACAGCAGGCCAAGTGAAGTATTGTTCTCGTCGGACTCAATAACAAAGGCAGAGCCGAAGCTTCCTTATCATGCAGTGGCGACGTCCCTGTAGGCCCTTGCGCTCTCGATCCATTGGAAACAGCCTTGAGGGCCTTGGTCGCGCTCTTGGCATTGAAGGAGCTGTACTCTTGTAAGTTGTTGCGTGGCTGTGCATTGGATCGTGGTAGGTTCTGGTACCGTTTCAAGACATGACAGCTTTCTTTCGTGTGATCGGTTCTCAGTCAGGCGTCTGTCCCATTGTCGTGACAGTGGTTATCTCGAGAGTGATGTAAAGGAGGGATGAGGCGGAATGTGATAAGAGTCGGATAAACGGTCTCTTTGTTAAGCGGTCAGTGATCATCGAGCCAAGGAGAGGGTAAAAAACGTGAGGTATATTGAAAGTGAAGGAAAACCGAGACGAAGAAGAAAGAGGCGAGAGTGACTCATTTGTTGATTTTTGAAAGAGCTTAAGCAGTAAAGGTAAATTTCAGCTCTTCCCCTGCCTCGAGCGATGCTGGTGATGGGAAAATAAAAGCACCGACAACAGCTTTGCTGCCTTCTTTTGTCCGGTCCCTTCCAATCGATATAATGTCGCATTGTTGAGCATCCAACCAAATAATCTGCTTGTTCTACGGTAAAAAAACAAACAAAAGAAGCGTGCTAGATTGTTTCTTCTGTTATGCCATGGTAACAAGAACGAAAGGAAAAAGCTTTGAAGAGATAAAACACCGCCAGTCGAACATTGGTTAGCACTGAATCGACGAAGTGCCCTGCATGCATCACCTTACTCGCAGCGAGACCATACTTGAGCTTTCATATTGTATGTCTGGTGCATGGCATTTCACGAATTTCGATTTTTCATTTGAATGACAGCAAAATACAATCCAAACCTCGACATGTCTACTACTAGCCATCTCTACAAAGCAAACATCACAGATGTATTTCCATCAGGCTCATGGCTTCTATTGACGTAAAACATTCGGTCCAAAAGCCTACCATCAGTATGACCGTTCAGAATGATTTTCATGTCACCGGAAGTCGGAGTCCAGTAGCAAATCGCTTGTTACAACGAGATGGCGCACTGGATCGGACGTGACCGTTGCCATCAGCCTGACAGGTACATACCACGACGCCAGCTTCCAAACGGGTTTGATTAGGAAGGTCAAGGGCTGTGTACTGGCTCTAGAATGGAGAAGAAGGTCGAGGAGGGCAAGGCTTGATTCCCTTTGGCTGTCTAACCCTGCTAACCAGATACCCAGCGGCGACTTGGCAGCCATGCTCTTGTCAGTCAACAACCCTCGGCACCCTATAGCATCTTTTTCTCTCCAAGCCTGGGTCCTGGTACAGAAGGCCTCTTCTCCGCAATCTTGGTGACCTCACTGCCTCGTTCCGACTTCATAGTATGGTCTCTGGCTGTCCCCAATGTTGCCATGGTCGTTCAACTAGTTGCATCTGGGTCTTGACGAGTTGCCAGCTATGTCGCAGCAGGGACTGGACAACGTTTTACTAAAACATGTCAGCCTGTCAACATGAGTGATCTTTGACTACAACAGAACGTACAGCAAGAAGGGAGATACATCATTATTGACTTACTTGGAGAAGTGAATGGACAGACCGAACGGGGAGACATGCTCAATAAGCCTAAGACATGGCAACGACTCTGTAAGTAGACGTGCAACCTAGGGCTTTGCTGAGGGGTGGTCCTCCTCCATGTAGGACCTTACTTTACACAGGCACTTGCTTCCCGCCCCATGATGACTACAGTCGGTCACCAGTGGTTGCCAAATTGATTCTCCTCCAACGACGTATAGACCAGAAGTAATCAAGTCTCACCTAATCCCTGGCCCAGGGACCTTCACATCTTGATTGAGCATTAACATCATTGTCCATCTGCTTCATCATTCTACTGTTTCAAAGCCCCGCGATCTTGCGAGTCGGGCACAATTGATCTAACAACTGGAGCATTACGCGCTCGAGGGAAACGCGGGATTGCACAGATGTTCGACAAGACAGGTGAGAGGTTGGCTTCTAGCAACACCAACGCTGACGCGGACTAATAACTGACAAGCTGAATGCAGTAGTGTGGTCTGGAGGGCCCGAAGACTTCAGTGAGCACGGTCTACAAGCTCCACGGTACCTGCGTGATGTCAAACTCATGAATCAGGTGCGAGACACTACCGCATTATCGAGTAACTAATACTGCGGACCTCCTTTCAATCAATAGATATATCGTTACGGCCAAGGAAGAGATACTCCAACTTAGGATTGGATGGGATTCATATCGCCGAACTGGGGTAGAAGCTTGGAAGGCGCTCAGGGACAAAGTCCAATGCCCACAAGGGAGGTAACACCAAGTAAGTATTGCCATCCCGAAGTGAGCAACCCTCGCGAATGTATTCTGCCTGGCCCAGCAATTCTTCAGCTTAGTTTCTCCCAATCTTCACTGCGAATTCACCTCCCACGAGCTCTCTCCTCCACAGATCCAAGACCAACCACTTGCTCAGAGAAGACCGGGCTACACCCATCGTTTTGCCGTATTCACGAGCCTGGTGTTTTCCAAGAACATTGTTACAAGAGAATATGAGATGAAGGCTACCGTTGTAGGCTTGGTACTTAATCGCACTGCTAGAAATGGAATGTTCAACCATGCGGAGATCGCCAGGCTTAGTTCCAGGACAGATAACGCTCCTCTTAAAGTTTGCATACTTGACTCAATGATCGACACCAAAGATAGACTTGGCTTCCCGAAACCTCTGCCACGCCCCCACGAAGACGGGCAAATCTTCAAGAGTGAACAAAAGTATTACTACCGCTGCTGAAAGTCCTCCCCAGGATGGTGTAAGAATGTCGGCGACAGTTACCAATAGCAGGGTGTAGAAGCAGGACAATCACGACGAGAAGGACCTCAGCTAGAAGTAGGTCAGAGAGAAACATACTGTGGAAGAGCGGGAGACGGAAGCCTAACTCAGGCATCATCCCAATAGGATCCGAGGCGCCAGGATCTTTACTCATTGGATAATCATAGATTCATCTATAACGCTCTTCATTACAACTCGATCTTGTATTTACCGGCGGCAGTTGTGAAATATTCAGTGACTTGCATGAACAGCTGTGTTCCAAAGGCATGGTAGAAGGCTGTTGATTGTGCCGCAACTAGTAGCAGCGTCAAGAACGTCTTGGTGTTTGTTAACGCCTTCGTCGCTGGCTCTTCTGTCGATCGCGCCGCACCTA
Organism: Fusarium sp. PT; assembly: GCA_021020635.1. Classification (NCBI taxonomy): domain Eukaryota; kingdom Fungi; phylum Ascomycota; class Sordariomycetes; order Hypocreales; family Nectriaceae; genus Fusarium; species Fusarium sp. PT. The sequence goes on from JAHMRZ010000016.1 coordinate 646,700, forward strand.
CTATCTCTGGCCACCTGTACCGGTAGCGATCGCAAGTCAACAACTGACAGGAACTCGACTGCGATTTTGAACGCCGAGGAGAAGACCAAAAATGAGGACCTAGACCCACAAAATGCGACACCGATAGGGATCTCTGCCATCAGCGTCATGAATAGCTCTATTGGCTTTCGTATAGCAGAAGAGAAGAACCAGAACCAACCGACCAGGTTCATTGGCGCAAGCAAATATCAACTATTCAGGAGGAGGCTCTTACTTTCCTATGGGTTCAATCTGCGGCTTAGATGCAGGGTCTCACCAGGCAGATTGGGGATCTTCATAATTACATGTTTACATCAGGAAGCCAAAGAGATGATACATTACGTGCAAATATTGGCAGAAAGATACTTATGACCCCTAGGCGTCAAGGGATCCAGTTCAGTTTGCAGTCTTGGCCAGAGCGCTGACGAATACGTATGTTCATCACCAAAAGGTCATATGCGCGGCGTTCACGGGAGCCTCCAGTGCCAGAAAATCAGGATGCTCATTCCATAGCTAATCGAATCTTTACATTACACTGTCATCTATCGAAGCCGACAAGACGTTTTACACATCCTCCAATCAACGATGAAGGCTGGCTAAGTCCTTGACTCTACTCCGGCCAATATTGTATTCCGCCAATAGTTATGACAGCAATTGGAACGGCAGGGCAACGCATTCAAGTCTACACCAAGAGGCTCAGACATTCACCACAGACTCTAAATATTACATACAGTCTAGAACAACAGGAAAAGACCGTAAGTTTATTCCCAAAAGATATCTAAGCCCTGCGTGTAGTCGGTACCATGGCATGGAATTCTCATTTTCGGGGGGTGAGTAAAGTGTAAGCATCAATGTCTTGCAATTTCTGCTAATGTTTTGTGATTGATTCTCTGGATTTTGACAAAATTATCAATAGATATTACCAAGCATTTTTCGTGGTTGGATAAAGCTTCTACTCCGGCACTGAAACTCTCCACGGGGGTTTCATTGGACCCTAGCTTAAGAGAGCTTAAGAGAGCTAGCAGTCGGACACTGAAACCCTCTTGTATTATTTTCTATTATTTTCCTTCTTCTAGATGTTTAACTTGACATAGTATGTTAAGGCCTTGGTCCTTAAGAAATTTTTGGACTTAGGATCAGCACTTGAAGATGAGCATAAATATTTGCCCTGGAATAGCTCAAGTAAAGATTCCCGAAAGATACGATACGACTGAAATAAGGCTCTATCTCCATCAAATGGCTAGTGTAAGACAAATTGAATTTTTTATAACGAGAAGGGTAATCCCTCTGTTGATGCAACCAAAATCGGTTTATTCAGTAGCTATTTTGTGGCTCACTTAGCACCCTTTTCAGATTTGACTCGTGAAATTATCAATAAGACGAACCCCTATGAGCTAGCAATAAGACCTAAAAACTGATTGTCTTTCATATCTCAACGGCAGTCCCGACCGTATATGATAGTGGAAATCACCAGAGAACATTTTTCATTTAAAGCTGTTTTAGAGAACCCGGTGTTGGAGAACAAGACAGTCGGCCATAAGTCTTATAATGAAACGATCGGTGGCGCTCTTCCCAGGTGAATGCGTTGAATCTTAAAGCAATGGCACCTAAGTTGAGCATCATCGAGATGAGATCCGAGGGTACTTCACACACTTTCTACCAGCTATTCCGTATTAGAAAAGACATTTGAGGGGAGAAAAGAAAACGCCTTGGCTCACTGCAGAAGTCACGGACTTTATGGTGCCATGTCGACATCTCAGCCACTACGGCTGACACCAAAGTCAAAATTACCCACCTAGTCACAATAATAGCTGGTATATAAGTGTTTTAGCGCCAGTATAAAATATCAACCGGAGCCATAACGCCTGTGAAGTTCGATACCCTATATCGATAGCTTTGAAAGTTAGCTTTTATGGGTTTCAGGAAAAGAACCTAAATGATATTTTGTTTATATTTATTAATTGATAATTATTGAGTAGAATGCTTTGAATGATTTGATCAAGTGTAATATCTCCTCTTTCCTTGTAATTTATGGCCAATTATTCACATGTTTTCGCCGTGCACCAGAAATTGTTCCCCACACACTTTCCCAAAACACTATCCTGTAAGACATCTTCACAGCTTCTGATCAGATATTGCCGCAACATTCCATTCCTCTTGGCTACTCTCTTGTTTCATTCTACTGATTGACTTACTTGGTTTGATGAACCTCTGCCCCTTCCGACACGGTATTCTAAACGCGCAAGGCCAAGCGAGACCAAATCCTTGTGGACCAAGAATCGCATTTTTGGGCCTTAAAGTTGAGGTTTTCATCACAGGCCGTATCGGCAAACTTGGCAAACTTGGCGAAATGGTTAGAGTCCCGAGAAGAAAGCACTAGGTCCCTGAACAAATGGCACCTGCAATTCAATGTATTTTATCTACTAAATAAGACAGAGCTACCATCGACGGTCTCTTGGCCATGGCCACAAGCTGGTGTTCCAACTAAGCCATGGGATCTCCAAAAGCAGGACGTTGGATTTGCCAAGCTTCAGCTGACTGATGGCTAACTCAACGGCTCGATGTGATGTCACCAACTTGAGAAATGTGTTTAGAAACGTCCAAGCTCGCAAGAACGTTACCCTTGACGACCTAGTACTTACAACTATGGTTATTAGCCTGCTCTATACCTTTCTTAGGTTACATATATATTCCTCGACAGCAATTAGTAGGCTTTACTATCCCGGGACACTTTTAATAATTACATAGCTTGACGGTATGCAAGTTCCCACCAGAGGTTTATTCTATTGACGAGTTCTCATCACGATAAGCAATAAGCATTAGCGGTGCCCTCCAAAGACTAAAGCCAGAAGACGACTGTTTAGAGTCCTGGGGCGTTCTGCCTGCGCTGGCCTTTTGATGAATGTCTGATAGCAAAGCCAATTGATCCTAAGGGCTGGGGAAACTTTATAAGTCACGATTGGCTCTTGACCAATAATCATGGCCTGATCATCCAGAAAACATCAGTGTATTCGTGGAACTGTACCTAGTATTGGATTTATAACTCCAGCGCCAGTAAGTAACGCCCACAGGATCATCTCAACGACCATCAGATGTAATGTAGAGCCTAATACTTCCAAAAGGAACGTCAAGAATGCACAACAATACCAGGCGGATGATCGAGACGACGGACCAAGCTTCAGGACGACACCGACCGCGAGATCATGGCTTCTTGGTCGTAAGCAAGCTGCGCAAGCCTCTACATAGAGGATTCTGTCCCCACAATAACGTCGTTAACAGACCTCAAGTCAAACAAACAGAAACATCTCCGTCGCCTCATTTTTCCATCCGCCAACGCATTTGTTCTTCGGTGTCCATACATTCAATCCCTACCAACTCTCTCATTGCTGCGATCGCCACCAACTGAAGAGTTGGAAGTCTTGATTGACGATCTGATATGATTTTGTTTGCATTTTGAGCGAGAAATATCCTCAACACATGTGAGTCCAATTTAGTGTCGCGAAAAAGTAATGTGGCTGATACAGACAGACCAGGTCCATTCAGAATTCATTTCAAAAGCAGGATAAGCAAAGACATAAGACTCTCGAAAGACGTTCTTACCACCACATTGGCTCGTATTCCTATTACATACTGCAATAGCGAACCAAACTCAGCCATTTACGATTTTCAGTCTCCTTGACGCAACCTTGCTCCAGCAAGATCTTCCAAGTCACTCCTAGGCATACTGTTACGCCGTCGTAACTTGGCTGGCGTCAACCACATTGCGAAGGAGGCATGCTCCACCACCCGAAGGAGCTTGTGTCGCCTTGGGGCCTAGTATCTTACGATTTATTCCGGTAACACGGGTTTATCGAGCCGATTCCCGCTTCCAGCCAAAGTGTCTGGCGAATCCTTACTTACGAGCCATCAATGCCGAATGTCGCGCCTGTGCCAAAACGAACGCAACAGATTCAACAGTGTTGGCGACAGTCAAGTAATGCGCTTCTGCCGCTTAAGAATCCTTGTCCTGGGAGGACTTGAACCAAAAGCTTGTGTTGGCTTGTCACCAATACACCAAGATCTGTAGCAGTCTACCTGCCGTTCACTGTCCTTTGTGTAGCACCACCTGACAGTTCTCCAACCAAGTGATCGCAGCACGAAGAATGCAGCTGGCACCCAGGAATCGATTTCTCCCCACTGATTGCGGAGCTTTGTTGTACACTTTTGTTTACACACTTCGCCTGTTAATAGTCTCACCGAGACTTGCGTTCATGAGCACGTCAGGGAGCAAGAGTTGGTGGATATGATTTCTGCTCAAACATTAGCCATCTTGAATTTGGTAATATGCTTCTGCTAACCATAATGCCAATTTCGAGTCTTTCGGTTGGGGGGGTGAGCCAGATGTCTTAAAAAACTGGTCAAATGTACCATCACCTTTATGCGACAGTCTTGTTACCGAGACAGGTGAATCTCGCATAACTGGAATTCATCAACCAGTCGCTTCTCGCCACTGGCTCATCAACCGGACCAAACAAGGCGAGGCCCGTTGCTCCGCAGGTACGGGTCAATTGACACGCTTCACTCATAAATCCTTTAAGTATACCTTCGCTCTTCACCAGAGTCAGTACTTCGAGTTGAGTATCACATTTTGTGACTGACTAATAATTGCCTAGACTTGCAATTTTCCTCTGTCTGCTTAACACCCTTGACTATACTCTCTACGGCAAACCTACCTTGTGAAGCAAAGTCAGGTGCGTCCAAACGAATCCCTCTGACCGGGACTGCGAGATAGTACTTGCAACAAGCAAGCATTTTCTTGCCATGATAGCCGCCGAATGGTTTTACTTCCGGCTACTGAGCACTTCTCCGAGCCGATCAAGACCTAGACGAAAACAGGATTCCTTGTAGTCTGCAACAAAGAATGCGCCCAAGGTGGATATGATCGGTTCGGTATTGACACGCATCTTTCTACTCGTCCGTCCCGTGCATGGCAATCCAGCTTCTATGTCCTTGTCTACCCTCCCCACTAGTTCTTATCTGTGAGAATCGCAGACTGGAGGGAAAAGTGCATCAAGAATGAGTTTGTCATTCGGAGATTTCGTGGCCATCAACCCGTCCGAAGAAGAATTCTCGACCAGAATCAAGATCTCGGTGGACTTTGGAGATCACGGATACACGGTCCGAGTAAGCTTGGTAGTCGATCGGTCGCACAGGAAGCTAGCAACCTTCATCCCACAGGATCTCACTCGGGGATGATTTCACATCCTTCACGCTTGCGAGCCGTACGAGCAGAGTTCCAGCCATCTTCTCAACAAGCCGGATGTATTACCCCCGCCCTTTACAGACCAACCTTCCAAACGACGACGGAATTCCTGGCGACTGTGGTGATAGATGCCTGATGTCCACCTCTCGGCAGTGGGTCGATTACCACGATCACACTGGCCCTGTGTCACGGGAAAGTCTGCGAGGTTGCAACAGGGAACGTAGAAACGTCTTGGCCGCCCTGCATTCCACCATTCGCGAAGGCATGTCTGGTATCTGGCCCAGCGGGGGTTGCTTCTTACCCTGAGAGGGTCCAATACTTCTATCCCTTTATCGCGACTAGGTAATGCGGTACTTTGTTTGTAGGTCCCGTTGAGCATTATGCATCCAAGTCTCATACTGGTCCGAGGATACTAACCTTTTGACCAGCAGCGTCCATTTCAGTGCATGAGTAACTGTTATTCCTTTGTCGCTCCCGTGTGATGGACCCTCACGCTAACCTTCAAAGGCCTTACTCAACATTCGCAAAGGCTCACCACGCGAGAAATGCCTTGATGAAGGGAAGTCAGATAGGAGACTAAGGTAGTCTTAGGCTTTATCTCAGTTCTGTGCTGTCTGGCCTTTTTATTTCTAGCAGAGTTAATAGAGCACAAGCTAAGGCCGCTTACGATATGCATCCGAAGGCCACATCTTCCTCGTTGCTCAACTCTCCGAACATGTTATACTGCGCCAAAGAAGCTTCCCGGCCAGCGAGGCCTCAAGTCCAACCACGCAATCCCATCAGTCGACAACAATGGTGACCAGCTCCTCAAGCATGCCCGTATCTACACGCTTGCTGAGAAGGTTGGTGTCAATGGGCTCAAGACTCTCTCGAGGTCCAAGAGTTACTGCATAACCTGTGATGCTTGTAGCGTCTAGATCTTCGCCATCGGCAAGGGAGGGGCCGACAAACGCGTGACAGGACAATACTGGCCTGACTTCGTTCAAAGGCTTCATGGTCGAGCCGGTTTGATCTGCTCGCACGACGCTTATCCAGAATCTTTCATTTCCGCCTTCACCAAGTAAATCGAACAATGATTGACGAGATCTCTTTTACCAAGCCCAACGAAGGGGGAATGAGTCGTCACCAGGGTCGATAGTGGCGCATTCGGGGCCGTTGTTGATTCAACTATGCATCCCAGCCGTTGGGACCCCGGCAATTTGGTCCTGCCTCCCACTCGATGTTGACTGGCGTCATGGAAAGGACTGTCAACCATGTCTTCTACCGACGGCAACTCCGTCGGTCGCCGTAGGATGGACGAATAGCAGCTGGAGAGTATCTTGAGAAAGAGGTGGATTGTTGGCGTCGAGGAGCGGTGGAAGCGCAATCAAGAGATCGAGAAGCGTCTCTGCAAGTGAGGGTTGTTGCTGTTGCTGAGACTTTGGCTCGGCTCCTTGATGGTTTTCAGGTGGTTGTGGCTCCTCTTTCAGGCCACTTACCGTCGCAAACGGAACATTGTGTGTAGGGCATTGGATTGCAATCCCTCTTCAGTGTGAAGGTATGTTGTCTGAGGTTTGACCTGAGGCAACAACAGCGGCTGCTGGCAGATTGGACATTGTCCTCAGAGTGTCACTATGTCGAAGATCGCGAAAGGGACTTTGGGGGGCGGGAGGTGTGAGCCACGAATGCCGTCAGTGACCTTGATGGTAAGTGGTCGAACAGCGTCTTCTTCTACCATGATGGGCAGTCATGGATCAACCATGCATGTCCTTGCTGGCAGCCCACCGGGCGGTGCTGGTGCATGGCCTGCTTGCAGTTTCGCTATTGGAATGAATCGGTAAATCTGCGTTGTCTCGTTGAGCTAGATCTTCTGGCGGAGTTTCTGAAGAATGGAGGACGAGGATGAGGAGTTCTGTGCTTCATGAGTAAGCAGCTGGGGGACAGTACTGGAGCTGATCTTACCGAAATATATCGCTGGCAGGTGTCAGAATTCTCTCCCGAGATACTTTGGTCCTCAAGATAATCCCCATGAGGAAGAGCAAATGAGGTCGACCTGATAGATGGTTTCGTGTATGACTGGTCAGCGTGGTAAGTGGTAGGAGCGGCAAATTCGTGACGGTAACAAGTGTGTTGTAGTCACTGGCTAAGTCGTCTTGACGACTGGTAAGTGGTGTGGAAGAGCTAGCCGAGATAGTCCGCGACAGACATGGCGCCGTCCTGTCTTGTCCAAGAGATCCTTGCTCCTCATCTAGAATTGGCCAAACTGATTGGCCTTCCAAGGGTGACCTTTGTTGGTGCCTCAATGTCTCCGTCCCTGGATCTCCACTTGCAGTCTTACCGTTAGAGTCAAGACTTGCCTCATCTGGAAATTCTCTGGTTCCGTGATTGGGCGGGTGGCCGCCATCTGCTTGGCACTCGAGGGAGTCCGATTGTAGTCAATAGGATGAAATCTTGCTTGAAAGGTTTGGGCAACAGACGAAAGGCCGGATGACGATAAAGCCTGAATCCAGCTGTCAGTATTCCTGCAATTCGAATAATGGCGGATGCCACCAGCACTGCAAACGTGAGAGGGAAATCAGGGTTCTTTACATGTAGGACCGCTGGAGTACGATCTGTGACGGTGGTGAAGCTGGTGAGAAGAGGCGTCACGGTTGAGCCGGGGGTGGCGGGGGTTGTTGGGAGAATTAAAAGCGTGGGAGTTGTGTGGTGGTGAGAGGATGAGAAAGAATGGAGAGATGGAGGAAGATGAAGGCGGATGAAAAGGGGACGACAATAGAGAGTTCAAGGAAGCTCAGTTTGGAGAGGAAATAAAAGGAATGGAAGGTGTACTAATAATATAAGAAGGAGGTCTGGTGTGATGATACAAGAGCAGAGATGCCGCTACTGGGAGGATCGTGGCCGCTGAAGCGCACTGACCTGTACGTCTCAAACTGGCTGCTACGTCAATCCCCTACAATCACAAAGTTGGTGGCAACTTCTCGTCCCATTATGAAGGGCAGTACCTATGATTAGTGGAATGGTGATGTAGATTGGTCTTTTGCAGTGCTGAGGTTCCAATGGTGCATAGCTGAGATGTCCCATCCAATGGAACAAGAGTGATTCTCAGTGAACGACCGACTTACTCCTCTAAGATTCACACCACGCAGGAAGTGCAATGGTAACGGCTGTGACCCATCTACAAAAAGACCGTTCGGAAAGAGCATGTGGTCGGAGATCGTTGCATCCTGTCTGGGCTACGAGAGAACACAGGCAGCAATGTCGAAGTTAAGGCCATAGCCGCTTTGGCAGAAGGCGGTGGACGTCACTTTCCTTACTCAACCATGTCAACTGGAGTTCGGTCTCAAACGGGCCCGTTGACGGTAATGACATTGATGAGGTTCCCGGTAGGGGCGGCATCTCGGAATCTACCGAATGAATGATCGGAAGGAGGTGTGGCTGGATAGATTGAAAACGTCATCAGCAGACTCCCAAAGAATTGCGTACGTCATTCAACTAGAACTTCTAGTTGTAACATCCGCTTATTCATGTTCCCCTTCCCAGGGATCGATCTGGGGACGAGTGATGCTTAAACACAACGCGGGCGAACGTAGAAGGTCCAGTTGTGTGGGCTCATATCGGCGGCAAGACGCAAACTGAGCAAGTCGACAAATCCCTAGTATCAACGGTAGATGAGTTTGGGGTTGATAGCGAGGAAGTCTTTGTTGTGAAAAGATAAGATCCCGAATAATCCTATTGAGGATGATGCAGAATACTTATAGAGAAGATAGCTTCCATGTGTATTGCGTGGATAACCATGTACATCGATAGATCTATGTCGCACTGCAGAGTTCATTGAAACCAGCTTCACGTTACGTTAACGTCTTGAATGTTGGCTCCGGCGGTCAACATTGTACTTACTACTGAGACATGTAGTGGTTGCAATAATGTGGGAGGTAGAAGGTACAATGAAGAGAAGTTGTCCAAAGGACTGTTCCAGCTATGGCCAGAGAAGAATCCGAAGGATAGAGTCCAAGGGTGATGGGTCAAGATTTGGAAGCCTCTCAGAGCCGAATGTTTCCAAGAGAGTCTGAAGATTGGCCGGGTGCTGTACAGCGTGGGAAAGAAATAAGGTTAACAGATGGAATTCATAGTTTATTAGACATACTTGGACAGCCAAAGGACTAATCTACAGCCTCTCACGTGGTAAGTATGGTATCACTTGCATCATTTAACGGCCTGGAACAGATTTGCTATAGTTTATTTCCCCTAAGACTTAAACTTTGCAACGTATCAATAGCGTAATGGTATGTTGGATTGTATCGTCCCAGTCCACCGGCATGATCAACCATCTCTTTCCCACATTAGCAGCCCTTCAGATAGCAAGCTTTAGGGCACCTCCAGATGTCGCTTCGTGATGTCTGGCGCACCTGCGGGCAGGGAGGAGAAGTTGTTGTTGAGTACTGAGGAGCTGTTGGGGCTACCGGGGGAACTGGCGGAGGAACCACATCTCGTCGTCTTGGTGATCGCGATCGTGATTCACGGTCGGGTCAAGGGTTGGAGAGCAGAGCTTGAAGGGTGTAGGATTGGCCGGAGGATCTGCTGAGGGACCGGCATTACGTCGTCTTGGTAGGAGAGCTTCGCGTGGAGTGTTGTGGAGGTATTGGACCTGCCGATTGCATCCACTCCATAATCGCGACCATGAGTAACAATCAGCATCCAGACTTCCCAGACGACGTTTCACTCATAGCAGTGGTTTGTGTCGTGCTTTATAATGGTTTGCGTCTTGTTTGTCTGGCAGCTAGGACCTCAAAATGTTGCATAGGGTTTATAAGCTGTCACTGCGCCATGTGTAAATGTGAGGCAAGGTAAAGTCATTTGGTGGTATCGCTGTGGTTTGTCGACTGTGATGACGTTTGACAAGGTAAGCTTACGGCGAGACAGCCAAGGGGTATAATATATTGTTTATCTATCACGTCTCTGCTCAAGTAGAAGAGATAATCGTGAACGGCGAAGCTCTCGTGCGGAACGAAATGGCGCAGATGCATTGGGTTTTCATTCATGATCTAGACTAGCAGTGAAGGTATTGGCGGCGATCCAGTCACTTGTGATAACCACGGCCGACACCGATACTTGATGATGCTCATTCAATGGAAGGCTTACCAGAAGGTCTCATTATTGTGACGCCATCCGAGAAATACGAGAGCAGAGCCAGTGAGTTAGTTGGACTACACGTACGGTAAGCATTTGCCTCGTCTGTTGACTTAGACCTTGTATGTAGATACCCCTCCAGGTCATGACCCCCTTCAGTTGTGAGCCTCTGTGTAGGTAATCGAGCAATACCATATGTCAACTTGGGTCTCATACAGCGCTCAACAAGGCTTTGGGACCATGTCGGATGATGGGCTGTTCGTTCGGGTGGAGGAGCTACGAAATGGTCAGAGGTCACTATTGCAGCGGTCAGTACAGTGATGTAGGTCCAGGAGGCCAGAACTCACCAAATCTACTCAAGTCCTTTCGTAAATATGCAGGTATTGATCAATGCCATGTTGATCTTGACGCGACCAGATGCCGATGAAAGTGGTTCGTGTTGGGAGTTACGGCGTGTGAGGCAGGGCTGGTCAATGAAGTGGCAGAACCTTGTGCCGTCATTCGGGCCATACAATTGATCTTGTAGAATCGCAACATCAGAACATCCATATTCAAGATGCCTGTGGAAGTTTCCTCTATGACAGATCCGAGATAGAGGGAACGTTGGGAAATTCCAGATCAACAAATGGAAACAGGTGTGATGGCGTACGGGATTGTGGATGTAGCGCTCTATGCTATCGTACTACGCACTTTCGCTGCTCATCTTCACATAAGGGATCGGTGTGCGATCCGTGTGATGGTTCCCTTACGTTGGACAACCGTTGGACGGCTTAGGTCCCGAAATATGAATGGCCGTTTGATCGACTGTTCTGACCTTGCAGCGGTTAGCAACAAGGCATCTTCTTCTTTCCAATTAACCCCATCGTGAATATCTTCCGTCGAGCATGTATATGAGGCAGTGTTGGGCAAGTGGACGGCGTTGGCAGCGATGATGCGATGACGGTAGGGAATCGTGGTCGGTTTGGGCGGTGAGAGCAAACATCATTAAGTCTGCTGGTTGGAACACGCATGGTAGACAAAGAGGTGTTTGTTGCATGGCTGCCTGTTCCAAATGCCAGGTGCTCGTAATACTTGAGATACAGCCATCGGTGGATTGTACCGGAAACGGTGAGGCGGCGATCGCCTCGTCTGGTGACTTTGCTATTGGTTCGGTGGAGGGATATCGGAATCGGCGAGTAGGAGGGCTCGTTTGGATGCGCGTGCACTATCGAAAGGTTGGTCAATACCTTCATGTGTGAATACCATCAAGACTTACCGACGTTGATGGGAAAGCTTGCAGGCGGGGAAGTTGCGTCGTAACTGACGAGATGAGACACCAAGTGACCATGGGATGGCCTGGGATGGGATCAATTCTGTGTCGATTGGGTGGCTTTATGGCAACGATCTGGTTTGGACTTCATGGAGAGGCTGTCTGGTATGGGCAGTGGGCCGTCACAACAACAGCACCACAAACAGACAGACTTAATGTCGTCAGTACTGGCCAGACTGAGAGCGACAGCAGTGAGGCCATGGTGGTCGCAAGGAGTCGGAGAAGAGCCTTTGGAGGCTGCTCGAGGAGACAGTGCTCCTAGCTCGACTGCCTCCTGCGAGGTTTCCATCGCCATGCTGCTCGACCATGCACCCAAGAGATTGAGCTTCGTCAGCCCGGCGCCAAGGCAAGTGCAATACTGGGAAGCTGTCATCGGACACGAAGGAGGAGATGCCAGGTCAACTTGCTGCTCGTTTGGTGGTTTGGTGATATCGCTGCCAATGGCCGTAGGCGGACCTGAGCGTTGTATGTCCTCGAGGCAGCGAAAACTTCGGAGAACCTCTCGGTATACTGGGCTTTGACAAGGTTCTCGGTATTGAAGGTTTGGCAGAGTGGCCATAGCTTGGGTGGTCTGTCGGTCGTTGTATGGGCAGGCATTGTCGTCATATTGATGGGATGGGAAACGGATCGACTCGGTGGTGGACGGATGTCCAGGGATGCATCAGCGAGACATGTCTGGGGGATTGTGTTAGCATGCGGGAAACGACGAGAATTGTCGATTCTGACCAGGTATCCCAAGAGGCACTCCTCAAAGAGGATGCACGCTTCCGGCCAAGCAATGTGCGATGTCATACACGTAGCGAGTGGCCAAGTTCCAAGTAACAAAGACAACTAGATTTGGATGGCCACTCTGAGTAGTCAGTGCCCTCATGGTCGAGCTTGGGGTGTGTCTTGCCGAGCCGAGGCTGTACTCGGTTGGATGCTGAGGTTGTGTCAAGCCGTGATGTCGTGATGAAACTCGAGGACTCCCATCTCGTCGAAGGTGGCTGTTTAGCTCATAGACCCTCGGCGGCGTCTCCAAAGGCACAGGCGAAATCATCTTCATTCTTGTCCCCCATCACCTCGCTTCTGTTACAGCACTGAAACCTGGGTAACTTAGCCCTCGACTACTGGTGAATCATCTTGCACGGCGAGTTCACATCCTCCCGACATGTCTTGAGTTCTGCCATCTCCTGTGCCAGTTGTTGTCTTTGTTGCAAGGCGGGAAAGAGTGGTCGTTGAACAAGCAAAGGTAATGCAATTTAGTATAAAAAGCAATAGGCAGATAGGGGTAAATAAAAGACAGAAGGCGACACGTGTTTGTGATGGCTGGCGAGGATTTGTAGGGCCTAAGCTTGGAGTTGGTGGAGTGTAGGAAGCTTGTTTTGTTTTGGTGTTTGTGCCATGACGCGAGTCCAAGATCCGCTTATCGATAAGTGGATTTCTTGGCGCTATGCCGCGAAAGTGCATCACTTAGTGGGTGCCAGTCAAAGAACGCAGTCGAAGAGGACATACTGTGAAGACTATCAGAACTGCAATTATAGTTAAATTTAATGGGGCTCTGGGAGGATTGATCTACCGGGCCATGCCGTTAGCTAAACCTAATGCCTGTTTTGTCGCAGGCCTAGCTTCTTGAAGTTTGAACTAACTCCACTGAGGATGTCCCCTGCAAATTGGTAGGGCTGAGCAAGCGTTTGAGTGGGTACCGAAGGTACTTTTAGGTGCTGGCAGGGGAATGATCTTGGCGGTGCGCCAGCGAAAAAGGATGATGAAATGGAATCCGATGGAAACTGGCATAAGCAGCTGTATGTCTTTGCCAATATAGCGATAATTATAAGATTGATGTTTTGATAACCGAAAAGGAGAGGTTCCAGCCGTGCTGAAGTCTTGTGACAATTAGCTGCTTGAGCAGAATTGTGTGACTAAATGCGGGTAAAGGCAAGGATAAATTTCGACACTGGTCAATTATTTAATAAATACAAATGTCAATTTAAATCTTGGTCTTTACGTCCCGCAACATTCCAAGTCGCTGTTAAAAAAAAAAAAAAAAAAAGAGAGTTCTTTTCCCATCAAATTGAATGGAGATGTGCAGTTTGTTCCAACACTTTACCCATAAGCTGGTCGCAGCGTCGGATACCCTATAGTTGCGCAGAAAGTTGCGCTACGTCATATTGCATGTTCAAGTGATCCATTTCCACTCAGCTCGGTTATTACAGTACACAAGAGTCACTGAGGCCTCTCATAATATCGATCCTGAATTTTCAGTGGCATATCAATCCATAACTCCCGCCAAAGGAATCCATCACACAAACCAGTTTCCTTGCAAGTGGTAACTTTCCTCTTCTGTTTTGCCAGAGTTGCAATATTTCTTTGTTTACTGTGCTCACGCTGATCTTTGTTCTTTTGTCTCTGCTAGGCCCCAAACGTCATTACTTCATACAGAACACATTGTCAGTTGATGGGCAATATCATTCATCTTGAAACTACTCTTTCGCAATTCATACTCAACCAAAACATCCATGTTGACGGTCGAGAAGCGCTTCGTCGGCAGACCATTCAAGCACTCGTGACGTCGCCATTGACGTCCTCATAGCAGCAACCCAATTGGATGATATAGTACGAGTTTCTTTTGTTTAAATACTTACCCAAAGACATTTTATGAATCATCAAGAGTCACCTCCAAACAATACAGGAGAATGAGTAATGAGGGAGACAAAACCGCCAACCGAGATCAAAGCATTACCAGCGTCGGAGAGGTCGCCCTAGTCAGAAGAGTCGCCTGGGCCGGGCAGATTGAATACAGCTACCGACCAGTCAAGATTTACACATACCGAGACGTAACCGCTCCTCCAAAGAATTTCATGAGGATGGTAGCCAATCGACATAACGTCAAAGAGTAAGTCTCAAAGATGGCTTGATTGTTGGTCTTACCACTGAAGCTTAGGATGGGGGCCAGAGGGTCATGGATTATATGTTGACTTCCAGAATTCTAATGAACGACATCGCCATATGATAAGTTGCTACAACAGCCCAATACAACGAATCGCCCGCCAGTAATTCACACGATCGCACGAATCACACGAGGTTATCTCAACAATCCGGCATTCGCAACTGACAAGATTAGCCCGAATCGCTCAGACAAGTCCATGCCCGCTGCAACCAGGGCCAATACAAGCAGTATGCTACCAGCACAAACGCCTCGTTGGCGGTTGGGAATGACGATACAGCGTGGCACGGTTCATCTCCTTGATACGTCCACGAGTGCGTCCATACGACCCAGAACGTCTCAGTTAAGAAGTAATTCACAAATTCGGCGAGCTCCTTAATGTCTTTCTCTGGGTTTGGATGGCCGACTCTCTCTCGCCTTTTGAGGTCAGGCTTGTACACAGCGAGGTAAAAAACGGCGCTGACATACAAGGTTGAAGAAACCTCGGTCTCAAAAGCTTCTGAAGTCGAAGACATACGTCTGCTCCATAACGCATCGGCCAGACCCATAGCTGTCGACTGCAGCCGTCAGTTACACATTTCCACCACCGATGTTTTCTTCACATCACGAGCTTCATCAACATCTCGCAACCTCAACATTGTTGTTCATATATCGTTGACAGAGTCGTATGTTGGCCGACTTAGGAGTTGGTGACTCTGGTGATAAAGAGAGCTGAATGAGCATAGATATACCACAGGTTTGGAGGAACTCTACGCCTATTATGCTCGTGGTGCCAAAGCGAGTGTCCCGCGATCAAAGTTCCACGACTAGATGGCGCCTACGCAGTCAGAGAGCGCAAACAGGCCTGTCTCTCAACTTTGGAGGGGCGTTTTGGCGAGGAATTCTCATCCCAGTGTTTGAAGGCCCTGGAAATAGCGTTTTAATAGAATGAATGCCGATGGTGGTTCTGAGTTGGAGAATGAAGCCACATGCAAATCGCCATTCCGGGGCAAATTCAGATACAGACCAGAATTTCCTGGTACAGCGCCACAGCCAAAGAAATCAACCTACGGAAACTTTACCCGTAGTCTCCTCAAACCTTCAACAATAATGCCGACAACAAAAGTTGTTGCGTGGTGGGCTCTTTGAACTCGTCTGGCTTGAAACTTGTAATGCTTCTAGAGCACTTGGTTTACATTATGAAGCTCAGTGACGCCAGGGTGGAGCGAGTTGTACTTGAGTTAAGCTGCCACAAGCTGGCTACCATCCAAGACAGGCATCGCTTCAAGAGTGGAGGTTTCCAGAACCTGCCCCTCAAACAGTTTATGGCCTTCAATTCACACCCCCTTACAGCGCCCAAGACTCACCACCAGACTGTAAATCTCTGGCCTGAACCCCCTGCGATAGCGCTGAAATACCGATCACGGATCGCAGGAGTAAGATGCTTATGGTATTTATGGATCCTTCGTTGAAAAACAGCCTTGGGCTGTCACAGAACTGTGAGTATCATGATGCTTGTGTTAGTTGAATACTACCATTCGGAATCAGCCCAAGATGTGTAACCCTTGGGTAGTAGGACAGGTACTAAAAGACCTTCTTAGCAGTTAGCCGGCCGTACTACACCCAAACAAGAGCCCATTAAAGATCCCGAGGATACCCGTCTTTTTAACCCTTTGCTTCTTCACTCGCATCTGTCACACCTTTTCTAGACAAAAGATTCAATATAACCGCTATGCCTAGACCCCAGTATAAAGCGCTGCTATTTGCCGAACTCGAATAAGGGTGATAGACATGACATATACAAGAGATAACCTCTCGTGCGGAGTCACCACCAAGATGCGACAGTCTATTATAGATCATGGGAATCCGCATTATATATAACCTATTGGCCTATAATTAAGACATAGTGATACTATTGAATCCCTCTCTTGATGAATCTTAATGGCTACTATGACCCGGCCACCATGATGACACATTGCTGTGTTTCCTGTTGACCACCCTCTCCAAGCCGACATCACGCTTCGGTCATTGATACCCACCTGATTCATCACTTCCCAAAAACCCTCGATATCTGCTTCTGTGGCGGGCTCATTCCCTTCGAACCAATTGTTGCTACTCGGACCTCTGGTATCATTCTTTCTTCGTTCCGACGGCCGAAATCGGAGTCATTAGAGGTAAGCTGAATAAGCATAAAAACATCCCGTTCAGCGTCTGTTAATGTAGCATTATCAGCCTGGAGGCAGGAGAATACCAACTCACATCTAAATCGGATGATTTACAATGCTAATGTCTTAGCAATGATGAATTCAGGTTACTCACCTTCATGCCTGCTTTTGGCGTAACTGTTAGCAAGCTGCCACTAATGAGGCAATTGACCAGCGTCGACCTTGATCCCAATATCGCTGCGCTTGACAGGTCTCGAAAGGTAACCGATAAAGCTTCCAAAGACTTTAGGCGGCCAAACCTAGATTGTCTGCCAGCTTCAGTCGTGTGTCAAGTCTGAGATCTGACCTGTAGGAAGCAGATCAAGAGCTATGTTTGTCACTTAAGAGTTTGTCATTATGCCTTTCTCCTAATCAAGAGGTTATCTCCAGTAAAGCCGAATGAGGTTTGAAGAAAACGACTTGGAGTCTCGCGCAGAGGCGAACCTTTGACAGTTTTGAGAAGACAGGAAGTCAAAGCAACTAAGTGAAGTGGTTGGAAGCTGCTTGAAGTTGACAGGATTGCGATGTCGCGATGGTGACTGCCGCGAGATCAATTGTGCAAGACAGACCACATACCCGTCCTTGCTGTTATCCCGCTCTATCAAATATATACTGGTTTGGTATCGCCATAAAGCCTTGTACGCTTTCTATGAATTGCTCACGGTGTCGAGATCCGCGGTGTTCCTCGGTACCAACGCTGACCTGGTGACAGCAAAGGCTTTCGTAGCAGCTATTACTGCCTGCTCCTCGGCTCTTGTACAGATGGCTGTGAGTCGGAGCGTGGCGTCGATGATTCGCGATGTGATGATTGGATCCATAAACAACTCATTGACTGCCTGTGGTCGGTCTCAATGGGGGCTTGCGAACCTAAGTGTGCCTAAGTTATCGGATTATCATGGGAATTCGAAGGCCAAGCCCCCCACATTTTGCCAAAAAGTCTACCTGAAGCCAAGGAAGGGACTCTAGACGTCACAGATCTTAGTCTATATTACTTGCGAAGTATTAGTATAGGTCCTGTGACGGACGCTGAGGGGGCATCTGTTGGTACCTTAGATTTCTTCCTGACAACAGAGGAAAGCAGGAGATAAGAGAGATGTCCTTGGTTGACGACTTCGAATGGCTGCTTAAGTTATCCAGCGGTGGATTGAAACATTCTGTCATTTTTGTTACTCCAAAAGACCCGTTGGTGGGACCCTCAATGTGGATGCCTACAGTCGTTCTTTTGGAATCTCATTAGAGAAAAACCACACGGCCAACCTCTACTGGCTTCTCAGACTACAACGATACTCTGTTCGTGAGTGCAGTGACGCCTACCTCACTCAGAACAGTTTCAAAAGGACAGAATTTGGATTTGGTCTCGTCGGTCCCAACGCCATGGCAGTTGTAATGTGTCTGTTCCTACCTAAGGGCCTTACCAAAAACAGTACATGTCTGGATTCCATGGCCTGTAGTACGGCCAACATTGCTGACTGTGATTTCAACCCAATTGATTATCCGCAGCTCGCTCTCTAGATACAAATCTTTTGAATACTGATAGGAGTATTCTACTTAGAGACATATAAAAACGATAAGTGTAAAGAGTGGGGTGGAAAAGTGCAGAAATGACATTGATCATATATACTACCAGCGGAAAGTGTCAGAGGAAGCTTCCTAGTAGAACCAACAGTTGACACTTCCACTATCAGGAAACAAATTTAATGACACCAAAAGGTCCCAAATTATAAATCAATTGATGAATGAACTACCAGCATTCCAGTTTCAATGGAGTCCCGCATTTGAAGCTCCGACTCAAAAATTGCCTGCCAAGCCTTAACACAGTACTGCACAGACTGACACCAAAACTCTCACAACTTGGTGTGTTTATTATTCCGCGTTTAGTAATGGCGCCGAATAAGTTACCAGCGCTGGAGACTTAACAGACATTTTAAACACCTCTTGCTTCATCATCATCATTGTACTCATGCGTCTACATTACACACGCCCTACTTTCACGTCGCCACTCTCTTTGGCAAGGAATCCTTTGCATCAAGATCAACATCGCCCTCTCCTTTGCGACTTTATTTGGAACTCCGACGTTTACATCCCAAACTCATTTCATGCATCTCTGCTCTTGACTCACCAAGACAATCCCATTAAGCATGCCTCACTGCGCATATCCGTTTCCAAATGTACCTGCGCAGTACAGTAGATACAGCTTGCGGGTTCGAGTTGCATTTCAGCAAATCTTCGAAATATCAACATACTGGACGTAGGAACGCTAGGTGATCTAGAACCCACAAGTTGGAGCCAAACGTTCACTAAAACGCTCAAAGCGACTGTCGAGATAGTTTGCAATCTTAACTGTCTGACTCTCATCGACCTGATAGAACGACTGAAGGGGCGGGCCAAATTCAGCAAGGACGGAACCGTCACCACCCGCATGGTAGCGGACGCATACCGATGGGCCAAGGATAGTATGTCCGGACGAAAGAATGCCTCCAATGCCTCTACCCGGGCTAGTCGCGCTCCGTCTCTTACCCCACCGTTTGAAGGCGCAGGTGTCGCTGCTTTAGGTACAAAACAAGTGAGTAGCCTGGCACCCATTTCTTGGAGACCATTGTCACTTCAGACGATACAGACCGAGAATACCAACAAGAACGAGAACGCAGATGCATATCTTGACGAAGATGATCATAGCGACGATACCAGTATCATAAGTAGTACTCACGTCAGGGGACCAGACGACAACTGGGATGAATAACAGGATGGGTATAACGATCAAATCGACGACTTTCAGCATATTGAAAGTGACGGCGATTGCGACGACGAGCGCGGAGTTGCGTCTCCCCCGGGTAATACCCCCGATCATGATTCGGTAGATCTGGTAAGTCTCGCTCTTATCCTAATGAACTCTCCTCACATTGGCAGTACTTCAGAACAGCCACCAACCAATTCCGGGCAGACTGCATCCGTCGCTGTAAGATCATTAGAAACTTGCCAATCGAATAACAAGGCACTCGGTCTCCGAATGCCTCTATCGACGAAGCAAACGCCGAGATACAAAGTATCGTTGATACCATCAAAAGCACCAAGGAAACCTTTGAGGCTCACAACATCGTAGAACGCGAAGAGGAGATCCCCAAACTCAAGGCCGCCGCACGCAATCATCTACTCAATAACAAGATAGCGGTCTTCAACGTCAACAAGTTGAAAAGAAGCTGTTGAGAGCGCAAAGAGGGATGCTGCCAAGAGCGAGCAGTTGCGATGATCATGCTATTTGATGGAACACATCATGAAATTAAACGTCTGGGGTATTGGTGATTAGGGGAGAAAGAAGATAGACGAGCTTTTTTGAGATGCTTGATATCAATCTGGGCGATGGAGGGGACCCGGGTGCTTAATGTCGACCTGGTTGAAGAAGAGGACTAGAAGATGCGAAAGATGTAAAGAGGATCTTTGGAGTTTATGGCTGAGATGAGCTGAGCCGCGGTATACTCTGTATTTTGGACGTCTTTGTAATATAATCAAATAAACTCTGAAGGGAGAAGCAGAACCAAGACTTACCAGCGCATGATCATTCGACAGGCATAGAGCACAAGAAGTCACCGATAATTTGCACCAAATCTAAAATAGAGATAGCAAGTTCAACATCACCAGCGCCAGCCTTCTACCCAAAAGACGGCTATTTTCATTTCATACATCTTACAAGGTTCACAAGAAAGATACTGGGCAACCGGATTTTTCAGGGCCAAGTCTGAAGTAGGATTGTCTTAGTTATCACACTCACCCATTCATATTAATGTGACGATATTGTAGTTGGTATTGTACTTGATTGTCTGGTCCGATGGCAGTCGCTAGAGGTATTGGGTAAACGGTAGCTGAGGCAGACCTACACTCAAATACTCCAGCTCGTCACTGAGCTTTTGATCGTAGGCCTTATCCTGAGATTCTCGACTGTGGTTCTTATCGTATGGTTGTATATTAAGAAGGATGGTAAGGTAGTGTGAAGCGTTACGCTGGCTGGCAGATAAGTCCTGGCCCCAGGTATTTAAACAGTAACCAGCGAGATCGATGATGTTGAACCAATGACTTGTATGGTTTACTTCTTACCAAGTGACTGCTCTAGTAGATGTGATTAGTCTCTGTTTTGTTACCGAGGTTGTCAGTTGGTCAGTAAGGGAATGCAGTCAATCGGCCTTAAGGCAAACTCTTGACCTGGGCAATAATACAGTACCATGGGTAAGGGGCGTTTTAGTCTATGAGACTAATAGGCAAAAGTTTCCATTTAATACATAACCAGAGCTATGGGATGCATTGAAAACCTGACGACGAGAGGCTGCTGCTTTCTCTGAGAGCACCCTCAGCCATTCCCTCCTTCTAGCCAAACTCTTTCCAAACCCGTAGTTTCAATCGCCTTAAACGAGCCCGTCTAAATCTGCGGCTTCTGAGGCCTCCAATGGTTAAGCTGCTATCTTGATCGCTTCTGTCTCGTCCTCAACAAACCTTTCTTTGTTGGTGAACGTGTCAAGAGCAGGAACAAGTCGGCTCAAGCGCATCTTCGCATATCATTGGCACCATTTGGCCTTCCATGGGAGCTCACCTCAAACATCACAAATGGACGCAGTGGAGAGGGTTGGATGTAATAAAGCCGCGGTACATCTACCGGCCATGGAGTGCCTCCGAGTGTGTCTCGGTTACCAAGTCAGACCTTCTCTCGGCGAGTTGCAATGAAATTCTCGATTGACGCCTATTTCCAAGGACGCTCTGCAGGAGGACTTGGTATTGTAGACTCATTGGCAGGCATCCCTTGGTCTGGAGACAATGACCTCCTCCTGCTCGCCCAAACATCCCAGAACCTTTGCGTGCTGAAGTCAATCGTGGAGTGAATCGGTAAGGGTCGACGGAGATTAATGAGGATGCCTCAGATTACGTAGGCATGGTCGTATCATCCTATGGGCCTTCTTACATAGTACTTTAGTAGCATGACGGAGATCCAACCACGGGTATGGTGGCAGGTAGAGTGAGTTGGTCGCATATTAGTGACAAAGATAGCATCAAAACAACTTATGGAAGATAGCGAAGCTTGCTTACAAGAATCTGGACAGCATTAGTTTGTGGACCGGGGCCAGAAGTTCCCATTGGCGGAGGTTGACAAGAGGCTTTGCCTAGGTTGTCTTAAAAAAGCCGAAAGGTAATCCGAATGCAATGAATTTGCTGTCGCCAAGAATGGAATTCGAGATCAGAAGTTTCGGACAAGCTATGACTGTCGAGGTACGAGTCTAGTACTAGCTTTCTGTATCAGCTGACGGAAAGAGGCTCGATTCAAATCTACAGGTCGATGGTCTTGAGGTGTGGGGTATTCCATGACAGTGCGAGAGTAAGCCGAGATGTTCCCGTCGGGGAACTTGAGCTGGCAACTGAGTGATTGCGTGCAAAGAATGTCGTGCGTGTTGTTCATAGAGTGTATTTTGGGGGTCGGCCTTGGCAGGAAGACTGCTCCTTGAGATAGCCGATAGCGATATTGATTAGAAGAAGAAGAAAGGGAACAGGTACAAACAGAGACTACATCGAAATAGCATCAACAGATTAACGCTGAATTAGCGTCCCGAGCTGCTAAGTTCACTAAATAACTTATTTGTCACCCGGCGCTTGACGAGCAGCATCCCTCAAGAAATATGCAGAGGTCCTGGATGTTTAAGGTATACCGTACCTCTCGGTGTCAATCACCCTCTGGTCCATAGAGCCGACGGTGGAGGACCCTATTCGGCTTGAAGAGATTCAGCGACATAGCATCAAAAGCAGTACGACTTACGTTCAACTCCAGTGTAAGTGCCTCTCACTTAAAGTTCGCCAAGGGACACAGCACTCACAAACAGGTGTGTTCCAAGTTGTTCTACATCCCATACTTGCAACTCTTGATACAGTAATGGGCTGATGGTCTATGATGGACTCAGTCGGTAGCATTATACATCATCGCCACAGTTGTTCTGAAGATGTGCCTTTGAAGACCGGCGAGCCAGCAATATCCAGTGTCGCGGGCTCCCGAGGCGTGAGCAGGGACCTAGTGACTGTAACTGTCAAAACCTATGCGGTTCTGTTGTATGGTGAAATGTCTCGATCTTATGATCGACATATGTCTTGCGTGATTCATTTGTGTGTGGTCGAGGGGGATCGGAGAGTGTGCGTGATTGATGTGCCCATCTGGTGGTATTCCGAGCGAGCTATATTCGCATTTGTTGGAGTGCTAGCCACTGCAGATCAGTTTCCGAAAATCTGAGAACAGATATTATAATCTTACCAGAGTATGAGAGATTTGATCTCGCAACCTCAGAGAGTGCAGGTTCCAAGGGAGTAAAAAAGCCATAGCCGGAGTTAAGCGCTGTCGGCATGTGCCAAGACAATGCGGTTGGCACCAAACCCTTATGGTAACAGTCGCTGAAAAGCGTGTTCGAGTCTGTGGCGTCCAGCTCAGAGACTATACTTTGGATGTACCTCAAAATATCCACCATCTCAGCAAGGGATTTGTTGAAACCTTTGCTCGAATCGCTCAATTTGTCGTCAGTCGTTGATGGTCTCAGTTGCTTAAAACCGTTGCTGTCGTAGACTCAAGTCGTCTGGCAGCTGATCTGAAGCACTTCAAGAGCATGAGGGAGAGATGGTGATTTTATGGGAGCCTTCGGAGTGTAGTGCCAGTAGGTGTAACAGGGTGTTATCCCAGGCTGATGAGATACCACTGAGACCAATCGATTGCCTTTCTGAGATGATGCTCGATTGCACGCACCTCACCATTGAACCACAGAATCCTCGTCGGACCTTTCACAGCCGCCTGTGCCTCGACTTCCAGCCTCCCACTGAAACTTCCGAACCTTTTCCAATTGAGTGACATCCCGTTCCCATATTACTGCGTTAGGTCGATGATCATAGGAGACTTGCTCTTTGTGGTGTTGTATAAATCATTAAGATGCGACGGGGTGGTCGAGTTAGAACGCTGAAGGAATGTCGGTTATCACGCTAGAAGGTCTATATGCTTAAGGCATGTCTGGTTTGTATCGGCAGTTTAAGAGACATTAGCCTTCAAAGTTCAAAATGCTAGTTAGAGATATTGCCAAAAATCTAGACATTCTATCATGAAAGATTGTCCTGATCGAAACTTACGTCTCATATTGGTCAGACTCTATCACTGGTAATAGTCATCAGTATTGTAGACTGGAAAGATCATTTCAGTTGTTTAAGATGCGGCCAGAGACTCGCACTCAAGGGAAATGGATGTGGAAAACATATTCGTTGGGCGCACTCCAAAACCAAACTCCAGTCAAACAGTTTTCGTGATGATCATGGACGTGATTCCTCGGCCGTATCCGGACGTCGCCTGGTAATTTACTGAACTGAACGTTCTTTGGGTTGAACCTCTCTGCCACTCGGTCGATTGTCGATGATGATTCAGACATCAATGGGGTTTAATGCCGGGACTAAACTTATGCTTCTGTGAAGCAACTAACGCGGCTCTCAAATAGAATCTTCCGAGATCGCTTTGTCAAATTCCTACATGTCGTTTTATCAACAGACAAATTGGAAAGCCCGGTAGTAGCAATAGTGAGCGATGTGCTCTCGTTACTGGGATCGTTTGCGCGAAGGACTGACAATAGTCAGCAACCAAACACAAGAATGTCTCCAACCAATCTCTACGTCATATCTTACTGGTGTAGCACGTCGCAATCCTTGACAGTAGACTTAGAGTACTGATGAAGTAAAAGCGCGACCCATTCTGCTCAGAAGAAGCGTTTTGAGATCTTACGAGTTGCATCCGCCATCGGCTGGAGTGTGGATATGGCTGTATGGGCCTCAGCATGAGGCGGAGTAATTGAGGGCTTATTCGTCTTGGGACCTTCCAAACGGTGGCTAGTACCTGAAAACAACGCATAGTTGGATTTCGTTTGGTCGAACGTTGGAGGTGCTCGGCAGATCTTGTAATGTTTCCAGTTTCTCGATGGCGGTCACGGCCGCAAAACAATGTCGACCGTTCGGTCGTCCCTATCAACAACTTCCAGCGAGAGTTCTCTAAGTCGCCCCGATAGGTTTCAAGGTAACAGCATTCTTCAGAGACGAAAGTGTGTTGGTAATCATGCAATCATGCTTGTGATGTCTCAATGGCCAGGATGCGTGAGGTTGCTCTCAGCAAGCGTCCCGAATCCCATATAAGCTGTGGGCTTCGTGAGGCTGACGTCCCAATCTTGCGATGGTGTCCCTGGGGTCTTGGCGTATGCATGGCTTCTTCTATCCAGTGTACAATGGAAGATTGGTCTATGTTTGGACTGCCGCGATTGTTGGGAGTTTGGGTCAAGGCTCTATAGATTAAGCGGTAGATTCGAAGTGATAATATTGGAGGACGTCTGTAGCACAGTCACGTACAGGACCTACATGACGCCGTGACTCTTGACTAAGCCAACTGAGACTGAATAGTAGGACGAGTGAAGCGAAGAACGTCTTGGGGATCAAAAAATGGCTTTACATAAGCGAGTAATGAAATGTAGACGGAGTTGCCATGATCTAAGACCGTTGTTGCTTTTGGTGGTCGGCCTGGATGCGCTCTCTTCCTCGCCGCCCGATGGTCTTGTCGTGTGATCTGTCGCTTTCGATTTGCTGATGATCGGAATATCAAAGACTTGGTAACAAAAACAAGTGGCGAATTTCATCTTCTAGTCCAGATCGTTGAGCGTTAATGTGTCTCTTAAGACCACATAATGACTTTAGGCATCTTAAAATGAACTGTATCCAATCAAGAGGCTTTGTCTAGCTATTCTCCCACCAAATTAGCACCCCACAAACACCTCTTGACGCCCGACCACCTTCCCCGAACATGACTCTCCCAGCTAGAATGCAAGTTCTCAGATTGCAATAATGGGGAACTGTTCCTAGACTCTTGGTCTTGTATAAATGTGAGTTCTTTGAAGGGGACGTTGGGTTCTAACTCTAGGAATGCCCCTCATACTGGGGAGGAGGAGGCTAAAGCAAAGGAAAGAAAGGAAGAGGATGGAGTATAACACAAAATAGCTAAGGGGCTTGCGGAAATAGACAAGATCAAGCAGCCTAAGCTTAAGCACCCCAAGCGCAGATAATCTGATTCCAAGGAACCAGAACTAGACAAGCCTGAGCCCAAAGAACCCGAAGTGGAGGAGCAACCTGAAGAGAAGCAAGAAGTTAGGGAGTGGGGTGAAATTGAAGAGTTATGCCAAGGCAATATACATGAATTAGTGCTAGCAGTGCTGATATTAATAGGACATGGTCACCCGTCACAGGTGCAGCACCTCCTCATTCTGCAACGAACTGGTTCTCAAATACCAGACGCGTCATAGCTGGTACAATAGGGATGAGGCCCTCGAGGTCTGCGCTGGGAATAAGTCAAGACAATGCGTATATGTCGACATCGAGGCTCTCTAAGAGGAGCTCGGTTGTTGTTTCGGGGAATGTTGTCCAAATCCTACTAGACTCCACGTGATTATTGTTCAAGGGACGAGTGATTAGGGTCCCAGCTAGAGGGCCGTTGGAATTCCGTCTGAGTAGGTTAAAAAGAGCCTACTATAGATTACATTCAAAAGAGAGCGGTACGTGTATACTTGCCAACGAAATATCTTGTTGATTGTGGTGACGATTGCGATATTGCTTTGGATGTGACATAAGGAAAAGTATCGACTCGGTTCAAGGTTGGATCGGGATTGGTACAGTCTGTTATCAGACGGACCGTCGAGATGCAGTAGAGATTGCGCGTCATTTAATGGTGGAGCAATCGCCCCTCCGCGCTGGCTTGATGCTGATCCAGGATTTAATGGTCTCACCCCCATGCATATTGTGGGCGTGAGTGTTGAAGGTGCGTTGCCCTCTTCCTCGGCGGTTGTTAGTCGAATTGTTGTTTCGCTTCGCGCTCGATAGATCTTGAGAAGGGCTTCATTCGCTTCGTAGCTGTCCGGGTCGTTGCGGGTATCTACTGTGCAGTAAAATCTTCCGAACAGGGCAGAAATGCGATATCTGGATGGATTGCAGGTCGGGTGGAAGAAGAACCTTTTTGAAGTCAGCGGCTGCTATAGAAAGGATGAAGACAATTCGTACAACGACAGTCATTACTACATTACCGAGGAGCCAAGCAGCCCAGCCTGAGTCACAGATACCACCGAGGCTGCTGGGGGGCACGGGTAGGACCGTCGTCGTGGACAGTGATGGAGGAGGCGCGCTGGCCAAGGCGGTATGTCAGGGAATTAGTGGAGGAAGAAGGGGGCTAACTCGAGAAGAGTCTGCTAGATAGAAAGACGAATCATGCTTGTAAAGAGAAATAGAATTGTGAAGGATAATGAATGGTTCATGTTCAAGTTCGGCGGTAGCATTAGTGTGGATGGATGTATGTCACGATCAAATCATTGCAGGTGGGGAGCGCTATAACAACGGGAATAGGTAGCCCAAGTAGTGGAATGCCGCGGGGAAGGAACTCTGCTAAACTTCCACTAAAATATCCCCCGCTGTCCCGTCATGATCTATTGTTATCTATTTTCATCTTTACACAATCTTCCAGTCCAATCCTCGACTCAAACCTCATTACGTCTCCTACCTCTTCCCTATCACTTTACCAATACTTAGCTGACCCGACTTCCCATTCCTCGACTCACTTTCTATCACCTCTTTGCGTCCGTCCCGATGTCCTGGATCATTCCAGCTGTTGGACGTGGTTTAACAATGCTGCTCGCCTTGACCGCACTGGGCTGTGAGATAAGCTCTCCCGATCGCGTCTCCCAATAAACAACCACTTGAAGCCAAGTCAGCTAGTCTTTCACCGAAGAAATGCTTGTCCCCTCAACGAAGACATACCATGTTGGACGCGACCTGCACATACCACGCGTTGAGCTTCTTCCTTGGCGTAAGCTCCACCAAGTCCTCCCTGAACTCGTTAAGACTATAAAGACATGAGCCCGATCTTTCGCACAAGAATGTCCCGTCAATCTAATTTGGCAAATCTTATGTCGAACCCGAGCCGCGAGCGAAGGAATACGTAGCAAAATCACTTGATTGTGTCTCCTTGGGCGAGCCTTTTCTGCAAGTAGAAGAGTACCATGTCTAGATAGACTTATAGGACAAGCTTGATGAAGAGTTCTAGTGGTTTGTGGCAAGCAATTATTTGCTTCTTCTTGCTATCTAAGTAGACGCAATTCGCAAACCTGTGATTTAATAGCTCAAGGCATTGGTCGCTACCTAAGTCGAGGAGGGATATCAGAAACCGCCGAATCTTGTTGATGCCTCAAGGATACCTTATCAAGAAGTCAGATATCGGAGAAAGCCCGTGGGCCGCTATTCTCGAGGTGCCATTCTCTACGGCCAATCACGTCCAAGTTCAAGACTCAGTCTAACAGTACGCCTTTCCAGAGCAAGGTCGGTCAACAAGGACACTGCCACAAGCCTTAGAAGAATGCTAACCATATATAGCAATGCCTCTTGTTAGCATGTAGTCAAAACCGAATACGAACATCTCCAACCGAAAGTTCCTCGTCCTCGTCAGGAGCGGACAGGGCAGTCAAGCCATTAGGGACCTTGGCCGCGAACCCCTCCTCAACATTGCCAAGACATCTATATCCATCAAGATCATTAGAGCCGACTTAGATTCCGCAGCAGGCCACAAAATGTCTTAGCCGACTTAGTCGTCAGTGCAATGCAGGCTATGAAGTCTACCAACAACCGAAACAAGACCGAGTACCCCGTCAAGGCTACCAACATCGGCCCCAAGGCTCAATCAGTTGACTTCAATCGCATGTGTGGAATCCAGACGATGCACTCGCACAGCGATTTGGCACCTTCAGCTCAAGTTCCCTTACATGTTACGCTCAAAATAGAAGGAAGTATAGCCCAGAGGTGGCAGCCTGGCGACAGTCCGTTTTAACTTTACCGTTGAGACCACCACCCCTCACCCCGACCCTACCGTTCACCAATTACCCATCCACTTACAACATTCATGATGATACAAAGGGCTCTCCCGTCGTGCTTTACTGGTCGTTACCTACCCAACCTCCACTATCTCTGTGACTACTCGTCCTGTCATTGTCCTCCGTTTCCATGACCTTGCAGGAGAGTTGCCGTGGGAGATTATGCCTCGACAGAGGGCTGTGGTCTAGAAGAAGAAGGTGTGCCGAATAAAGCACGTGCTGCATCTGGAGCTGTATCGATAGTAGACTTCTTGCCTGTCTTTAAACTGTCATTGTACGACAGAACCTTTGTTTGCTGAGCTAATTCGTCCTCAAACTCGTCCAAGTCTACTTCGGCTTTAACATAGGATAACGTGCCTAAGCTCGGCTTCGTTTGAACAACAGCTGAGCCTGTTTCTTAGGCAAGCATAAGAACGACCCCCCTCGAACCTCTATGGCCTTGCAAGCTCTGCGGGACGACCACGTCGACTTGCAAAGTTCTACGAAGCGTCGGGATATGCATCGATGCATGGATACTGGATGTCAATCTGGGAGGAGTCAACAACAGCATGGCACTCACACAACAGTTTTACAACCTCATCAAGAGCAACCTACCTCAAGCCTCTGTGTCCATGAAAGACTGAAGGACTGTGCCTTTAACCAGTCTGCCCAGTACACTTTTCGGGAGTTACAATTCATGGATAGTAGCATGTCTATCCGGAATCCGTCTGGAAGTAGGACAACAAAGCCATAACAAAGTCGACGGTGCAGTACCTACATATGGTTTCACAACCCCAGCAAGCTTCCTCCTACAGCGACCTTCTTCCTTCGTTATCATTGCGCTCAGTACGCGAGTACATCCTTGATGCTTTTGCCCATCTGCCAATGGAGGACGTCCCTGAAACCGAGCAGGAAGAAAAAGAGGAGCTCGAGAATAACCGTGCCCGAGTCGAAGGATACGACAGTAATGAAGAAACCAACAGCAGCTTCCCCAAGAACGCTGACAGCAAGGTCAACTCCCAGTCGGCAGTTCACTACATGCACGATCCCTCGTTTGTGTCATTTCTGGCCGGCTGCCATCTAGTCTATGAGACGCCGGGACGTGAACATAAACTGACCAAGCTGACACGACCTGCCTCGCACCTTTTTGGTATGAATCTTGTGTTGATGTCTTCTTTGGAGTCCTAACCTTGGACAGCAGTTTTACAACCTCATCAAAAACAACCTTGTCTCCAACCCCAACCTCAAACGACCCTGTGAACTACCTCTCCAAGCTCAACACCCCATCCACTGGGTCAAGGCTAGAGACCCAGAGTCACCATGAGAGATCGTCAAGGAGTTGGAACCAAACTTTCGGAGGAGATCTCCTATGAGTCCGCCCTTGGTCCCTACTACGGTTCTTTTATGCACCACTAAGCATTGGACACTCCTTGAAGATCATCTTGATTTTTGATCCTTTGCCAAAAGTCATCTTGAGGTTGGAGTGTTGTCCTTTTGGCCTTTGACATGATGCGTGTATCTCTCCCACGCGACATCCCGGGCACTAAGTCCCCCGAAACTTAGTGTAAATGCTTCTCAGAGACCTTTCTGCAAATATTAATGAAACTTTATCTAGGATAGATTCGCTGAAATAGTAACCCGGGAATGGCCTACCTCATTCCTCTATGACGTTCAACGACCTTGCGAACTACCTCTTCAATAAATCCACTCAATGCACTGCTCGTCGTAGATACTGTGCATGCCTTGTAGCAGGAGGGCAATGTGCAGCACCACTACCGTTCAGCTCAACACCGTCGCCGAAGATAGAGGGAGGAGAGTCGCCCAAGAGATCGTCGGGTATTTCGAGCCAAACTATTGATACCTTGATCTTATACAGCAGTTTTAAAGTCTGCCTCGCGGCTCTGTAATCTTAAATGGCCTTCCTCGGACGAGCTGTATGGGGCTAACAGGCTGTGAACTACCTTTCTGGCAAGTCTGCCCTTTTCGGGCAATCAACGTGTGGAACTGGGTATATCTGAGACGAAGCCAATGGTGGTGCCGCTTGTTAATGGAGGAGCTGAGACAGCCGGCGATAGTGTATGTCTGGGAGGGAGGGAGGCAAATGTTGAGTTCGTCTAGTGTATCTTCTTCACTCTCCGTCTTTGATCGCGCAGCTTGATCTGTAGCTCTGACAATACAATGACATTTACCTACCAGAAACGATCATCTTGCTACTCACAACTGTCAATTCGTTCTCATCATTTTAGGAACAAGCCATGAATAAACGAGCTGAGAATTTGGACTTGATTAATCCGGCTTATCTTCAATCATTGACACCACGATCAGTCTCCCATTATCTGGCAGTATTCATCCTATGATTTCCCGCGCCGTGTGCTTATGGGTTGATGGAAGATAGCTGCAGTCTGAGATGTTCTTAGTCACCACGGTCAGGAAAGTCACGATTGTTAAACCACCTTGAGCTACCGGTAGTGAATGTACATGACAACTCCAAGGTTCAACTTTAACATTCTTGTGTCGCGCCTTATCTTGACGCCGATCAGTAATCCCCTGTGCCAAGTAAAGTTGCTAGCCTCCTGGATTCCGTTGCGTCAACTGGACCAAGACTACCTCTGAACTCAGACAATACGCCCTTTAGCCTAGACTCATACAAGTGATCACGATGAGACATATGTGGCAAAGGAAAAAGGCAGAGGTTGTGTGCAACAACAAGCCTAGGTGCTTATTCTGAAAGGTGTTGGCTCCGATGAGTGTCGAGTTCGGCGTTGGTGGTGCGTATACATATACCTTGGTTGTGTTAGAAGAGTTGTCTTCCTTGACGCGTTTGATGGTCTTGCCGCAGGAAGCTCTCTGTCCGCAACCAAAGCTCAAGGGTCATTCTCACCAATTTCGGTCTCGTCATTCCGTATCTCGTTATTTGCATCCTCGGCACACTCATCCCCATTTTCAACACCATGTCCCTCCATCTTCAAGTAATACATACGTTCAAGCCTCGCAGACCGAGACTTAGCAGCATGAAGTCTCGCCGTCATGTTCCATTCCCGCTCAACCACCTTAACTACAAAGTTCCATGAAGCGACAGTCTTGATCTCGGAGAATTGAACCACGAGGGCTTGCAATGTTTGCTTGATTTACATAGGGTCGATTCTAGGTCCGGATGTTCCCTGATGATAGTGATTGTCCATATTGCAGGAAACTTACCTCAGGTGCATGCTTGCATCCAGAGGCTGTGGCGTCGCCGCGAGCGGCGACGTTTTCGTCATAGGCTTGGATGAGAGATGTCCTGGCATGTTCGCTGAGGGTCTTCTAGTCTTCCGGCTGGAGGTTTGCCAAGATGATCTTGCACGCTGGTTCGGCGGTCGGTCCATCAGCGTCTTTGCTTATCATTGCGTCTCGGGGCTCGAGAGTGGGTGTCGGGGAATGCGGAGACGCTCGATCAAGGTTGTTATAGTTCCGTGCAAAAGTTCCGACAATAAGCTAACTATGTGTCTTATGTGAAGTAATATAGATATAAATTAAATTTAAATCATAAGACTTTTTGCAATCTTATTAAACAATTAAAGATGATTATAGAAGATTAAT
The DNA here is from genome assembly GCA_021020635.1 of Fusarium sp. PT. Taxonomy (NCBI): domain Eukaryota; kingdom Fungi; phylum Ascomycota; class Sordariomycetes; order Hypocreales; family Nectriaceae; genus Fusarium; species Fusarium sp. PT. The sequence goes on from JAHMRZ010000016.1 coordinate 678,981, forward strand.
AGAGTCTATGATAATTTATCTAAAATTATGTAGAATATCTATCGAGAATAGAAAATTGTTAAAACTTTTGCAGGCGTACTGTAGGTTATTGCGAAGGACTTCAGCGGGTAAATTCAGGTAAACACCAGGGGTAGTGGGGTAATTGACAGATGCAAGCATTAGTTCTCCCCATCAGTGTGTACTACAGGGTAGTAATTGTCCCAATCATAGCAATTCAACCTTGGCGAGGATAGAAAATAATAGATTAAATGCTGAAATGATAACTACATGTAAGTGATTATTACTGGTAGTTCCATACAGCTTTAACAAGCGGACAATATTAACTTATAATTCAAGTGATCTTTCCAGCTCTACACACCACAATCAAACACAAACCTCCTTTGTGTGGCAGTTTTACTCAATCAAATCAAAACAATACATTTTACTACCATCCTACTGCTTCCTTTACCCTAATATTCTCAACTCGTCACCGCCTCTTTTAATTCCCTTCTCGTCAATACTAATCACAAAGCCTTCCACTGGGAGCTACGCTTAATCTCAGCCAAGTCAGTTCTCGATGACAACCTCGCCTTCTCGCTGACTCCACGAGAGCTTGAGCGAAACATTATCAAAGCCCCTCCAATGTCAACTTCATGCTATCCCGCCAACTTTTCTTCCTCCACTAGTTATTCAGCTTTTGAGCCCAGCTTCGCCTCTACAACTCATAGGATTTCGGCTTCTTGATCATCGACCATGAGCTCTTCACGCTGACCAATGCCCTTTGCCTTTTAAGACCATTCCAGCTGGCAAGTTGCGGTTTGACAATACCGCTGGCTTTGCCTAGCTGAGGCTCCTCTTCCACTAAAGCTTTATCCGACTAAGCTTCTCCTCCTCAACCCAAGCTTTACTCAATTGAACCTCCCCTCTTTAGCCTAAGCTCTATCCGACTGAGCCTCCCCTTGTTCGCCCTAAGCACTGTCCGAATGAGCTTCCGATCTCTGACTCAAGCTTTGCTCAATCGAGCTTCCCCTCTCCTGCCGAGGAAGCTCTGCCCGATTGTCCCCCCCCTTTGTCAAGCGCGCCGCCGAATGTCCGCCAAAAACATAACACGAAGCCCCCAAGACCTAAACACACAAAGCCGAGTTGGATCTTAAGCATGGTCTTTTACGCGCGAGAAGCTCTGCCCGACTGAGTTTTGACTATCGAACTAAGCGCCGTCAAATCTTCGCCGATGACATACAGTCAAGCCCCAAGGATGCCAAGCTGAGTCAAATTTCAGGCCTGGTCTCTCGCGAGACACTCGTCCTCCAAGGAACAAGACATCGCCAAGTGCCGTTCGAATCACTCCAGTTGTCCAGATGGGACCCGACAACAGCGCTAACCCTGACCAAATGAGCGTCCCCTCTAGACCCAAGTTCTGCTTGACTGAGTCCCGCATCTTCTATCTAAGCTCTGCCTGATCGAGCCTCCCGAATGAGCCTCTTCTCGAGTTCCCTTCTTCGACCCAAGCTCTAGGTGCTCAATTGAGCCTCCGTGCCAGTCCCAAACTTTGCTCGACTAATTGTGTCTCGAACCAAGCGCCGCCGAGTCTCCGCCGATGACTCAAGACCAAGCCTCAAAGATCAAAAGGTACCAAGCCGAGTCAATTCTCAGGCCTCGTCTGTCGCGAGACACTCACCCTCCAAGACATAAGACATATTCCTACACTAGTACCTAGTGACGTTCGAATGATTGCAGGTGTCTAGACTGAATCCAACACGCTGGCTCCTTGAATAAACCTCGCCTCTTCCAACAAAGCTCTATCCGATGGGTCTCCCTCTCGAGCCAGGCTCTGCCCAACTGAGTTTCGTCCGATCTAAGCTTTATACGGCTGAGCTTCCACTCTTCTGTCCAAGCTTTGTCCAGACGAGTCTCTCCTCTCGACTTATGCGCTACTGGACCTATGGCCAAGCCCCGAAGGGCTCAAGGCACAAAGCCCGGTCAGATCTCAGGCCTAGTCTTCAACGCATACGAGATACTCGTCATTCAAGGAACAGGACGTTCTCCTACACCAATGTTCAGTGACTCTCAACCAGCTGGCAAGATGCCATCGAGCAACACCTCTCACTTTATCCATACAGGCACCTGTTTCACTCACGCTCTGTGCGAGAGAATTCCTTTTCGACCCCATGTATCATCAGATCTCTGACGATGGCATGCAACCGAGCCTGGAAATTCCCGAGACCCGAAGGAAAGTCTATTCTGAGGCCTAGTCTTTCTACTTGTGAGACACTCTCAACCGGGGAATAAGGCATCCTCCTAAACTAATGAACTGCCGTTTAGATCATTCGAGCTATCTAGTTGTTACATGACAAGGCCGCTCGCTCTGCCCGACTGAGCGTCCCCTTGATCCAACGCCGCCAGTCCCCGGCTATGGCATACGATCAAGGCTCAAAATCCCGAAACCGAAAGGCATGAAGTCAAGTTAATTCTTAAGTCTGGGTTTTCGCGCGCAAGAAACTCCTTGTCTAAATCTTCCTCGCGGGCCTGGACAGATTGATCACGCCGGATCATCACAGTCACTTAACGACAGCATCAATATAATCGCCACACTAACAATGACTAGAACCAGATTTGGCCACACATCTACGATACCCTGTGACGATACGATACCAAATTACAACTGCCAAGAATTAAGCATGACCCTATCGAAGACCCCTTGGCAAAATGTAATAGAGCAATTGTATTCGCTCTGTCCACAGAATCTTCCACGTTAGACACAAGCTCCGCCCAATTCAGCCTCCCCTCTTCCACCCATATTCAGTCCAACTAAGCCTCTTCTTATCCCAAGTATCGCCAAATCTCCATTCATACCATACAACCAGGTCCAGGAGATACAAGGAGACTAAGATACGAAGCTTGGTCAAATCTCACGCCTGATCTTTCGCGCGCGACATTCTTCATCCAAAGAACAAGAAATCATCCTTCAAGGGCTGGAGAGTGTGACCACACTGTCGATATCAACTAGCCACCACTATTGCCGCACCGTAAAGAGGACGCAGAATCGGCCACACCTCCTACGTTACACTGTGACGACACGATACCAAGTCAACAACCGCAAGAGTTCAAGCGGCACCCCCCGCCAAACATTCCTCAAACCGCCCATATCCCTTCTTCGCAAACAATGTCCTACAAACCAATACATCATCATGGCCATGGCGCAAGATCTCAGCTTATTTGTGACCGGATTTAAACTCTCCATGTCCAAACCAATACCCCATGCCGTTTGAATCACATTACCTGTCAAGATGCGTATGCGGCTCGCTCTACCACAATGAGCCTCCCCTCTTTCATCCAAGCTCTGCCTGAATGAACCTCGCCAATGAGCCTCGTGTCTCGACCCAAGCTCTATCCAATTGAACCTCACCTCTTCTGCCTAAGCTCTGGGTCTAACTCGAAACTAAGCGCGCCCCCGAATTGCCGTCGATGATATACGGCTAAGCCCTGAAGACACAGACCCGAAGACACAAAGAGCCAAATCTCATGACTGGTCTTTCGCGTATGATACTTGTTACGCAAATGACAAGACATCCCCCTTTAAGTGCTGCAGAGAGTGATTACACTGGATCCGATCCCAGCCAGCCACTACTAGTATTAATGACATCGCTACACGGACAGAAATCAGACATAGATTCAGGCAGACCCATCGTACGTTACTTTACGACAGCATGATACCAAATCAACAACCGCGAGAGATCAAGCGAAGCCAGCTAAAGCTTCTATAAACTAATGCATTAATTATATGTTTATGACTCACAGAATTCAGCTTCTTTGCAATCGGCCATAAACCCTTTGCCTCTAACATCCAGTGCCATTCAAGTGTTACCTATCGAGAGGCTCCTGGTAATGCCTCTCGCTCTATTTAACTAAGTGTCTCCTCTTTGACCTAAGCTACGTTTCGTGTTCTCGATCCAGGCTTTACTCCGATTGAGCCTCCCTTCTTCCACTTATGAAAGCTCCGCTCGATTGAGTCTCCCGTCTTGAAACCGAGCGCCGCCAATTCCTGTCAACAACGCACGATTATGCGCCAAAAACACAAGGCTGAGTCAAGTCTCAAGCCTGACTAAGCTTCCTCTGTCCGACCCAAGCCCTGCCAAATTGAGCCTTTCCTCTCTGACCGAAGATCAGCTAATGATGTACAACCAAGCCCCGAAAGCACGAAGCAGGGTTTGTTCACAAGCGTGGTGTCTCGCGTAAGAGACATAGGACAAGTTGTCCTCTTCAAGGCTAAAGAGTGACCCGATCTCAGCCAGCCATCATCGTTATGACGAGGAAAATAGGTGCTATACTTGGCCAGACACCTTTTCACGACCGACGATGAAGTCAACTCTTCGCGAGTACTGGAATCCCCTTTGTTGTTCTAAACATTCCAGCTGTCAAAGTGCGATCTAGTAATGCCTCGCTCTGTTCAATGGAACCTTCTTCTCGACCTAAGCTCCTCTTAGTCTCCGTCGACTTGGTTTTCAAGCCTGATCTCTGATGCGAGAATGACAGAACAAGACTTCCTCCCATGACCCTCCATGGGCTCGAGGGTGACCCAATCTCAGCCAGCAACCCGCCGCCAGTCTACCGACAGGAGTAGGGCCAGACTCGACCAGACGTATTCTAACTTGCCAGAAAGCTGCGATAACACGATACTAGCTGACTCTATTGGGATCAAGCGCGAGTCTGACGTAACTTCTTTTGCCGCTAGTCATATTCTAACCGTTCGGAAAGTCAAGACGATCTGGTTGAAGGACTTGGCGCCTGTTACGTATATGCTTCACGGAGCTCACCGACAACTGACTTCTAACGCTCGGCTCACCTACATTGCAGGTTGCTGTCACCACGTCCCGATCGGAACACAAAACTCACATCCGAGAAGGGAGACTTACCCGCGTGAGCCACACAGTAAGCTTCTTGATTAAATGCATCATTGAGGAACTATTGATGAGGACGCGAGGGCCGACAGACTCGGAACTTGGGACCGCGTCCTTGCGTTTGTCGCGACCAATGAATTTACCCCAAAAGTCTCGGAGAGGTTCGTCAAGGAACCTTGTAGAATACCCACATACTGACTGTTCTGTAGTTTCTGGATCTGGTAGACAATGGTCCTACAATTTGCGAGCCCTGTTTACCTTAAAGGAATCCACTCACGTGTCCCCCATTCTTGTTTCCCATGGAACTTGGTAAAGACAGATGGTAATGAGTCAAGGCGGGGCCTCATCGGGCAATCGGTTGACGGACGGGACATAGAGATGCTTTCCCTTGTACTATTGATGTTGATCAGTATTGTAGTGTATCGCTTGAGAGCTTGGGAAGCTGTCTCATATCTGGCGATCTCGCAGCTTGTCTTTTGAAGCTCAGGAACATTCTGAGTAAAAGGGTTGTGACTTGCACATGCACAAATTCAAGATCGGTGACTTCCTCTCACAGGGGTACAGTTTTCGTCTTCTGAGACAGTGTCGCACAGCATGTCGCGTACTCTTCCTTTTGTAAAATCTCTCGGGCGTCTGCTGGCCATCATATTAAACCCTCAAGATACAGTACAACTACATTTAGCCAGATACAATCTAGCAAGCACCCAGTTCGGTATTAACAGCTCTTCTGGTGTCATAGTCCACGCTGGCCTCCAAGTCGAACCGCTTGCCATCCTTGTCCCAAACAGGGTGCTCATTGACCTTCAGGGCCTTGGACAGCTGAGCAAAGCCAGGAGCACATCTCTCGTCAGCAGCGACGGTATCCATTGGGTGCATTGGCAGGTGACTGGCTCGACATGGGTAGAGGGTTTCCGTACTCCTCACCGTTTCCGGCAGCAACACTACAGGTGTTACCAAGGAGTTCAGGGATCTCATGCATACAACAAGGCGGAACGCCAGACGAGGCATCAACCACCTCTCCGTTGCGAGATTCATAGCTACAGCGGTCAGGCGTGCCGCTTTTGATGCACCGCGAGCACCTCAGCGTCGACTGGAACGGTGATGATGTCGTCAAGTCTTTCGCACGGGTCCCCGAAAGCACAAATGATGAGCTGAAAGAAGCAGCGCAGTCAGCCAAGGGGTCGGAATTGTGTGGTTCAATTGGTGTGCATGTTTACGGTCTCTGTTTTAATGTTGGTTCCAGAGGTTCGTGTAGATGTCTTTTACATCAGCAATATGTACAGAGATAATAGCTTAAATCAATCAAAACAAGACACCCAGCCGCACCTCCAGCAGAGAACAGGCCATTGGCTTGGAAGTGCACGCTTCTGATGGTTCAAGATGTCCCATGGTGGGATATCTAGATTATATTCTGTACGCGGAGAAGTTCTCCTTTACATATCGCGTCTCTTTTACAATGCATACCGCTACTTTCATTACTCTTCTCGCCTCTGTTCCACCCGATGTGCCTATCCTCACTCACATGGCGTTTCGAATCGAAACAATGTTCCCACGAGCCTTCTTTACAACAACCTAGGTCCATGGACAGAACCAGTTGGACAATAGCACGGACTAAAGAACCATAATTAATGTTCAACATTGGGTGTTGGCCCAATCAAGTTAGCTGACTCCCTTCCGCCTTGACTTGTAGGGTTTCTGAAGTGATAGGCGAGTAGATCCACTCTCACACCGCTTGCACGTTAAACTAGCAGCCGAGCACAACGGTTCTCAGAGATGGGGCTACCGCTAGGTTGGCTGCGGCAGCTTCAGAGCTGTGATATCACGAGATATACCATGGGGCTCATACGCGAGGAGGGAGCACCTGATTAACCCAGGGGTGGTAGATAGACAAGAACATGGTGACAAGAGAGCCATCGTTGTGGATTGGCCAGAGGCTGTGGGGAACGGCACAGTTGAGAAAGGCACAAAACTCCCTTACGGCTCGCGCAACAAAGCGGAAGTCGCCCTCTACGCTGCAGTGAAGCAAGCCGGTTATTCCCTCGCCCTTTCGCAGACCCAACCCAAGAGACCGGTATTTCGCTGTACAAAGGGAAGGAGCTTTACTGATCAATCAAGTGAAGCTATTTCTCTGCCTATTGAAACCTGGGACAGGACCCCGCTAGATACTGCGACTATCACCAAGAAGCTCATTGAAGATCACGTGTTGTGCCGTCCCCACACAGCAGAATCGAGCGGATACGTCACGTGTGGATAAAGGAGATGGGGAGTCAATTAGTAAAGCTGGAATTAAGTTGATGTTGGACTTGAATTAATTGATGCCTTCAAGCTGTTCTCCTCGGTCAATTGATGGTGCATTGCAGCGTGGGGAATTTTCCTGGTGGTGGTGCTGGTGACAAACGGTAGTGGTGGGGCCTGGTGGGTCAAGCCTCCGTGACCGAGCGGAGTGGAACACGAACCGGAAGAGTGGAGACAGGCCGTGTTAATGAATTTAACTCTGGCTTTACATAACATCTTGGTTGACATACGCAATTGATATAATTGATGCGCTAGTCTTCTATTACAGTCACTGTTCAATTGGCAAACGTGGGTCCCTTTGCACATTGACCCTTACATAGACACCTTCTCCTCCATAAAAGCCTCAAGGACACTTCTAACGGCGGTTTCGTCGTAGTAGGCAGGAGGTAGGGACATATTGTAGAGCCCACGATGGAAGGTGAGATCGACAATACTACTGTGGGCAGCCATTGAAACCGTCTTTGACATCCCAAGTTGGCGACACGCAGTAACTATAGTTGCCTAAGAATTGAAAGAAGGCTTTGTTTGTCTATGATGCTTTGTGTTACATCTGCATATCAGTTAGTACTATGCATGTTTGCCTGGTTTCTAGCTGTTCTTATTCTCTCTTTTACATTTTAATAAAGCTAATGTCTTTTATATGCTTACTCCTCAATTGTGGTGTAATCTGTCCTTACGAACTGGTTTGTATAGAAATTGGCTACTGTTCTTCTCTATTAAAGAGAGGGTCCTACTTAAATCTACTTACCTCTTAATAAAACCTTTTCCCTCTTCTCAAATTAAAGAGCCACATTCATAAATTATTTCAAGCTTTATGTAACTTCTTCAGCCGTTAAGAAAACAGTCACCTTTATCGGGTAGCAACCAATCTCATCACTATGCCAAGGACATCAAGCCCCAATGGTAACTCCTCAAGTCATGCGGGGTCTCAGCCATCGAATCAAAGTCCTCAGACCCTCACATCCCCTTTTGCCAACCGCAAGCCGCCATCATCATCACCATTAAGCAAGAAGCCAATTGAAGTTCTGCAGGATCACAAGTTACGACTTGATGCTCTTCTTAAGCGTCATGCGTCAATACAGACTGATCGAGAGGGGATACACCCTTTCAGACAAAACGCAATATCCCTCTGTTCGCACATAGAGCTATTGCTGGATCAGGCCTGCAGTAGTGGTGCCGAGGATCAAGTCGAGCATCTGCAAGAGTGGTATAATTCTACTAGTATGATAGTGAATTCCTCTTTTGAGACTTGGATTAAGCTGATCTATGAGGATTCGAGAATAAAGCTAGACCTTGGCAGGGCTGTGCTGGAAGCAGAGGAAGCCCTGAGGAACATTGCGGGCTGATAGTTTAATGGCTGTTCTTGAACAGAAGGAAATAACTCATGCTAGTTCCCTCGGGACAGGCTACTTTAGATGAAGGCATCTAGTTACGATAAGCAGTAGACATAATACACAAGCTTGTTTAGACACGTAATACAATCAAACTATATATATAAGGTTGTGGTCTTTTTAAAGTAAAGTATTCTTTGTCTTGAGAAGTGTATAAAATGAGTGAGCGGTTTGGCACCTTGATATAGCTTCTGTACTAATAGTAGTCTCTATGTTTAATTATATTATAGAAAATAAGCTTTTTAATTAACCGAAAGCTATATCTCTAAAATCTTAACCCCATTAAATAACCTTTAGCTACCTTAATAAAACCCCTCTAATATATTATATACCCTTATAACTTATTCTATAGGTTTTTATTGTTATATTTATTTATCTTATTTTTAAGCTTTCTTTTATTTTCTTACTTTTCTCTATAAATCTAATATAGTATATAATAAATCTAGATTAAATAGGTCCCTTAAGGTAATAATAGTCTCTTCTTTAGTATATTTTTTTTCAGTAAGCTTTTTTAGCTTATTAATATTTTTATAGGCTTTAGCTAAAGCCTATTTTTTTCTTTTTAATAGATAAAGAAAAGTAATATAGCTAAACGATATTATTATAATAATAATTTAATTATTAGGTTTAGTAATTATAAGCTAATTAAAACTCTTATAAATATAGAAATAGTCTAGCTTCTAGTTATTAAAGATAGTAAAGTTAATATTTTATTTAAGAATTTTAAAGTAAACTAATTATCTAGTTTAATAGCTAAAAAAGAGATAGATTTCTAGAATAAAAGTTATAATTATAATTATATTATATTTTTCTAGATTAAATTACTTAATAAAGTCTCTTCTTTTTATATCTCTCTAGAAAGGGTATTTTTAGTAATTTAGGTTATAAGCTTTAGTAGTTATTAAGGCTAAAAAGCTTAAAAATAGGTATCTATAAGGGCATTAGAATATAATACTTAAATCTATAAAAAAAAGGTATTATCTAAATTTCAGTTATAACCTTATTCAAAGAGGCTATATCACGATATCACAACATACTAATGGTAGCAACAGTATAACCACTACTAGTTATAATAAGGCTATAGTAAGACTGCGATATCCTAATTACTTTCGATCCTCAGCAGTAGAACTCTATGTACCTGACTAGCTTTGGTAAACGACTTGCACAGGGCCCTTCATGGGTTTCTATGGAAAACGTTAAGGACTCGTGTTAAATCACTCAGGATAAAATTGACCAACCGAGATTACAATACTGATCAACAACGATTTAGAGAAAAGTATATACCATCCTACCCCACTCAACTACTACTGTATCACGACTAACCCGCCACTAAACCTCTACATCATAGTCGCAAACGCACTCCGGGAATACTTCTCCACAAGCCCCTCCAGCTCCTGCCGTCTTTCACGTCTTTGTGCTTCAAGAGAAGGAGCGTACTTATTGAAATGAAGCCAAGCTGTCAGGAGGGAGATTCTCATGATTGTGCTCTCAAGATTTGCTTCTGAATACGGATGCGTGAGACGTAGAGTGTGCGGGGTCTTTGGCGGTATTACATGTAGGGTCGAGGGTAGAGTCTGGGGCTGAAGTATTAGACGCCCCGGAGGAGACTCTTGTATAATAACGGTGGACCTTGTCGGGGGTGGTATGTCAGCAATATCACCATGGTGTGGTGTCTGAGGATCAGTAGGTAGGGCTAAAGGGATTGACAATCGTGTCCCCGGTGGTGTCATGTTAGGGTCGCTATAATCACATGGTGTCTGCGAGACTATAGGCAGGATTGGGGTGGTTGGCCTTCTTGTTCCAGGGGGTCAAAACTCCACAAGGTTGCTATGCCTGGGCGCAGGTCGACTCGGCACAGGGATGGGTGCGGGTCTTGGCGGTCGTCTCTTTACTCCATAGCCGCTACGTTGCTTCCTGGCCATGAATAGGTCAGAAAGATGAAGGTCGTTCTCACCTTTCTGAGCCATGTGCTTGATCTTTCCTGGAACGCTGGTGTTGGGAGTGATGTGGACAGGTGTTCCTGTCTAGCAGTACAAGACCTGAATGTGTCTGTTGGTGGCGGTCTCTGGAATGCTTTCGGGAGTTGCAGAGGGCTGATAAGTCGGGGTATCTCATCTGCTGATCTAAATCGTTGGGGCGATGGAGTTGGCGGTGGTGTAGCATCGTAAATGTTATCTGACGCAGAGTCTTGAGGGCAGATATCTCTGTCTGGTATAGCCCCAGACATTGTCCGCAGAAACCTAACATGTTGCGTAGGTGTAGTACTTGGTCCGGACATATTACCATCCCAGTCCTCTTGTCCCCATACCGTGGTAGGGGGTTTCCACATCGTTGAATATGGCTTTCTGGCCCTGTGTATAACATGTCCTTTTTCATGTAATGCCTTAAGCAAATAGTTCAGTGCACTTGTGAGTTTTGGAACGAGCACATCACGGCAAGTCCCCGACAGGAATGGTCTAAAGCCAAGTCTGTCAATCAGTTCGTCCATGTATAGCATGCCGAGCGTTCCTTTGTTAAGTTTGTGGCGTGCAGCGTGAGACGCAAAGATAATTCTGTCACGAGATGTCCAAGGGATTCGGATGGTTTGGGACTTATCCATTAGATCGAGGATTGGGATTCCGCGGATATGCTAGGTATGATTCTGTTAGAAGATGGATAAGTGGAATAAGAGAAGAAATAAATACCTGGTTATCTGTTTCGCTCTTGATTTGTAATTTTGACTCTAATTCCTCGATAATCATGTCCGCATCAGAAAGTTCTGGATTAATCACCTTAACATGGTTGTCGTAAACAAGGTCGGAAGCCATGGCGAAGTCCGTCTCGACGAAGCCTGAATCAATCATGTCAACATGATTAAACCTTATAGAGCTACATTAATTAATGCGTATATAATTTATATTTAAATCAAAGCATTAGGTAGAGAATGAAACAGTATGGGAATAAATGCTCTAAGTAATCTCCTTAAATTACTGATTTTTATATCTTACTCTAAAGTTTAATACTACTTAGGCAGTTTCACTAGTTGTTAATCTTTTAATTTATCCCTTGAGAAGATACCGTATGGTGCACTGAGCTGGCCTCAGCCAAATCGTCAATTGTTAAAGATCGTCAGATTAGTTACTTCCCCTTATGGGGGCCCTAAAAACGAAACAACCACAATCACTTCCTCGCATAACAACTCTAACAACTCAGCGCCTTGTTTAAGTATAAATTAGAGTAAGACTTATAGAGAGGGTGTTTTCAACGGTGTGTAGATACTCTGGTTGTTGTATTATTAGAAGACGGCAGAATGTTCGGCGATAATTGGAATGGCATTGAAAAGAACCACTTTGACGGTGACAAGGTGAAATAAGTTAAGTGTATCTTACCTGGGACAGTAATGAACTCATAAGGGGAGAACAAGATGAAGAAGGAAACAGCTATTATATCATTTGTAAAACCTAGCACTGTTGAACGGCCATTAGTAATATGTGGCACAGGTAGTGAAAACAAAAAGAGGCCCAAAAGCAATGCACACAAGGGGGATTCATTGAATGAATACGAATCAATTAATATGCCTGCTGTAAACGTAATTGATGGTGGTCTTTGTTGAGTAATTAATCATTCTGTAGGCATGCTGTGGCTTTATTGTGATCTAGGTTGTGGCAATCCTGTGACATAATGTTTACTCAATCCATGCAAAACAGCATTTCATTCACAATGAAACAGAAACGAAATAGCAAGCCCTTCTTGTGTAACATAAGTAATTTCAGTCGATTGTTGGCACGGTCCTAAAACGGGGTTTCTCGCGTGTCACAAGGGAACAAAGAAACCATGATGTGTTTTACCAACAAAGAATAACAACTCTTTCCACCCACTCATTGCCTCTCTCCCCATCACATTTTTTTCTTTCCCTCTCCTTCTTCCTTTACGATTCCTCTACCAAGTTCCATTCATTTAAAAGCAATATCTTCCACACCAAAACAAAAATGTGTCCGATCCGACCCCCCAGACGAACAAAACGGCGACGCACTAGCAACGCCCCGGGGCGTCACCAGCGAGGAATTCCGCGTCACGCACAAAGAAATCATCCGATGTGCAATCCCATAATCCTGTTACTTGCGGTGCAGGCTCAACCCGGTGAGGTTCCCTTGAGCGTGGAGCTGCGCATCACAGAAGGTGAAGTTGAGTTGGTCAGGCGCGATAAGAGTGGAAAGAGAGAGTTTGACGGCGACGATGAAGATGAAGGGAGAAATGTAAAGAGGAGACGTGTTGGGGAGTCGCCGTTGAACATTGAGGGTGAGGGTGAGGGCGAGACGAGAAATGCGCTGATTCTAGAACCGCCAACGTGGAGGACTGAGGAGGCGGCGACATGCCGGAGACAGAGACGCAATCGAACGATCGATACACAAGATGAACAAGACCAAGACCGAGACGAACATGTATACCAATACAAAGAGCAGCGAGACGACCGAGACGACCGAGACAAATCGAAAGAACTTCTCATACCACAATACATCTTCGATCTTGGTGTGATCCAAGCCTTTCCAACCGAAAACGACACGCTCACCACCAAACCCATCTCAAAGCCTCCATCCCCACATCGCAGAATCACACAATCAGCCCTCATCATCACATCCATCCTCTCCATCGTCTGTATCCTCCACTACCTCGTCACAACCTTGTTCCCCTCTCCGACTCCCTGCCAAGTCGACTAGTTCACCCGCGCCGCCCACATCGAAATGGGTCTCGCGGGCCTCTCCCGAGTAATACTCTTTGGCGAATCCGATCAGCCATATCGTCCTCGCTGACACAACCAAGCCGCCAACAGACCGCCCAATCCTTACAAGAACATACCCCGGTACCGGGACCAGCCCTGGGTTACAACGTCCAATGGCTCGTACGTGAGCGAGACTCTGTTTCTGCAAGATCTCAATGAGATCTTATTCACAGCATTGGAGAACTTGCAGGAGATTGCCAATTTTGGTCCTCGGGACTTTCTCTTCTCGAGCGAGAGTAGCACCCAGTTTCGATGGTCGACATCTGCTGGGGAGTTTATCTCGCCCCATGTTGCGCTGCCGACGTTTCCTGTGAATATGGCTGAGTTGGAGACGCCTGGGGGTACAGTCCCAGGTATGCCACCGACAACTGGCGGCCAACAACAAGCTACACCTACTGCGCGGCCAGACTCAGTGAATCACATCTACAATGTCGATCCAGGCCTGGGTAAGCTACAACGTGATCTCGAAACCACCTTGCGATCGCTCCTTCGTCATCACTCCCATACGTACGAGCTGTTCACGGGCTTCTTCCTTAACGCCGCTGCTGATCGGTCGGGCTTTGTCGTCGCGTGGTTGTAACAGCTCGAGAGGGATCTAGCTAGAGGAGGATGCTTGAATGGCATGTGGCAGAGTGCTCCTACACCTGAATACGGCGCTGATCTGGCGATACCCTCTGACGTGCTGGATGAGTATATCAAGTCAAATAGAGAGTGTAAGTTTACCAATCAACTTTGGTCAGTAAGCAAGCTGATTATCCCAGCATTGGTATCACTATCTTGCTCTCCTCCAGTGCCCATCGATCGAAACTGGCCTCATCTCCAAAGCACGAATGTGACCAGCGACGAGCTCCTCAAGATTCTTCACAACAGCCTCCAAGATGTGCATCGCCGCCGCTCCTCCAACCCAGACGACCACACCCCCGAACTGGCCGATATCATCCCTTTTAGAACCCTCCTCGTCGAGCTGTGTGATCTTATGGATTCCTTCCTCGATCGCCTTGACCAAGTCGTTGCCCTTCTCGATGTCGCTGGAGATGTCAGTTGGAAACCCCATGTGAGAAAGGCAGTCAGGTTAATCCACGACGTTAGACCATTCTTCAAGCAGATTGCAGCTGTGCGGCTACGACATTTACGTGATAAAGCCACTCACGCAGCATCGGTTTTGGAGGATCTTGAAGCGCAGCAGAACCAGCTACGCTTAGAGATCAAGACAGCTATTTCTAACAGATGGATCGGCGTAAATAGCCAAGTACTCTATCTTGCGTCCCCCGAGAGTCTGATTGAAGAATGGACACGCACGAGCCTCTGGATCGAAGGGGAGCGCTGGGTCGCGAGACAACTAGCAGAACAGCTCGATGCGTTTTCACAAGTGAGGTTGCATAAAGTCAGGGCGAGGAATAATGAGGAGAGGTATATTATTTGGAGTCGCTGGGGTCTTGATGATAGACGGGATGATCCCGTGGTGAAAGAGGCGCTTTGTTGGTGTGATGGGGTCGTTGAAAAGGGGAATTGGTGTGTGAGACGGAATGAGAGGGTTACCTGCGGGGATGTGAGAAGCAGGTATGGAAACGTATGATGATGGTGAGGTATAGGTTATGATGGTGCAGCTGTGACCAGCAATTGTAAGCTGCCAGCATGTTACAATAAGGTATTATTCCATCTCTCCCATTTGAGGGAGCTGAAGCGTGTACGCTCTCACACGACTGCTAGATTGAATAACAACAAATGCCTGTCAAAAGTATTTTCTTACATTTATATTACGCTCAAAACACAAATACCAGATCTCAAATCTCCTCCTCCATATCAGAGAACTTAACAATATCATTCATAATCCTCTCCGAATACCCCAAAAGGTCCACACACACACCCCTCGACGACTGAGACTTATCCAAAAGACCCTGGACAATGCCAGGGTATCTATCGAGTCTTCTTTTAAAACTGAGCCAGTAGACAGTTAGCCGACACACTCATACTGAACTGGCCGTAGAACATAAACATACCTTGCTGATTACCTGCCCAATATCACCCCATCGGTGCGTTATCCTATAAGGATTACTTATTAAGGCTACTTTTCCCTTTTTATACTTTACTTTAATTAATCTATTTAAAACCTTTATAAAAAGATTATAACTAGTTTATTAAGTAATTATTAAGCCTATAAGTTAACCTAATTACTTTATTTATAACTAAATTAATAAAGCTAACCTTAATTATAGTTAAGATATTAATTAATACCTTAATCTTTATACCTTTTTATAAAGACTTTTAACTAGTTAATAATAGTAATATAGCTAGGGCCTATAAAGAGGAATTTTAGTATAGTTAAAAAGTATTTCTTAAGGTAATTAATAAAGACCTTAATAAATATTAATAGTTATAATACTTATTTTATAAAAATAAGGTATATTATATCGTTAAGGTAGGTATTAAGTCTATAAATTAAAAAACTAAGTTTATATTTATTATTTTTAACTATAAGGTCTTTTAATTACCTTATCTCTATTTATATTACAACCCTAGTGTCTATATCATATATACCCTATATTTTCTTACCTATTATATATAGTTATTACTATACTATATAATATATATAGTAACTATTATAATATAATTACCTTTTAATACTAGAATTACTTAGTAATTAATATAATTATTAATAACCATAATAGTTATTATAGTAATTACCTTTAGTATATAGAATATATTTATTAATACTTTTATAGATATTAACTTACTAACTATTAATATAACTTCTTTACCTAAATATACCTAACCTACTTTATTTACTATTAAAAGATATAACACTTTATAACCGCTTAGTATAACCCCCTATAGTATCTATTAATATAAACCTAATATAGACTAGTTTATCCCTTAGGAAACCTAACTATTATATATTAATAGCTTTTATTTAGTATTATACCGTATTACCTTAAGTAATATAAAATATAATAGCTTTAATAACTTCTAACCGACCTATTATGGCTGTACCTAATTAATAGGTAACCTTAGTTAAAAACGTTACTCTTACTAAGGAACTTCCGGAAATACCTATAGATATTAATAAAGAAAAAGAGATCTATTTTATTATTTATAAAGATAAGGTTAAGAAACTTAAATAAATTATTAAAGGTATATAAAAGAATTATAATAATCTACTAGACGCTATTAAATATAACTCTAGAAAATCCTTATTTAAGATTAAAGATCTAAAGGAAAAACTTAATAAAGTTATAAACCTTACTAAATTACTTAACTAAGATATAAATAATACTTAAAAACTATATAAAAAATATATTAAGTATATTATAGCTTTTATTATAATTAGAAAAGACCTAAAAAAAATCCTTTAACCTTATTAACTAGATAGTTATAATAATAACTTAAATAAACTCTAAGGATTCCTTATTAGCCTAAGAAATTACTAAATATACTACCTAATATAATTTACTATTAATAAACTTTAAGTATAATATATAATAAGATTCTTAAAAGATAAAATATTATAAATAATAAAACCTATTATCTATAATTATATTAATTATCTATATTATAAATAAAAAGAGGTAATTAAGTATATCTATAAAAAGTATAAGAACTTTAAGAAAGAACCTACCTATATCTTTAGAATTATAAATAAAAAATAAGAAGTAGAAACTAAGATTTAATAATTAACTTAAAAGGGATTTATAACTACCTATTTAGCTAAATATCAATACTAATTAGCTAAATTAAACTAAAATAAGGCTATTAATATAGTATAAATATATCAGGGCTTAA
Source organism: Fusarium sp. PT (assembly GCA_021020635.1). NCBI lineage: Eukaryota > Fungi > Ascomycota > Sordariomycetes > Hypocreales > Nectriaceae > Fusarium > Fusarium sp. PT. Next base: position 696,083 of record JAHMRZ010000016.1, read on the forward strand.
AGTCTAAGGTTAAAAATACTATAATAAATATCTAAGCTAAACCTTAAATACTTAATGACCTTATAGCTATTATTATAGATATTAATAATCGCTAGTATAAATAATAAAAGGAAAAATAAGCTAATTAATAGGGAAATATTTATAACCCTAGCTAGACTAGAAACCCCTAAAATAAAAACCGTAATTATATTAATTAAAGATAGTTATAAAATATTAATATATCTTATAGGATAGAACCAGGACCTATAGTTATTATAGCTATTAAATATAATAAATCTAAAATTACTTACTAAAATTATAAGAAAAAAGGATATTTTAATATAAAATATAAAAACCTTATTAAAACTAATTAAAAATATAAGTTAGTCCCGGAAGGTAAGAGAAATAATAAGACTATTAACTAGGAAAAAGACTATAAACCTTAAATAGCAATACAGTCTATATATCGGATTGCTATAACTAGATCGGGATATAATAACCTTAAGGTTATTTACTAAGTATAAGATATTACGGTATAAAACTATTATATCTTAGAATAAAAGGTAATTAAAAAGGTATATAAAAAATACCTTAAAAAATATATTATAGAGAAATAAAAGTAATATAATATTAATTCTAGTTACTAAAGTAAAGTAAATAAATAAGTAAGAAAAAATAAAAATAAACTAATATAGACTTAAATACTAAAAGGACCTAAAGAAAAACCTAAAGGATTAACTATTATTATAATATAAAAGGGAAAGGAGGTTAACCCTAACCTAGAATTAATATTTATACCTAAGGAAGTTAATTAAGGACTAGATAAACTACTTAATACTACCTTTATATAACTACCTATATTATAGGCAGATAGAACTATTTAAATACTAAAATAAATATTTTAAAATTAAGGAATTAATAATGCCTTTATTAAATAACTAAACCGACATTACAGTAACCTTAACTACCTTAATATTAAATAAATATAAAAAGAATAATAAAGTAAGTAATTAGTTAAGGGATAAAAGCTATCTTAGAAAGATAAAGATCTATAGGAAATATTATATACCTTATAATATAATAAATTTAAAAGTTAATATTAGGAAGGAAAGAAAGAAAAGTATATAAGACTTATAAAAAAACGTATAGAAACTATATAAAATAATAATATTTATATCTAGGTAATTACTAATAAATAATAATAAGACTTAATAATATTAATATAGTAAATAATAATATTTATAGATTAAAGATAATATTTAAGCTACCCCCTATATAAATAACTATTATAGATTTTATATATAGCTTACTATTATATTTTATATTAATAATATAAAATTAATAATAATTATTTTCTAAAATAAATACCTAAATATATTACTTAAAAACCTTATATTATTATTAATATATTAGAATACTAGGTATATTATAAATACCCTAGAGTTTAAGTAGTCTAGTTTAAAGTATATATAGAAATAAAAAAGAAAGCCTTAAATTATATATAATAATAATAAGATATTACCTTATAAAGATAATATATTATTATATCCCTATTAAGAATTAATAAATAAGACCTATAAATATTAAATAATAAATGCCTTATTATATTATAGAAATATAATTTAAATAGAGACCTTAATAGAAAAGCTACTTTAGACCTAGAAACCTTAAGATAATAGGAATAGGTAGATCTATTAGCCTAATAGTAAGTAATAGATTATTAAAAATAACTTTAATAATAGAATAAATATCTAAAAGATAAAAACTATTATAATAGTAAATATAGCCTAAACTACCTAAATATTATAGGAAAAGGTTAATACTATCTATAATAAAGCTATAAATAAGTAAAAAATAAGAAATATAAGAACTTTAAGGAAGTACTTTTAGAATAACCTAGACTGGTTAAATAACTTACCTAAAATTAAAAGTTAAAATTAAAGGAAAATAGCTAACCGTTTTTATTAATTATAAAGCTAATTATAATTATATTGACCTTAATATAGTTAATAAATTAAAATTACTATAGAGATATAAAATATACTCTTACCTAGTATTTAATTTAAAAAGAAAATACTTTAAGTATAATAGTAAATAAATTAATTAAGAAATTAATTACTTAAAGGTATTTATTAATAGATATAATTAAGGTATTAACTTTAATATATTTTTAAGCCTAGGATATAGCTTAGTCTTAAGATTACTATAGTTATAACGCTATAACCTATATATTAATTAAAGGACTAGCTAGGCTAACTATAAAGTTAACCCCTTTAATAATAGACTTAATAATTTAAATAATAAATAGAGATTTTAAACTTTAACTAAAGACTATAATAAAGATAGGTATAATAAAGCTTATCTACCCCTAAAGGGGATATAATATAAATATAATAAAGATAAAAAGAAATTTATATAATAAATAATTATAAAGGTTAGATATTAATATTATAAAATAGAAAAATAATTATAAACTATAAAAACTTAATAAAAAAAAGAAAAAAAAGATAGACTTAAGAATATATTACTAAAGTATTATATTTATAAAAAACTATTTAAAGAAAAACTTAAAATAAAGATATTATAGTATAGCTATTAAGACTATAAAATATAGCTTAAATTAAATAATTTATTACTTTAAAAGATTTATAACCTTAACTAGAAAGAACTATATACTTTAAGGGAATATCTTAATATAAAGTTAGCTAAGGGAAATATTAAAGTCTTTACCTTATTAATAGGATTTTTAATAATATTTATCCCTAAGAAAGATAGATTATTATAACTTATTATAGATTTTTAATAATTAAATAAGCTTATTATTAAAGATAGGACCTTATTTCTATTTATTATAGAACTTAAGGACTACCTATAAAGAAAATAGATCTTTATAGCTTTAAACCTTAAAGGAGCCTATAATTTAATCTATATTAAAAAAGGAAATAAATAGAAAATAGTATTTAAAACTAAATTCGGACTTTTTAAATATTTAGTTATACCTTTTAGACTTATTAATATACCTATAACTTTTTAATAGATAATTAATAATATTTTATAATAGTACCTTAATATCTTTATAGTTTATTACCTAAATAATATTTTTATTTTCTTTAATTTAAAAGAAAAATATTTAAAATATATTTATAAGGTACTTAAGGTACTATAAGATATTAACCTACTTATTAAACTAAAAAAAAGTTATTTTTATATAAAAGAAATAGATTTCCTAGGATATACTATCTTACTAGGAGAAATTTAAATAAATTAAAAGAAAATATTAATAATATAAAAATAGCTATAATTAATAATAATTAAAAAAATATAAAACTTCTTAGGTTTTACTAACTATTATTAATAATTTATTAAAGACTTTAATAAAATTATAAACTTACTTACTAAATTAATTAAAAAAAATAAGAAATTTATATTTAAAAGTTAAGTTAAGGAAGCTTTTATAAAGCTTAAGGATATAATTTTTAATAAACTAGTATTTATTATATTTAATCTTACTAAAGAAATTAAGCTTAAAATAGACTTATTAGATTTTACTTTAAGAGGATAGATTAGCTAATATAATAAATAAGGAAAGCTATACCTAATAGCCTTCTATTTATATAAACTATATAAAGTAGAACTTAATTACCTTATTTATAATAAGGAATTCCTAGTTATTATTAATTATTTTAAGGAATTTAAATATTACTTTATAGAAAACCTTTATTAAGTTAAAGTCTATACCGATTATTAAAATATTATATACTTTACTATTATTTAAAAACTAAACCAATAATAATTATATTATATAGAATATCTATATAAATTTAATTTTATAATTATCTACTATAAAGGATTTAATAATAAATATATAAATACTATTAATTAAAGACTAGATTATAATATTAATATAATAAAATTTAATAAATAAGTTCTAAAATATAATAATAAAGGAGAATATAGATTTACTTAATAAACTAAAATAATTATATAGATTACTAGAAAGTAGCGCTAGCCGGAATATAAAAGACTTTAGTAATAAGATAAATTAAAAGACTTTATAGATTAGTATCTAAGACGTAAAAAATATAAAGACTATATATACTATAATAATAAAATCTTTATATTAACCTAAGTATTTAAGATAATTTTTAATAATTATTATAAAAAAGCTAAATATAGTAAGGACTATTATAAAATATAGGAATTAATATATTAAATCTATAATAGGCCTAACCTAAAGAATATAATTAAGAAAGCTACTAAGAAATATAAAAAATATAATTAATATAATATTTAATAAACTATATTAAAACTAGAAAAATAGCTATAAAAAGACTTTTAAAAATAGCTATAAAATGCCCTCTATAACTTATAGGAAATAACTTTTAAACTAGATAGTACCCTTACTGAATAATTTATATTATAAAAATATTAAGAAATATTAATATAGGAAATATATAAATATCCCCTATATAGTTACTAAGGTATTATAAAAATATTAAAAAGAATATAAAAAAACTATTAAAAAAACCTTAAGAAAATAGTAAAAAGTTATTAATTAATATAATCTATATAAAAAAATAAAGTCTTAATAATATAAACCTTATAAAAACCTATAAATACTATTAATTATATAATAACTATAAGACTTAATTATAATAGACTATATAATTAAGCTATCTTTATTAAAAAAACCCTTAATCAGTATTTTTTATAATAATATTATAGTTATTATAGACTAATTTATAAAATTTTTATATTACTTACTATATAAAGAATCTATAAATATAAAAGAACTTTTTTATATTTTTTATAGAAATATTATTAATATATATAAATTACCCTTAGAAATCCTAATAAATAGGGGAACTATATTTATATTAAAGTTTTAGTAATTACTTATAATATATTTAGGACTAAATTACTAACTTATAATAGCATTTAAGCCCTAAGTAAATAGGTAAACTAAATAAATAAACCAGATACTTAAATAATACCTATAGTATTATATTAACTATAAATAAAACGATTAGGTTAAAAAACTTCTAGCTATCTAGCTTACCTATAATACTACCTATAATAAGATAATAAAGCTTATACCTATTTACGCTAACTTTAGATTTAATTTTAATATTCTTTATAATACTAGGGAAGCTAAGAATATTAACCTAGTTACGATCCTTAAAAGTAAAGACCTAAAAAACCTATATAAAGAAATAAAAATAGAATTAGAATTTATTAAAAATAAAATAAAAAACTATTACGACCTAAAATAAATAAAGGGACTATCTTTCTTAAAGGGAGAAATAGTTTACCTTACTATAAAAGATATTTTAATAAAATAACCTATAAAAAAACTTAACTATAAATATATTAAACCCTATAAGGTTTTATAGAAAATCTTAAAAAATAACTATAAATTAGACTTACCGCCGAAAATTAGACTTTACCTAATCTTTTATATTATACTATTAGAATTAATAGTTAATATAATTTAAGTTAGGATCGGTAATAAATTAAAAGAAATTAAAGGACTAAAAGTCTATAAAGTAAAAGTAATTAAAGAAATATATAAATATAAAGGTAAAATAGAATATTTAATTAAATAGAAAAACTACCTAGAAAGTAAAAATATATAGGAATTACTAAAATACCTTATTAATACCTAATAACTTTTAAAGAACTTTCACTAAAAGAAACAAGATCTATAAAAATAGTTAATTAATTAATTAGATTAGTAATACCGGCAGTAATTAAATTAACTATTAAAGAAGACTCTTTAATAATATATAATTTAATTACCTTTATAGACTTTAATTCCTTTATAGACTTAAGATCCCACTTTAATATTTTTATACCCTTAGACTAAAAAAGGTATTTTTACCTATAAAGATATATTAACTTAAAAAAATATTTATTTAATTAATACTATAAATCTATTAATTCTTCCTTAATAGCCTCTTTATTAGCCTTTAAATAAGCCTTAATTTAAACTAAATAATCTACTAAAAGAAATTAGTATATATATATAGCGAAAAGAAGGTATATAAACCTTTAGATATAGACATTCCTTTACTATTATAAAAACGACCCCGATAGGTATATTTAAAATAATTCTTATAACCTTCTTTTATTATATACTATAAACTCTTTATAAAATAAAAAAAGTATAATATAATAATATAACCTTTTAAAAAAATTAAAATAACTTTAGCTTTATAATAAGTAGTTTCTATAGATAATATTATTAATATAAAAAGGATTATAAATCTAGGTTCCTTACCTAGGATTAATAACGTAAAAAAATAAAGTTATATAGATCTTAAGGATAAGACCTTAAAGGGGGGAGAGATTATATTATAACCTTAATATCTATATTATATATACCTTATATTTTCTTACCTATTATATATAGTTATTACTATACTATATAATATATATAGTAACTATTATAATATAGTTACCTCTTAATACTAGAATTACTTAATAACTAATATAATTACTAGTAACTATAATAGTTACTATGGTAATTATCTTTAATGTATAGAATATATTTATTAATACTTTTATAGATATTAACTTACTAGCTATTAATATAACTTCTTTACCTAAATATACCTAACCTACTTTATTTACTATTAAAAAATATAATACTTTATAACCGCTTAGTATAACCCCTTATAGTATCTACTAATATAAACCTAATATAGACTAGTTTATCCCTTAGGAAACCTAACCGTTATAATTTATAATAATAATTATTTATATAAAAAGGTATGTTTAAGATAGAGATATTACTTCTTAACTATCTTAAAAAGAAGCTTAAATTACTAGGCCTAACTAGTATATTAATAAAGGTAAAGACTACCTTCCTTAATATATTAAATAAAGATAATATGAATCTAATAATAAGTAAATCTAATAAATAGCTAATAGACTTAATAATAATAATAAAATTAATTTAAGGATTTAAATAACTATTAAAGTTAGAGTAATAGAAAGAAAATTTATATATATAAGATAGAGGTTTTTACTAAAAGTTAAAAAGTCCTTTAGTTATAAGGGAAAAAGCTACTATAATTAATTAACTAAGATTATATAACTTAATAAACCCTTCCTATAGTAAGTAGATAAGATAAGAAAGGTAATTAATAGTAATTTAATAGTAATATAACCGAGCTTATAATAACTATATAGTATAATAAGAAAACCAGTATTTTTAATTAAAATAGCTTAATATAATATTTTACTATGGCTTAGATCTTATTCTGTAATTACTATTAATATAAACCTAGAACGGTCTTATTTATTCCTTAAGAAACCCAACCGTTAGATATCTAAATACCAGGTAAAGGTTTAACCTTACAGGCCACAGCTCGTTCCGGAATAATATTATATATATAAGTTTAAAAAGTATAAAAAAGAATATTTCTCTTTTCTTATAATTTATATGTTTACCTTAGAAGACTAACTTAAGTAAGGTAATTATATCCACGGTGATGATTTCCCTATAGTCTTTCAAGATATTATAGAAAGCCTGGTTCTCTTATGTAGAGAGTGCGGTGTTTGCCGTGATAGTAAGGCATAGGCAGCGTAGGATTAAAAGTTACGGGACGGGAAGTGGTCGAGTATTAAGATAATAACCTTCTTTACGCCCGGGGAGGATAAGTTAGTTTAAGGAGCTAGAGCAGACCGAGAAGAAGTGGCACCAGAGTGGTCAGAGTAGGTAGCTGGCAGGTAATAATATCTAAGGTTAATAAGATTGGCATTTAATATAGCGAAGGGATTATTAACTCCGTCGTAATACCGCCCTTAGTAGATAATTATAGACAGACACGCTTATCTATATTATCGGCTTGTACCTTCTCTACTGGGGTTACTAATAATAGATACGAATAATAGTAGCCATACTCTAAATTATCCATAAGGCCATCCACTATACCGGAATGATTTTAGTAGCGTAAGTCTTCTTCTAATTTGTAATGTAAAGAAACTTACCGTTTAAAAAGAAGTTATAAGATTGACTGTACTACTTCTCTCTTGTTTACCGACCTATAGTATCTTTCTATATCATAACAATCCTATATATCTCCCCTTACTGTATATATCTAATACTAAATGCTATATTATAGATACTTAAAGATGCCGATCCTCTTAAGCGGTAACTTAACGTTAAGTTGAATAATTCTAGTAAGATAGCTGCCCCCCTGCTGGACAAGCCCGATATAATTGTCTTAAAGAATTGCAATCCGTATCTTACGTCAATAAAGATGCCCTTTGTATATGTAAGGCGTATACCGCTCTCGAGGGCAGATCTATTAAGGCATAAAAAGATATATAACGATATGACAATATAAGGCTTAGGGTAGAGATAATTAGCCTGTTATGTAGCATCCTATTTATCTGTTTAACCGACTTCATCCGGTAGTAAAGGAAGAGGAGGAGCTGCGCGGAACTAAGAAGATAATAAGTCTGGCGGAGGAGGATAGATAACGTGTTAAGTGGTAGTTACACGGGATGCTAGTTTAGATTAATACCTACTTGGTCTACTGATAAGTCTTTTACTTCCTGCCATCTGAAAGTGATCCTATTGTTATATACTATGACTAACTGTATATTAATAATAGTATGATCCAGGGAAGCTTATATGTCAGTGATATAGTATATACCTCCTGTGTCGACTCTAATATTGAAATGCAGGAAGAGGTTTGTATAAGGCGTTCCTTATGTAAGTATATTCGCTGATCAATTTACTTTGGTTGTCAAAATGCCGGTAAGACAGTAACGAAATATTAGAGTACAAAATGAAGGTGTCGCCCCTCACAAGGATGCTAAGGTCTTTTAGGCAATACGACGGTTTTGTTCTTAGTAGCCCTCTTCGACCGTATGAGGTAAGCTGAGTTAGTTATAACTCGGAGGTAGGTAGGTAATAGGAGATTTAGCTTATTAAATAGAGGATGCTTGAGTAGGTGGACTCGCGGTGGAACTTGACTGACCTAAGGCATTACGGTTGCAATTTAATATATCGTTTATAGTCGATAATGTATTTATCACGTACCAAAATGGTAATTAACTGCCCTCTAGGACTTATCCAAACCGACGAAAGATTTACATCTAGTTTAGGGCCTCTCTAGTAAGACCTCCCGAATTAGACTTAAGACTGCCTTCCCCTTGCGGCTGGACCTCCATTCCACAACGTAGCTATTCAATCAGGACACCAGACCTCTAACTTAAATCCAAACTTCTTCCATACTTGTCGCACTACAGGCCGTCCGACCGTACCAGTATTGTCAAGCAACCTCGCGGCCTCGCAATACTCGTTGTCAGCGTTCTACGCTTCTCCTCCTTCAATACAGGCAGCCTCCGCTTCAAACATAGTCGCTCTGAGGAAGCACAGTGTAAAGTTAATGAGAACTGGATGGTATGTTTCCTGCTCAATGACTACGTTGCGAGGAGCGCTGTCATCAAGGATGATGTCGTCTATTGATCTCATGTACCATATTGATGGTGTTTTGTACGATGCATACCCACTATTTCTCGGTTGGTGGTTTCGTGGAGACTTTCGCGGTAGGCCCTGCGATGGGCTGCAAGATAATATCATAGATACCAAGGTAATCCTCCTCAGAGGCATGCTTTAGAGGCCGGTCATCAGAAGTCAAGCGGACAATCGCGTAAAGCTAAGGGACTAATACCCCCTGGACCTGTCGCAAGTGATTGTAAGCCTGAACTTCATTCTTGCAATGCTCATTAGCATTTCTCCAAAGCGCTGCTTCAAACTTAGCAGTACCATCAGTATCGCCCCGGATCTGACTCGCCGTTCGACGACAGGTCTTCGAGTTGATATCGCCCTCTTCATTGACGAGAGTACGTAGAAAAGGGCCCATAGCACCACTCTGCAGGAAGGACTGGAATGCGATATTGGCTTCGTTGGCAAAGGGGATAAACTCGCTACAGCACCGGCGGAATGAAGAGCCGATACGACAATCATAAATCTTCAAGATAGTCCTCGAGTAAGCGCCCGCGGTATCGAGAGAGATGTCCATCATGGATGCCATAGTCTCTGGACAACGGTATTGACGAGCATTGAGACTGTCTGACGGACCACGAAAGCTAGCGTGGGGTTGGAGGATATGAAGCTTGAGGGTGTTACAGGCCTTACATGAGGCTGTATCGTTTAGTATTGAAACGAAACGGCTGATGATGGAGGAAATACGTTGAGCTTCTACAGGCTCCTCCATGATGTGAGGTGACGGTCGGCGGTCTCTTGGTTGGTGCGAAATGCTGTGTTGTTTGGAAGAAATAAATTCTTGGCGTCTCCTGATAATGTTATTAACAGTATGTGGAGAGAGAGGACATTGAAAATCGGAAGTTTTCCCGTTGTCAAGCCTGGGCCACAGCCGTTTGGGAACAATAGGTACAGGGGCAGTAAGGATATATACATTGCTGTTCTAGTGTTCCACTCGCCGGAACTGGACAATCTCTTCGTTCTGATGTTAATCTTTATTCAAGCGATTTGGGTGACAAAGATAGTGGACGAGAAATCACGATAGTGCTCTGGGGATGTGTTGCTGTTCTAGAAGACGTCCCACAAACTGGGAGCTTGGAGAAATAACAATTCTTCCGATTCTTTAGGCGATTTTACGCGAATGTGTAACAACCACAACCATCACAGAAATACAATCTTGTAGGATGCGGAGCAAGGTTCCTAGCGAAGAATACAAAGATACTCACCGATAACAACATTTCTCACAAACAAACCGTAAAGTGTTGCCAGTTCTAACCGGAACGTAAGCATATCGGATTTCTAACGTCTTCACTTCAGACACGCAATAACCTCCAAGCCATACAGGCACCGACCCAGTCGAGCTTTTTGATCTCCGCCCAGCTGGGATCACGTCCCTCCCGTTAAAAGACTCGAACAATCTCAGAACTCAAGTTATGCTGCTACTTGTCAGGAAGCGCTCTTTATATATGACGCATGATGGGGTTTCTCTTTGTTTGCGACATCATGCTAGCCTTCTAGTGTTAATGAGAACGAACTCTTGGCATATATCTAATGTATAAGGGCCGCCTTTAGAAGCCATCACATGCTACAGGCCGTCCCTTTCCGCGTCGATACAATAGCTCATCCAGACATTAACATCCATCTATTCAGCCTTATCTGTCCACAACCAAGAACATTTCTCCTGTCCAGCGTCATGAAATCCAAGATCCTCAACAAGGAGCGCGAGCGCGAGCTTGTCGAACGCCTGTCCAAGGCCAACCGAGCATAGTGTGATTGGGGAGTCAACTGGAAGTTCACCTACGGCGAGGGACGCACGGCTCTCGGGACCATTCTCCCTAATTACATTGCCCACCAGAGAACCAGTGACGTAGAGCATAAGACACGTCTCGCTGTGAAGGAGGGACGATCCATCTACTGGCTTACCAAGTCGAACGGTGCGATTGTGACTGAGAGGGCTTAGGGAAACAAGCAACCTCTTACAAAGCATATTCCGAGGTTTTATCAGGAAATGTACAATACTCCTGTCGTTGACACCCTTTCTGAAGATAAGGGAGAGCAGGGATAGGAACCTGCAAATAGGAAGCGCAGTCACTATGGCTAGCAGGATGTTTTCGTACCATCAACGACACTTACCAACATTGACAAAGAATTATCCAGCCGGCCAATTTAACATTGGCGTAGTGTGGTGGTGTAGAGTAGTAAAAATGAACAAGCCAATCACGCGACGCCTTCGGGGTGGCGCGTGCCCTCACACGATTGGCTGTAAATCCAGGGCCCCGCTTTTGGTCGTGGCGCTGACCGAAGCCGTGCTGTGGTTGGTTCAAAAATTGAGCACTGTGGCGCCACCAGACATCATCACCAGGTGTACGTACATGCAAGAGTGGCTACACCACAGCAATCACCGAAGAGCGCTGTAATCACAGGGTATCCATCACGCCAATGTCGCGCTGGTCCAAATGAGCCAAGTTAATTAAACAAAAATAAACCGCTGTTAAAAATAAATGATATGATGCACTGTTGTACGCCGATGGAATCAGCGATATGACTTGACAATTGAAAGCAGGGTGTAGTAGTCGCTTATCTTTGGGCATTATTTAGCAATTTTGCCATCGCATCTTGTATTGCGCGCGGAGTGTCCGCAATCGACGCCCCTGATCATTCGAAGTCAATGGCGATAGCTTCACCTTTTACTGCCAGGGCGCAAGATTACTATTACAACGTTCAACGCGCGCGCGAATCTTCCCTTGCCGTTACACGCTTCTCGGCCATACCCACGCCAGCTTTATTTTCCATCGCTGGCGTTTTTAACATTAGGCTCATTATTTTATAACCGATCGCGATGACTTGATGCACAAATTCTTAGATCACAAAAGCGTAACTATGCCGAAAGAAACACTGATTGAGAAATTGAAGATAAGGGAGGTGTTGATAAAGAGGGACTGATGGTTTTAAATGTATGGAAATGTATCGCTGCTAAAGTGCGATGGGATATTTGCCATTAATAAATGAGTTGTGATTTTGGTGGTCGCTTTTGTTTTGGTTCAATAGATTGAAGGTCGGAAGTAGGAACATCAAAAAATAGCGGCAAATGCATGAAATAATAAATAATTTATCTAAGATTGATAAGCCTCTTCTGAAAAGCCTCTGAATTGTTGATTGATCTGTGCACTATTCACCAACCCCAGCATGTAGGTTCTGGTCAAGTCTCTTGGGATTAAATATCATAAGACAGACCTGTGGTGAACTATTCCCAACGCTTAGGGGTTCTATCCCACATACATGTCTTATTTTATAATAGCTTCCTTGTTGGCGTGTTAATGTCATTTCTGGTCATCACATGTTGCCATTCCCTGGCGTGAGACTGGTGACGTATCCGTACGTTACTATGTGTTGGTGTTGAGTGACAGGAGATTACAGGGGTGATGGGTTGGAGGTAACTCAATCCTGTCAGTTTAACTAGTCCTACTTGAGGAATTTTCAGCGGCCCAAATGTCTGTGGTTGGATTGTTTATTCGTTAGCGCACCCAAGCATCTACCGTAATGGGGATGTGCTCCACGCCGCAACTTCAATATTCAATCCGAGATGTATTTTCAAGTCTTGCGTGCACCTATAATTGGTGTTGACCAGATGATCAATCAAGACGAGATATCTCGTTTGCTCCTTCACGCATGAGGTTTGGACTACAACAAGACACCACGGGTACGATGGAAAATTGGTACTTGATGATTGATCTTTATGCACTGTATGAAATCGTGAATTCCCCTCGTTTGAATATATATACCCATGACCTTTGGGCGATATCTGGATTCAATTCTGCTTGCTTGTAAATAATAACCTGTTGTGGACTTACAAGGCAAATGCTTGGGATTTGTTAGAATAAGGAGTCCACTACCACAAAAAAAGCGGACATTAAAATAGCAGTCACACCACATGGAATCTCTGTCGTCTGAATGATGCACTTCCTATCTCGTATTGACATTTTCATTGATCAACCCTTTTCTCAAACGATGTGATTACCAGCTGAAGTGGTGCCGTGTCTAGCGACTCCGATAGCCTGCGACATTACACATTCCATCTCACGACTCTTAAAAGATCAATATTTTCTCGATCAATATATACTAAACACTAAGAGAAAGCGCTAAACATTTTTTTAATGATCTATAGCATATGCAGATATGACATCGAGCTGTAACAGACGACAGCTCCAAAGCCCTCTGTGACCTCCGTGTCCTCTGGAGCGTCCCGGAACCCCGCTGTGGAGAGCCACGGAGCTCCCAGTCTTTATAACGGTATGGAAGGACTGCAGTTCATCGCATCGCATAATACGTTCCGAGTTAACTGGTCAATTTACGACCCATTCCAAGTCCATTAAATAGCGCCTTCGGTATCTACTGTGCCTGACCACATCCAGGTCAACATGGCTAGGGAGAGCATCTCCGTTATGAACCACCATTCGAACATGACGATTCCTATACCATGTAAAGTCCCAGAGATTTTCTTGTTGTGTGATAACATCTTTGTCTTTGCGGGAAAGCTGCATTTAATTGAGCCGAGTTAGAGTGTAAGCATTAGTATTGGCGGCGACAGCCTCTTTACGTTTACGGTGCCAAAAAGTATCTTTGGGGAAGAAAACCTGTTGTGTGTTCAAAGATATCATGGATGTAACGAGTCTTGCATATCATACGAAACTTATTTTGGAAGGACAAAGATATAGGGTAGGGAGCCTTAACTGATCACCTTCATAACACACTGGCACAGCGCTGCCCAGTCTAACAGTTTCACGGCTTTGCACGGTGGATTAAATAATCACAATCAAATAGAGATAAAACAATAGAACAGTTTCTAAGCATAGTTAGTTCACTCCCTCTATCAACCATTGGTTGTTCGTCATTATGGGAAGGCAAAATGTCATGCAAAACAGGCCGAAACTTAAAGCACGCGACTCACAGATCGAAACAACTCTCACGTCCAGTCCCCACGGCACCCATCTTATCTGGTCCTGGCTCGTTCTCGCCTTAGCTGGCATAAAGTCTCTGCAAAGCCTCCGCTACCCGTAATGAGCTCTGCTTGAAGGCGACTTCGTGATAGTCAGAGAACATGTATGCTCTTGTCTGTCGACCGCTCTAGCAATCAATTGCTGTAGGTAATCATTTTGGACTCGGGTGCGAAAAGCGGGAAGGGTTGAATCGTTGGGTGGTATGGTCTGGGTTTCAAACGTTAGTCGTTTTGGTCACCCGAGACCCTTTCGGTCGGTCGACAGGTGTGTTTGTAAAGAAGGACTTTGGACAGTACAGCTCACAGCTCAGAGCGAAACAAGAAACAAGCTCCATTCCCAGGCGATTGAAGGGCAACTTTTACTTCCCATAAGGCCTCGTCCACTCCGTCTTGCAGGTTCGCAACAGCTAACACCGTGTAGCTCCCGTTTGCCATCTCTGAACTGGTGTATCTGAGACAGAGGATGGGTATGAAAGTCTTGATGTTTTCAACTGTGCTGCAGGAGGCTGGAGCTTTTTTCTTCCATTTGCCGGGATGCATTTGAAAGACATTTACTAAATTAGTCAGGTAAGGGAATCTTTTTGACCAGCAATCAGGTACTTGTCGTCTACTGCCCTGCGCGGTTTCATTTGATATGTGCCAAATCAAGCTTTGTCTGGGGCTCATGGTTGGCACGATAATAATATTTAGCAAACAGAGGCACTGATTGACATGCATAATATATGAAATTGAGATGGGATTGACTCTCCAAGATTAGACCCGATATCAAGGGGCGTAACAACTACAGGTTAGGTTCTGGCCACAAACTTAATTGGGCTCTTATGGTGACCAAAAGACAGTCAGAAGTCAACAACAGCACTAGCGCAAGCAGAAAGTTCAAATTGAAGGACCAGATAAGTGAACCGCTTATACCAGTTATGGCAAATAGCCCCAGAGTCACGGCATAGGCATACCTTTATATAGAGCTGATATAACAAAACTGGCATCCCTGCAGGAGGAGTTAATTCTAACGTTAATCGCGAGGTCCTGAGAGGTTGCCATCATATGGTAGAGTCAGGCAGTTGTAAAAACTTGCGTCGCTCACAGAATGGCCTGTTATTCACAAGCGCCAACATTTAACTTGGGCTTCTTTCCAGGGCTCTGTTCTTCACAGAACGGGTTCGCGATGGCAGTAGAAGGACGTCAGTATGGGACGCCACAACAGCGACAGTTAAACATCCTCTTCAACCTTCTCAACCGCGCAGCTGCATATCGCAACTGTATACCGCCAAGACAAAGCGAGGAAGGGAGTAGCCTAACCTAACAGCACCGACATCAACTTCTCTTTACGACACCACGACATCAAGAGATAAGTTGAAAGCTGATACAGCAAGATCGCCGGTGTCTTTGATCGTAGGGTTGGGGCACTGTGAAGACAAGGTAAAGAAGAAGATGGCGCCAGCAGTCGTGGCCAACACGATGGCACCAAAACCAAATCCAGTCTTCGTGTCAGCCACGATACAGAGACAAGACAGCTTCGACCATGCCGGCGTTAAAGATCCCGCTAGTATGTATGCCTGGGGCGCTGGTGGGTCACTCATCCTTCGTTTTCGCTGGAATTGTTCTTCTGCTGTGTCGGGGTTTAGGAGAAGACAGGGCGAATGGCGCGCCCAACCAGAGGCACAGTCTATGTGGATTGAAGACGGGAGGAGTATATATGCCTCGGAGTGAGGAACAGAGCATGTATCCCTGCCAGGGCTCAAGGGCAAAAACTTGGACGGTCCATAGGGGATCCAGTTTGTGTTGTTGAGAAGTGAAGCAGCGTAGCTCGTTGCACTCGATCGGGAACGTTTCCATTGTGTTTGAACGATAGCATATCTGTGACTGCTATCAACTGTGTGGATTATTATAGTGATGATGTCTGTAGAAAGGGCCGCAACGAGTATCTAGTTAGTAAAATCCGGGAAGGTGGCGATCGGCATTGTTTGTCGGTATGGAAATGACGGTTAAGGAAGTGGATTAGTAGGGGAATCCTGCGGATGACTGGCCAGTAGAACTGAGAGCAGAAGGAGAAGAGTTCTGATGCACCGTTATTGGGATTGTTGGGAAGTTGAAGATGCTTTTTGTTACTAACCAGCAGCCGTTTTCCACTTTCCGAGGATAGAGACCATGGGGTATATGGCAGAGAAGACACACGTAACAAAACGTCGGACAGCCTAATAGCCTGACAACGACTTAGGTCGTCGATAGTCAGGAAGCGGCGTGTGTCGATGGACGACATCGAGGATCTTGACTGTAATGATGAGACCAAGGACAGCTTGCATTATTTCTGTTATGGAGATTGCCAAATGGAAAGTAACCGATCACTTTGAACGTTGGGTCACACAGTCCTATGGTGAAGTAATGTTCTACATAGTAATAACAGTGTGGTGGGTGTCTTTGTTGACACCAGAGAATGACGTGGTGAGGGAGAATGGGTCATGGGATCATGGTTAACGAGCTTTAAGATATCGGCGCCAAAGACGAGACTAGCCTAGTCGGTAGCTTATTTAAAACGCCAATTGAACACGAGCTCGTGTGGTTGACATGTTAAGTTATATCGTAGAGGTAGAATAAGTATGCCAGTTGGTTTTGTTTAGATATATGTTGCCCTTGATCGACCTTGAGGAAAAGTAACAGTCACTGGTGACACGATTAATATATCGCGAACTTAGTACTGCAATACTGCCGACCTCCCGTACATTTCTCTCGGCTACAATACTTATCGGGGGGTTAACCTTAACGGTATTAATTTCGGCGACAGGGAATACTGCTGCCATCCTGAACACAGGGGACTCAGAACCACAGTAGCTAGAATATATTATGCGGATACTCGTCAAGCAATTACAGCCAAGGGTTGCCCAGCAGGCCGAAGCCAGCTATAGCGAGGGATGTTTGCTGGCAATATAACAGCAAGTCTGAAGAGTAACGCTTAAGAACCAAGCTCGATTACGCAAAGCAGCGTTCCAACAGAGCAGATTTTCATTGAGTACAGATAACAAGCGTGGGTATTTTTGTAACGATCGATTGGCGGTATAAGAAAATGCCGGGGAATGCTCGTAGTGGCGATCGATCATGGAGTCATTTAAAGGAAAGATTACGTCAAGAGTAGGAATGTCAGTAACAGGCGAAGAGCAAAGAGGGAATGAATACGCGTCAAAGTCCGGAAACACGAAAGCCATTCAAAAGAGCTGAAGAAGCCGGTTATTTTATACGCGTCAGTTTCGCGATGAAGAGTAGGCGCTGTCGTTTAGACGGTCTGTCAAAAGATGCAGTCAATTGTTGGTGGATTGTTATTGTCACTGTGCAGCCTTTTCCCGCACGTGCATGCCAACCGCGTCTGAGGTGCCAAGCAGATTGAGATAGAGAAGCAGCTTGTCTTTACTTGTGTTGCACTAGAGCTTGCATAAAGGAAAGGTACCTCTGCCCACTAAGTGAGACAGGTGAAAGGTACATCACACACAGAGCGCTTACGTTTTATCCAGCCTTCCCTGTCGCGTCCAAGACATCTCATCTCCCAATCCATGCAGTGAAGCCCCAAAAGCAAAAAAGCGAAACAGCCACAGCGCCAATATACTTGATCCGTCATTTCCAACTCCCTGCCATGCAGGGCCCACTGCGCTTGACAAGTACTCTTCTGTGAGCACACAAGACGCCCCCTCTAAGATGGATGTACCGTTTTTCGGTGTGTGCAGGGTGAGGAGGCAACACAGCCCCAGATCAGGGGCACTACATCTGGATGTGCAAATAACCCTTAATCAGCAAGACTGGCCACTCACCACACAGCCACATTCAGTTTTAATTAGTTCTAAAATTTAGGTCGATCTAAGTTCACCACTATAAGTATTTACATACGATATCGGAGATGGACGAGACAACTTACCCTTGCACTTACTTTCTTCCACTGCCTACAGAGGAAGGATACCATATAATGCGCCTGGTGCAAAGACAATAACCTTGTCACGAATCCCAGAATACTATCAAGGCTTTAGAACAACCCGAAAAAGTCCTGATGGATATATCCAAGAATAGGGATGAGTCTATGGAACATAGCTTTTAAAGTGCGGATAACTACGTAGTAAGTGTTCCCAACCGTTAGTGACTAGACCTGTGGAAATACTCTTAAATCCAGAGGGACATGTGTTGCTGGTTTTCATAACGGTATTCGACTTACCCTCCAATAGGATGTTCCCTTCGCTGAGATGTTCTTCCCCTGACGCCTTCTCTACATGTTCCAGGGTCCTGGTCGTGGTCTTTGTTTGCCACCGGATGACTGTGGGTTGCTTGGGACTTCCAACCGAGAGCACTTTTAGAATTCTTGGTGAGGAAGAGTGGGTTTGAGCGTTACTTGTGACCGATACCCGTGGTCGATCGTCGTTCATTTGGATATATTCCATGACTTACTGCGACGCATGTGTGTTGCCCATCAGGAATCCTTTAATAAGCAACTGCCGTAATACTTTCTTTGTGATGTCGTATTCCACTAACCCCTTTTGAGCCTTATCGGACAATTGGCCTTCTACAGTATGATGAACTAAAGGAGAGCATCATGACCTTACTGAACAAAGACGATAGACCTGCATCACGGACATATTGGAGCAGATTTTGTAATGAAGTGACTGTACTGCTCACGGCAATGATTGTCTCGGCCTTGCGCTGACCCCTGTTACCCTGCCTCAACTGGCTACAAACTAACAAGACCTGCGAACTTAGATCTGATCAGTCCTCTGTAGAATGTTCCTTGTCGAAGGCAAGCACTGCGATAGCAGCCCTGAGGCTCCTTCTCGAGCATGGCGGCGGTGTGCTATACTAAGTCCTCTTCAGATCCACGCAGATAACTGAGCAGGCTGCCTCGGCCAGCAGGACGGCCACAGCCGGTCCGTTACCAATATCGCCAGGTAGAGCTACAGCACCAGTCACAACAGCAACCAGGTTTTTCAGTGAACGGCTGGGATCTTGCATCGAGAGCCTCACTAAGCTCACTCGCCCAGCAACCAATGGCTCATATGCTGGTGATGGTGTCCTTGGCTGCCTTATCATACCAACAGTCTCGGATAAGGCTGGTTGTTTCCGCGCTACGAAGATTGCCTGCTTTTTATCTCTTTTCAAGGCTGCGATGCAGGCCGTATTATTCCTATGGCCTTGTTTCTTATGGAACGAGCCATTAATGGCATCGCGTACGTGTCATCAATCTGCAAATCACGACTGGCCTTTCACCTTGATCGACTCCTTAGAATCCAGTTAGGTTAGCTGTGACATACAAGCGTGAGTATCTTATAACGATGGACCTTACTTTGGTCCTGTGAACAATATAGATGCATTCTCTTTTATCGGCATATTCGATTCTCGTTCGCAACTAGCGAACTTCGCCAGTCTTCACCACCGTTGAAGCGGTCTTCTGGGGTCTTCTCCAATGTTCGCTCTTGATGGCTGTACCGGCGACCCATATGCGATCGACGGTGGTGTTTTGATTACATTCAACGTGACAAAAGTCACGATCTGGGACTGGGATAATGTGAAGCTGAAGGATCTGTTCAAGTACACCAATCCTTGCGTGAGACTGACGGGCAAAAAGCTTGGGCAATGTTCCGCGAGTGTGGCTCGCTGCACCGTGCATGCAGTCCGAGCCACGTCTGACGCATCTTGAGCTGGAGTATTTTGTGCTATCACACTGTCCGAGATCCTTTAACTTCGGGCCCGTCTTCAGCGAGGCCGAAAGCACGAGCACGGGTACGGGAAGAAGAAAAGTTGGGTAAGCCCACCTTTGCTCGGCGCTGGCGAGATTATTGGAAAGCCGCAGACGCGTACTTGCTTTTCTTTATAGGGACCTTCCTAGCCGTGGATGATGTAGTCTTCCCTACGTAAAACGCTGCAGCCTACATGAGAGTTGACGTTTCAGGTAGTAAAGAGCTTCTAGACACGACATGATCATGGTGTGATACAGATCACAGACTTGGGGTGGTCCTTAAAGAGTCTAAAGCGTTTGCCATAGGTGTTTCGGTTTTAAACGATACCAGTAGCCTGCACGACAGACATTCAAGAGTAAACGCCCAAGCAGTGCAGAAGGCTTCTCGTTCGGCCAGGACCTGTGTATCCAAGCCGCTAATGGGCAACTTGCTGAGCATAATCTTGGTATCAGTTCCAGCAGTAAGAGAATTGGCTGGTAGTAGTTTAGATGCTATGAGTAGGAATCTTGCGATGCACCAGGCGAAGGAGGATACGCTTGGTTGATGGCCTTGAACCTGATGGAGAAGTGGACATTGCGAGAGATAGAATGATGCAAGAGAGTGTGTTTATGTCCTGTCCTGAGGCAATCATCAGGGCAAACTCAATCATGAAAAGGCTATAGTCATAGGCGTTTGGTTGCTGGGGACACTCCTTGCAAAGTAAGTCAAAGTAAGTTTGTATGTGATGTAGCTATCTCTTTTCGATCCGGCAGTCGCCCAAGTGCAAAAATTGCCTGAGTCAAGGCTTCCGTAGTGTGGTCATCGAGTCCTCGAAGCGAATCCAACATTCGAGAGCAGCGAATACCATGGGTCTCGGTCGCAGGCAAGAAGCAAGACGGTAGACTTGTCCCAGAAGAGCTGTAACGACCAGGTGAGCTTCTCACCGATTCAACCAGACACTGTCGAGAATGCCAATTGTTTCTAACTCCAGTCCCGAAAAGGCTGTATTGATAAAATAATCGTCAAACCACTAGCCCGGGGCCAGGCTCGAGGTAATATAACAAGACCCTGAATGTACAAATGAACCTGATGTGCGAACTCCAGGCGGTGGTACCACCTGATGAATTACGTTTGGCTTCGCGAACCTGGCCCTTTGGTCATGTAAGAAGGGAACGACTTCGAGGTTGATCTGGCTTACCTCGGTACTGTCTCCATAATCGATAGCAGGTTGGTTGCTCGCATTGAGTAGATGTTACGGTCTTTTTGTTTCAAGAGAGCGACTACAAAGAAGCCTTGATGTGTGACAGTTCTCCAAATGTCCTTATCCGTTTTTTGCACGCAGAGATACCCTTGCTTGAGTTACTTCCCTTTGTGACATTCTTTCTGACTTTGGCCTTTGGGGAGATGGCCTGCCTAGCAAGCTCTAATAAAGATTCTTTGTGTCAGATCTTCCGTGTGTACAGAACGGTGCCTTGTACCCTCCTTCTACCACTGGATTATGCTTATGAGGGTTGTTACTCCATCATGGGCTTATCCTGGACAAAGGAAATCAGAGCCTGGATAGTTGCAGGAATATAAGGGACTCGTTAAGCGGTAGGTAGGTTTGAAGGTTGGGGTAATTTGGCTGATGTGATACCAGCAGCTATGCTACTGCGGCGGGGATCAAGGTCTAGTCGTTATAAGGTATGCCGTTTCTGAAGGATTGCTGAAGTGGTCGCGGCGGTGATTGCTTAAGCGTCAATGTTGAGGGAATACTTGAAATTAAGACATAATGGGCCCTTTAGGTGCTACTGGCATTTCAGCCGCCAGGGGCGATATCCCTGATTCTAACGGGCTGTCACATACAAGACGTGGGATAAGGCAAAGTAATTTTTCAAGTTTAGTCAATATCTTATGAACCAAGGACATATGCTAATGGTAAGGTCGACGGTATTTGTATGCTAGACTTGGAGTAGGCTGTGCCTCAAGGTTGGTTTCTAATGAACTCACGCTACCACAGAATACAGGTAAGATAAGCTACATGTTGAGTAATAGATAGACCGTCTGCTATGATCTCATTGGTTCCCCGCCTATCGGCTCAACTATTCTTATTATTCTCGACACCGAGTAACCTCTAGTACTAGGCCTTCTCTATTCGTAGCAAGCATTTTCAACTCTTCTTCTTTCACCCAGTCCTCGTTGAAGATAAACTTGGCAGATTTCAGGTTAGGAAACCGACCTGGATAGATCAGAGTGTTAAGAAACTCCTCAAGCTGGGTGACAATATTTCCTCCGCAACTATGAATTTCGAGGTACACCAAGTGTTCTGGGATACATTCAACAACTCTCGGGGCTTGAATAGATGCATTCCCCCTGTAGTAATACACCGTACCATTACCTAAAAATCCACAGATATTCTGAGACCCTAAAACAAGACTTTTCAACTTTTGCATCTGTCGCAACTCAGCACCCATGTACAGTCGTTCTCGTGGTCCGGGGTAGCAAGAATCAGTGCGGGCTCCCTCAGCGAAATCAATATGAAGATATTTCAGGCTATTTTTATGGGACAAAAGAGCTTCCATGATATCCCGGGCCGCCGTTTCGAACTCGTCAAAGTCGTCCTTTTTCTTAATGTCGCAGGTGTAGATGAACTTTCGAAGGTCCTTGCACGCCCCTATTAAAGATCGAATGGCTCGTGGTACGCACTAACTATCTCGTAAGACAATTGATTCAACGTTCGAGCATCCCTCCTTCAATACATCTATGTCAAACTCATCCATTTGAAGGCTACTTGCTTCAACACATTCGTATGAGCGAATACTAGGGATGCGAAAGAGCCATTGTGCTTGGTTATAAAATGAGTGACGTCTCTCTAAGCTGCCTTCCGCCTCATACTTAACATGTTCCAACTTGGTTAGCAACTGAGCCGGAGGGTGTGTAACACGTCTTCTTCTGAAGGCTCCAGTAGCAGCTACCAGAGTTTTACTGAAGCAACTTGGATCTCGAGGGTAGCCATATATCAAAGTTTTGATCTCTGTGCAGATAGCAAGTAGAAGATCCACTGCTGCCGATTCGATTCTTTCTTCCAGAAGCCGAATCCATTGGCCACGCCGAAAGGTGCAGTATCCTAACTCCTCGGAATATATTTTCGAAATCAGTTGCTTATAGAAAAACATATCATTGGCATCAATATGAACCGTTCCACAGCGATAGCTATCATTCAGCCAATCATACAGTTTGATTGCGCGAACGTGTCGGGCAAGCTCTGGCTTGATGATTGAAACGTATGAAAGAAACTGCACAATGCGGGAGCGAACTGCAGAGCCTTACTTCGGCTTTTCAGCCCTTGGGATGTCGCAGAATGTTTGGACTGAGAAAGGCAGTGCAATTGCGTAGAGTTGTTTGCACGAAAATAGAAGCGAATGGACGGATTTGAAATCAGTCGAGTCAGCAACACGAGATATTATCTGGCTCTGAATCTCTGGAGGGAGAGTGAGTAAGAAAGGTTTCTTGTTCGCCGAAGAAGTCATGACTTGAATTTTCTAATGAAACTGATATTGTGAGAATTGTGAAGCAAAGAGGAAATAGCGCAAAAAGACATTTTTATTATATATTAACCCCATATTAATCTTCGCTTACAGAACTAACAACTTATTGCATAGCTGTAGATTTACTATTTGTCCTATAGAATAAGGGAAGCCACGGCAGAAGCCTTAAAAGCTATATAACATACGTAGTATAGCACTAGTCCTACTTTGTTACTGGCCTTATTTAATACGGCTATAAGATAGATAGCTTCTTAAATAAAACTTATCCTATCTAGTTGTCTTTTATATATGCAATTAGTAAGAAACTCCTATTGTGGATACTTAAATTTCTTGGCTATAAGAGTGGTATAAAAATGTATTAAAACCTCTTTTCTCTACTAACCTAAAACTACACTAGTCTAATTTAGTTACCGTATTTTAACAATAATATTACAGACTTTCTTATATTTCTATAATAAGATACACCTTACCTTCCTTAAGAACTGTGCCTATGGTGTGGCCTACCTGTCCTGTTATATCCCCTCCTTAGTCTACGTACGGTAGAGTGTTATATTGGGGGAAGTGAAAGTTCACCCTCTTTAGATAAGATTGACGTTTTCTCACATTAAAACAAGTATATAATATAAAAAAGAAAGCTTTAATAATTTACTATTAAACTTTTTTTTTTTTTTTTTTAACTTTTAACTTTATTAAGCCTAGGCTTTCTAAATCTCTAAATAATATTAATAATAAAAATAACCTTTTCTAAGGTTAAAAACTTAATATAATTAGTATAATAAAAGTTATATATAGTAACTAAACTCTAATTAAATAAATATATATACTATTATATAGCTATATATATAAAAGCTATCTCGGTTACATTACTATTAAATTACTATTAGTTACCTTTCTTATCTTATCTAGTTACTATAGGGAGGGTCTATTAGGTCACGTAATCTCGGTTAATTAATTACGGCAGCTTCTTCCCTCGGACCGAAGGACTTTTTAACCTTCGGCAAAAAACTCTATCTCGCGCATATAAATTTTCCTCCCACAACTCTAACTTTAATATTAATTAAAGTGGAGTGTAAGGAGGGAAAAGTAGCCCCAGCAGGGGTTTTTATGCCATTAAGAAATAAAGTTATAGCTAATATAGTAGGCAACCTTATTAGATTTAAGATATTATTGCTTTTCGGTCTATATAGAGGCCTTTATTATTAATATTTCTATAGGTTTAATTAGGATAGCTAGATCTCTTTTTTAAAGGTACTACTAAGCTTAATATAAATATAAAAGCTAGCTTCCCTTATATCCTTAACTTAATTTATACTATAAGCTAGTTAATTAACCCTTATAGCTATAGTTAGTTAATTAACCTTTAGTCCCCCTTTAGTTTATATTACTAACCTTTTTTATAGTTATTATTATAATAAGTATTTAAGTAATAAATATTTACCGTAATATAAGCCTTGCCCTAATCTATAAGATTATTTAAAAAGCTATTAATAATTATTATAATAGGTAGGAACTTAGCCTATTTAAAGATAAGGCTAGAGATCTTTAATTTAATTTAAAGTAAATTCAATAGCTATTTTATATTACCTCTCTATAATAAGTAAAATAATTATAGCTTAATTATATTAATTACCTTTAGTTATAAGCTTTTAATACTTTATAGTTTAAGGCTTAGTAAAGGAAACTATACCTAAAAGTATATATTAAATTAAATATAAAAAGTAAAAAAATAGCTTAAATACTTAAAAAGCCTAGAAAATAGGTTTATAAAAAGGCTAGTCTTTAAGACTAATAGCTTCTTTATTAAGGTATTTAAGTTAAAGCCTTACTATACAGTTTAACGTAATAACTTAAAAAGGCAGGTTATAAAGATACTTAAGGTCTTTAAGTATAATCTATAAAGAGAAGTTATATATAAGGCGCTAAGGGGCTGGGGTAGAAATAAAGGTAGAAGGTTAAAATGTATTACTTAGAGGAATATAGATTTAGAGTTAAAGTTAAAGGTAAGGTAGCCTAAAGTTAAAGGTGGCTTTAGGCCGAGGAATTAAATTAAATTATATAACCCTTATTAAAATCTTACTATACTTACTTCTATAATATAATATATAATATTATTAATAATATTATTAATTAGGGTTACTATTATTATAAATATCTATAAAAATATAATTAAGTAAGAAATAAAAACCTAAAAGGCCTAACTAAATAACAGGACGTTAAGTAATAAGCTAATAGATAGTAAAGAATAATTTATATAATAGAGAAATTAGAAAAGTAAGCCACTACCAGGAGAGGTAACTATTTCTATAAGGGATAACCTATTTAGGCTATACTAAAGGGACTACTTATTATAGAAATACTATCTTTAAGCTTAGATAATATAAAAAGAGTACTTAAACCTAGCCTATAATTTAAGGCACTTCGATAGAGATTCTATAAGTTTATTATTAATCTCTATATATAAACTTATAAATATTACTTAAGTATAAACTTACCTATAACCGGTGGTAGTTAACTCTATCTTAGTCTTTAACTTAGACTTAGAGGAACTATACAATCCTAAGACTATAAAAGGGCCCTACCTAACGGAGATATTAGCCTAGGTAGTAATCCTTAATAATTTACTACTATAATCTATATTAAGCTTTTTTATTCATAATAAGAGAGTCTTATAAGTAATAGTATCTTAATTAAGAAAATTAAAACTACCTATTTTATTTTTTATAGTAAGGTATTCTCTTATAACATTAAGTAAGACTATAATTTATAAACTACTTAAAGTTTTTTATTAATTTATCTAAAATCGCCGTATCTTTAAACTGCCTGCTATTTATTAAGTCTTTTCGTATGTAAGTCACTTTCTTTTTTTCTGTTGGCCACTTGATAGAAAGGTCTTCCCTGCCTATGCCATTCTTCATTTTTTTCGCCTTGGCTATAACCACTTGCTTACATCTCATCTCCGCATCTTTGAGATCCTGGGCTGCTTGCGTCGTAAGATCGGGGCCCTTTTGTCTCACGGCATCCAAGTTTCGCCTAGCCTCGCCTCGACTTGCGAACTCTGCATTGGTCTTGATAAGCTCTTCCAAGGATTTGTAGTCGTTCAGCTTCTCTTTTTTGAACCTTTCCCTAAAAACCTTTTCGGCCAAAGTTCTATCCCTATTGAATCGGTTCAGGGCACCCAACATGAACATGTGCTGATACAAAGCTGAGTCGAGGAGATGCTCAGATCAATGGTAGAATCTTCGACTGAATGGGTAAAACATGGCCTTCATATGCAGGATTGTCGGAGGCTCAAATTCTGTGCCAGCCATAATACCACGGCTCGAGCCCAGAGGCGCCAAGATCCTGGATTGACCCATGAGTCGGATCTCGTAGCGGATGTTGTAAGCAAGAAATGGAAATTCCTCAGCGAGCTTCGCTAGTGTTGAATCCTCCTTAATAGGACCTCTTTCCTTCTATACGTATTTCTTGGTATCTTTGTCAATTTCATCAAATAGGTAGGGCCCATTCTTGGTGTTGCAAACCACACTGAGCTCTCCTTGAAGGTTAGTTCTCTTGTTGTTGCCCCTACCGTACTCTTCTATGTCAATTGCCGTGTTAGCTTGCTCATCTGCCAACCTGTCACGGAGAAGCTTCTCGTCCTTGAACAGCTGCTGCCAGGCCTTCTCGTATCTAGTCATGCACGAGTTTGCCTCTGAGGTGCCAAAGACGAGGTTCTCCTTGGTTTGGCTTGACTTCTGGGCTGCAGCGTCGGTGCCCTGCTCGATGCCGCCCCAGGAGTATGCGCTCAGGTGCAACCACTGGTGATTCACACCACGTCAGTGCCGGTTCCTTCTGGCTAGAGCGAGGCACATAGAAGATGAGGGATGATGGTGTTTCAGATCTCCTTCTCAGGCCACGGGTTAACTTACTTCGGCGATGTAAAGACCATTAGACATTTGCCGATCGTTTTTAGTGTGTAGCCGCCATGACCAACCGAGAACCTTGTCTGCAAACTGCGATAGAACGAGATCCAGTCACCAGTCTAGGGCTTGTAAATAAGGCAAGGACTCACATAAGATGCCGAGAATCCCATGACTGCTTTCTGATCCTTTTGGCCCTTCCTTGATCCTGCGGCCCGGATCACTTTTCGTGCATTGATGAGATTGACGTGTATGCTGCGCGTCATGTCCTTCTTAGGTTGAGCCTCTTCTTTCTTTGTAAGTTCTGACTTCGTTTCGATCGGCTTGGCGTCTTCTTCATTGAGTCTCTGAGTAGGACTATCAGTGGTGGCGATTCGCTGCCCCGGCTCGGGAGGGTTGTTCTCCTCTTCGTCACTGTCGTCGTACACAATCCCACCGTCGTCTTCATCATGATCGTCCGACTTCTTAACGGGAGTGGCGTTGGGATCATCAGGCCAGTACTCAGCAAAGGACTTTTTCTTGGCTTCATACTCATCCTTCTGAACCGCATGCTTGTCGTCAAGACCAATAGGTAGCTGCCGAATGGACTCGAAAATTTTGGTTTCTGTTCCTGTTGCCGGCACGACCTGTGGGGCAGCACCTGAGGATTCCAGGTTTTTCGTACCATCGTTTTGTGGTGGTATGGCTTTCGCTTTCCCAGCATCCGCCTCATCAGCAACCTTGAACCTCTGCATATACTCGTGAATACAGTCCTTATGGATGTACGTCTGGTACAATCGAAAAGGATCCTCCGAGAGCTGCATATCAAGTAAGAAAACCAACATGTATTAGCTTGATGTGATGATAAGATAGGGAAGAGGGTAAACTCACAAAGCAATAGTTATGGCTTGACTTCCACTGCTCCGGCGCCAACTGGAGTTTGGTATGTTTCCTGATCATGTCTTCTTTTTCACGTTCATTGATGTGTGCAATGATTTTACCAAACAACTCGTGGGCGTGACCTGCCGGGTGAGATGTCTTGCGCCCTTCCTTCAACCCATTATTGAGAACGTTGTAGAAGCGTGTCCTGGCACCAGGCAAAAGACAGATGATAAGCGGTTTTGAAAGAGGTGAAGAGTCGTAGCGAGTTCTCCAACCGCGACTCTTAGGAGACGGTGGCTTTTCATGTGCTCCAGGACTCGCCCAGGACTCGTTCCAGAGCCACTGCTTGATACCGTAGTTATAGTAGTGGATTGTCCCAAGCGTCTTGCGTTTTTTTTTCATAATCCTCAGCATTATCATTTTTATGCCTGCTGGAACAGCGCTGTAGCAGCCAAAGCACAACTTTCCAGATTCGGTGCGGAAAGGTATGACGGCCTTTACGAAAATGCTGAGAGTCTGGCACTTTTCGATATGCTCTTTGATGTCCGCGTCATTCTTTCCGTGGAACCTAAATGTGCAACTGCTCATTTTGTGCATTTCCTCCAAGCAGATTTGTAAAACTTCATCCTCCTTGTCACCTACCACCCCGTAGATTCCTAGTTCCACGGTGATGTTGTTCGCGGGGATGGGAGTCTTGCCCCACCTCTCGGAGAAGTCGAAACCGGGAGTGACAGATTTAACTTGGACTTTAGTTGTAAATCCCGGTATAGGAGCGTTCTTTCTGTTCTCGATCAGCTGGTCCATTTCCGCTTTCGCCGCCTCAGCCACATTCTTCGTATTCTTTTTCTCCTTATTACTCAACCATTCTCTTCGTTTCTGTCGAATCTTCTTGTCCAGTTCGCAGAATTCGTCTTTTTCCGTTACCAAGTCAAGAACCTGTATGCTGGAGGAAGGGGAAGCATTAGAAATCAATCCGGACCTTGACGAGTTGACTAACGATAGGAATGCTGCGATTACTTACGTATTCCAAGCCAAATTATTCTCAACAAGAGCCTGCAGATATCGCAGAGAAACATATATATCCTCCTTGTGCGGCAGCTCAACCTTGGTCTGCTTCGTAGAGAATGTCACAAACTGATCGATGAAGTTGCCTCTGAGAAACCCCTTTGGAACTTTCACGTAATATGCATCATGGCTGGTGTCCGCTGTGCCGTGAGATTGCAGAGGAGCATAAGGATGGAATCCCCCAAGAACGCTCTTTCGCACATATTCCCCATTGAAGGTTTTCACCTGGACCGGGGTCTTGGATCTCTTCGAGCTCTCTAACGGCGCCTCCTTCACCGTATCCTTCACCTCGA
This sequence comes from Fusarium sp. PT, assembly GCA_021020635.1. Lineage (NCBI taxonomy): Eukaryota > Fungi > Ascomycota > Sordariomycetes > Hypocreales > Nectriaceae > Fusarium > Fusarium sp. PT. The sequence continues at coordinate 725,889 of JAHMRZ010000016.1, forward strand.
ATTTGTATACATACTGGTTTTCCAAACTCAGCCGTGTCCAGGCTCCCAGCGCCGTTTCAGTACTAGGTTCTTCGGTACCCTCAGTCATTCGTGGGTCATCTTCAAGATTCATGCGAACCTCTGGGCCTTGGTCGTTCGCCGTATCACCAACCTTTTCAAGGCCCATGATGGATGATGGATGGGCAAGGAGGTTTGAGCAGTAGACAGGGAAAGAAACAAGAGAGAACCGAAAGATCTAGAGTTGGCGATAATTGGTGTCGTAAACAAATGATGTATAGGTGCGAAGGAGGCATAGCAAGATATAGATGCAGTCTCAGTCATTTATCTAAGATGGCGGAGCCATAAGATGCCCCAAGTCAAACATGTCCGCCCCTGGAGATCCAGACCATTCGAGTTTGTGACTCGACAGGGGTGATATGTTGCTCCCGTAACTAATACAAAAACAGCATCTTCTTAGTCTAGATATGGCTCGCTAAGACTAGTTTGAACGATTGGTCTGAGCTGAAAGACTGTGGCTGGCTACGGGCCACGCGTTATCTGCCAACGACTGGCAATAGCTCATGATCTCACCAGAGGTAAAAGTCGTGCTGGGACATCCTTGCTAGTAAACTCGCTTCGGCAAAATCCTTATTGGTCCATCCTGTGAGACTCAGAAAGATAAACTATTATTGTGTAATGACTTTTTTTTGCCTCTGTCTGATCTCGTCTTCCTCTTTTAATATTCTGATTAAATGGTACCTAAATTAAATACAAATAGCATACTTAACTAGATGGTGATTAGTGGGGCCTTAATGTATAAATCGCCGTACCTCTCTCCTAAAAGCTTAGGAAGCTTGCCCAAACCTGACACTGCCTTTCCCTACCTAAAAATCTCAAACTAAGAATCGATAAGAGACTGTTATATATTAACTCCTCTATTACCGTTATTATTCTACTCTGGTAAAGACTACTTATTATGTATATTATTCCACTATTCGGTACTATCCTTTAGTTTGCTAGGGTTCTAGTTATCTTTCGGCGACTTTATTTTAGGAAATGGCTTTTTTGCTTTAAGTACTTTCTTACCTTGGGCAAGGATGTTAAAAGCTTTGAGGGTATCCTTGGATATGATTGCTGGCGGGCCTTGTATAAGGATACCTATTATAAGCTTAAGGCTACCGGAGTTATTATTAAGTAAATTGTTAATATTATTACCTTACTTGCTTTTAGTTAGATCCTGGCTTTTATTATCTGTTCTATCTTATTAGTAAACTCTTAATATGGACTGCTATTGGACTTATATATAGCCTAAAGACCTGTTAGTACCTATTTGTACTTTTGTGTTATGCCCTATTTCGTATGGGCGATACTATCTTGAACGATCTTAATCTTTATCTCTGACTTGGTCATGGCTTTTTTGAGGTGTATTAGCCGAGCGTAGATGGGAGGACCGTTCGACGAGACTGAGTTGACTACACTTTTGTTCTCGTCGACTTGCTTGGCATCTTGGACTCCCATCTTACATCCGACAACGAACGAGAAAGATCCTCCGCGAACAACCCAATCAGCATTCTGCTCTCGATCAGTAGAAGAGCTATTATTTAGAAGTCCCGAAGTGGCGAGGAACGTGTGTCCTTAATTGAGATCTCCAGGCAAAATGTTTTCTTCGCCCTTAGCAATCAGGGCGCGTTCCTCTTCTGCCGCCTGACTTTTTACCTGTTAACTACTAGCCTAAAGAGCCAGATAGTAGAATTCCTTAATATTGGCCTCCTTCTCATTACCCTTACCCACACCAAAGTTAATGTCAAACTTAGCCACCTTAATATCAACATACACCCGACCAGTAAGTAGCGACCCCTATATAGACAAGTCTGCCCCAATCTCAACCGAGATATATATATAAATAAATAAGAAATTAATATTAAAGCAAATACGAACGTAAATACCTGTATTAAACGTAAAATAGAAAGGCTTATAGTTAATAAGGAAATTAGTAAAAGTATTAAACCAAGCTTTAATAAGGCCAGTACTAAAAGCTATACACAGTCTTCTACTGCCTATACAGACCTTTAATATAATAATAAAATATACCTTGCTAAATAGGCTAAGATAGCTTCCGAGAGACTAACTAATACCCAAGCATAGTAAATTCGGCTAACCGTCAGTATTATAACCCAACAGATAGCCCGTCAGACTATTACGTATGCCCTATTAATTTTACTTAATAAGTATCTACCTACCCTATAATAGTTAAATAGGACCTATTTAATTTATATAGTGAATATTATTAAACTAACCTTATTTAACCTGTATAATACTTAAGTATATATATATATTTATTAATACCTTTATAGATATTAGCTTACTAGCTATTAATATAATTTCTTTACCTAAATATACCTAACCTGCCTTATTTACTATTAAAAGATATAATACTTTATAACCACTTAGTAGAACCCCCTATAGTATTTATTAATATAAACCTAATATAGACTAGTTTATCCCCTAGGAATCTAACTATTATATATTAATAGTTCTTATTTAGTATTATACTATATTACTTTAAGTAATATAAATATAATAGCTTTAGTAACCCCTAACTAACCTATTATAGCCATACCTAGTTAATAGGTAACCCTAGCTAAGAATATTACTTTTACTAAGGAACTTTTAGAAATACCTATAGATATTAATAAAGAAGAAAAAGAAATCTATTCTATTACTTATAAAGATAAGGTTAAGAAACTTAAATGAATTATTAGAGGTATATAAAAGAATTATAATAATCTATTAAATATTATTAAATATAACTCTAAAGAATCTTTATTTAAGATTAAGGATCTAAAGGAAAAACTTAATAAAGTTATAAATCTTATTAAACTACTTAACTAAGATATAGATAATACTTAAAAATTATATAAAGAATATATTAAGTATACTATAGCCCTTATTATAACTAGAAAAGATCTAGGAGAAATCTTTTAACCTTATTAATTAAATAGTTATAATAGTAATTTAAATAAGCTTTAGGGATTCCTTACTAACCTAAGGAGTTAATAAATATACTATCTAGTATAATTTACTATTAATAAACTTTAAGTATAATATATAATAAGATTCCTAAAAGATAAAATACTATAAATAATAAAACCTATTATTTATAACTATATTAACTATCTATACTATAAATAAAAAGAGGTAATTAAGTATATCTATAAAAAATATAAAAACTTTAAAAAAGAACTTACCTATACCTTTAGAATTATAAATAAAAAATAAGAAATAAAAACTAAAATCTAATAGTTAATTTAAAAAGGATTTATAGCTACCTATCTAGTTAAATACCGATACTAATTAGCTAAACTAGACTAGAATGAGGCTATTAATATAGTATAAATATATTAAGGCTTAAAGTCTAAGGTTAAAGACACTATAGTAAATATCTAAGCTAAGCCCTAAACGCTTAATAACCTTATAGCTATTATTATTAATATTAATAATTACTAGTATAAATAATAAAAAGAAAAATAAGCTAATTAATAAGGAAATATTTATAACCTTAGCTAGATTAAGAACCTTTAAAACGGAAATTATAATTATATTAACTAAAGACGATTATAAAATACTAATATATTTTATAAGATAGAGCTAGGACCTATAGTTATTATAGTAATTAAATATAATAAATCTAAGATTATTTACTAAAACTATAGAAAGAAAGGATATTTTAATATAAAATATAAGAACCTTATTAAGACTAACTAAAAGTATAAACTAGTCCTTAAAGGTAGAAGAAATAACTAAATCTCTAGCCAGGAAGAAAAATATAACCTATAAATAGTAATTAGATTAATATAGAAAATTAGAATATGTCGATCTAGGTATAATAAATTAGAAATTTAATATACTAAGGATTCTATAAAAGGAAGCCTGGTATTTCTATAAATTAAGGAATAAGAATGAAATCTATAAAAATATAAAGAAAAAGCTAGATAAATTAAATAATAAGGCTATTAATAAAAGTATAGAAAAAACCTCTAAAATAAAGAAAATTAGACCTTAATACCTAAAAGACCTAAAAAAAAACCTAAAAGATTAATTATTACTATAGTATAAAAAGGTAAAGAGATTAACCCTAACCTAGAATTAATACTTATACCTAAAGAAGTTAGCTAAGGACTAAATAAATTACTAAATACTACCTTTATATAACTATTAGTATTATAGGTAGATAGAACTATTTAAACCTTAATATAAATACTTTAAAACTAGAAATTTAATAACACTTTTATTAAATAACTAAACCAATATTATAAAGACCTTAACTACCTTAGCGCCAGAAAGATATATAAAAAGTAGTTAATTAAAAGATAAAAATTATCTTAAAAAGATAAAGATCTATAGGAAAAGCTATATACCCTATAGTATAATAAATTTAAAAATTAATATTAAGAAGGAAAGAAAGAAAAATATATAAGGCTTATAAAAAAACGTATAGAAACGGTATAGAATAATAATATTTATATCTATATAATTATTAATAAATAATAATAAGACCTAATAATATTAATATAATAAATAATAGTATTTATAGACTAAAGATAATATTTAAGTTACCTTCTATATAAGTAATTATTATAGATCTTATATATAGCTTATTATTATATATTATATTAATAATATAAAATTAATAATAATTACTTTCTAGAATAAATACCTAAGTATATTACTTAAAAACCTTATATTATTATTAATATATTAAAATACTAGATATATTATAAATACCCTAGAGTTTAAGTAATCTAATTTTAAGTATATATAGAAACTAGGGAGAAGGCCTTAAATTATATATAATAATAATAAACTATTTTATTATAAAGATAATATATTATAATATTACTATTAAGAATTAATAAATAGGAACTATAAATACTAGATAATAAATACCTTATTAATTAATAGAAATAATATAAAAGAAATCTAAATTAAGGAATTACTCTAGAATTTAAAACCCTAAGGTAATAAAAATAAATAGATCTATTAGTTTAATAATAAGTAATAGACTATTAAAAGTAACTTTAGTAATAAAATAAATATCTAGAAGATAGAAACTATTATAATAGTAAATATAGCCTAGATTACTTAAGTACTATAGGAAAAGGCTAATACTATTTATAATAAACCTATAAATAAATAAAAAGTAAGGAATATAAAAACTCTAAGGAAGTACTTTTAAAATAACCTAGACTGGTTAACTAGCTTACCTAGAATTAAAAGTTAGAATTAAAGGGGAATAGCTAACCGCTTTTATTAACTATAGAGCTAACTATAATTATATTAACCTTAATACGGTTAATAAGCTAAAGTTACTATAGAAATATAAAATATATTCTTACCTAGTATTTAATTTAAAAGGAAAACATTTTAAGTATAAAAATAGATAAATTAACTAAGAGATTAATTACTTAAAGGTATTTATTAATAGACATAATTAAGGTATTAACTTTAATATACTTTTAAGCCTAGGATATAGCCTAGTCTTAAGATTATTATAATTATAATATTATAACCTATATATTAACTAGAGGACTAGCTAGGCTAACTATAAAGTTAACCCCTTTAATAATAGACTTAGTAATTTAAATAATAAATAGAGATTTTAAACTTTAATTAAAGACTATAATAAAGATAGGTATAATAAAGCTTACCTACCCCTAAAGGGAATATAATATAAATATAATAAAGGTAAGAAGAAATTTATATAATAAATAATTATAAAGGTTAGGTATTAATACTATAAAATAAAAAGATAACTATAAACTATAAAAACTTAATAGAAAAAAGAAAAGGATAATAAACTTAAGAATATATTAATAGAATATTATATCTATAAGAAATTATTTAAGAAAGAACTTAAAATAAAGGTACTATAATATAGCTACTAGGACTATAAGATATAACTTAAATTAAATAACCTATTACTCTAAAAGATTTATAACCTTAATTAAAAAGAATTATATACCTTAAGGGAATATTTTAATATAGAATTAGCTAAAGGAAATATTAAAATCTTTACCTTATTAATAGGATTTCCGGTAATATTTATCCTTAAAAAAGATAGATTATTATAACTTATTATAGATTTTTAATAATTAAATAAACTTATTATTAAGAATAGGACCTTACTTTTACTTATTATAGAACTTAAAGACTATCTATAAAGGAAATAAATCTTTATAGCTTTTAACCTTAAAGAAGTCTATAATTTAATCTATATTAAGGAAGGAAATAAATAGAAAATAGTATTTAGAACTAAATTTAGACTTTTTAAATATTTAGTTATACCTTTTAGACTTATTAATATACCTATAACCTTTTAATAGATAATTAATAATATTTTATAATAGTACCTTAATATCTTTATAGTCTATTACCTAAATAATATCCTTATTTTCTTTAATTTAAAAGAAAAATATTTAAAATATATTTATAAGGTACTTAAGGTATTATAAAATACTAACTTACTTATTAAACTAAAGAAAAGTTATTTCTATATAAAAGAAATAGACTTCCTAAGATATATTATCTTACTAAAAGAAATTTAAATAAATTAAAAGAAAATATTAATAATATAAGATTAGCTATAATTATTAACCGTTAAAGAAATATAAAGCTTTTTAGGTTTTATTAATTATTATTAATAATTTATTAAAGACTTTAATAAAATTATAAATTTACTTATTAAATTAATTAAGAAAGATAAGAAATTTATATTTAGAAGTTAAGTTAAAAAAGCTTTTATAAAACTTTAAGATATAATCCTTAATAAACCAATATTTATTATATTTAACCTTATTAAGGAAATTAAGCTTAAAATAGACTTATTAAATTTCACTTTAAAAGGATAAATTAGTTAATATAATAAATAAGGAAAGCTATACCTAATAGCTTTCTATTTATATAAACTATATAAAGTAAAACTTAACTATCCTATCTATAATAAGGAATTTCTAGCTATTATTAACTATTTTAAGGAATTTAAATATTACCTTATAAAAAGCCTTTACTAAATTAAAGTCTATACTAATTATTAAAATATTATATACTTTACTATTACTTAAGAACTAAACCGATAATAATTACACTATATAGAATATCTATATAAATTTAATTTTATAATTATCTACCGTAAAGGATTTAATAATAAATATATAAATACTATTAATTAAAGACTAGACTATAATATCGATATAATAAAATTTAATAGATAAGTTCTAAAATATAATAATAAAGGAGAATATAGATTTACTTAATAAACTAGAATAATTATATAAACTACTAGGAAATAGCCCTAGCTAGAATATAAAAGACTTTAGTAATAAAATAAATTAAAAGACTTTATAGATTAATATCTAGGACGTAAAAAATATAAAGACTATATATACTATAATAATAAAATCTTTATATTAACCTAAGTATTTAAGATAATTTTTAATAATTATTATAAAAAAGCTAAATATAGTAAGGACTATTATAAAATATAGGAATTAATAAACTAAATCTATAATAGGCCTAACCTAAAGAATATAATTAAGAAAGCCACTAAGGAATATAAAAAGTATAATTAATATAATATCTAATAAACTATATTAAAACTAGAAAAATAGCTATAAAAAGACTTTTAAAAATAGCTATAAAATGCCCTCTATAATATATAGGAAATAATCTTTAATATAGATAGTATGGTTATAAAATAATATATACTATAAAAATACTAAAAACTATTAGTATAGGAAATATATAAATATCCCCTATATGGCTACTAAAGTATTATAAAAATATTAAAAAGAATATAAAAAAACTATTAAGGAGAAAACCTTAAGAAGACAGTAAAAAAAGTTATTAGGTAATATAATCTATATAAGAAAATAAAGTCTTAATAATATAAACCTTATAGGAATTTATAAGTATTACTAATTATATAATAACCTTAAGATTTAATTATAATAAACTATATAACTAAATTACCTTTATTAAAGAAACCCTTAACCGGTATCTTTTATAATAGTATTATAGTAATTATAGACCGATTTATAAAATTCTTATACTATTTACTATATAGAGAATTAATAAATATAGAAAAACTTTCCTATATCTTTTATAGAAATATTATTAATATATATAGGTTACCTTTAAAAATCCTAATAGATAGAGGAATTATATTTATATCTAAATTCTAGTAATTACTAATAGCTTACTTAGGATTAAATTACTAACTTATAATAGTATTTAGGCCTTAAGTAAATAAATAAACTAAATATATAAACTAGGTATTTAAATAATACTTATAGTATTATATTAACTATAAATAAAACGATTAGATTAAAAAACTTCTAGTTACCTAACTTACCTATAATACCGCTTATAATAAGACTATAAAACTTATACCGGCTTATATAAACTTTAGATTTAACCTAAATGCCTTTTATAGTATAAAAGAAGCTAAGAATATTAACCTAGCCGTAATAATAAAAAGTAATAATTTAAAAAATCTATATAAAGAAATAAAAATAGAACTAGAATTTATTAAAAATAAAATAAAGAACTATTATAATTTAAAAAGGATAAAAGAACTATCCTTCTTAGAGGGAGATATAGTTTACCTTACTATAAAAAACATTTTAATAAAACGATTAATAAAAAAACTTAACTATAAATATATTAGATATTATAAGGTATTATAAAAAATCTTAGAAAATAATTATAAATTAGATCTATTACTAAAGGTTAGACTCTATTTAATCTTTTATATTTTATTACTTAAATTAATAACTAATATAATTTAAGTTAAAATCGATAATAAACCTAAAGAAATTAAAGAACTAGAAGTCTATAAAATAGAAATAATTAGGGAAATATATAAACATAAAGGTAAAATAGAATACCTAATTAAATAGAAAAACTACCTAAAAAACGAAAATATATAGAAACTACTAAAACACCTTATTAATACCTAATAACTTTTAAAGAGTTTCTATTAACACTAAGGAAAAAGGAATTTAATATAAAACTCTAGTTAATAACCTTATAATCCTTTAATAGCTAGATATTATTTAAGGTAAAAGATTCCACTGTCTAATAAACTAAGGATTTATAACCCTCTAACTTTTCTAACTTATCTAAATCTTTATAATTACGGTAAATTAGCTTAGTAGCCTTCTTATAAAGATACTTTTCTTAATAATATAATCTCTAAAGATAAGCCAAGGTATCCTAAAGATCTACTTTAGCCTATTCCTTTTACTTATTAATATAATCCTTTTTATATAATATTTATATAACTATAGAATATTAATAATTAACCGGTATATATTATATAAAAACATATAAACCTAACTTATTATATTGCTAAAATCATAGTTAATATATTTCTTAAATATATAAAAGTTATAATATTATTTCCCCTTAGAAATAATACATTAAGGACGATTTATATAGAAATAAATAAAATAATAAGGTATCTTAAAACCGAACTTATAAATTAACTAAGAAATATTATCTCAACATTTAATAGTAATCTTTAGATAATTAATACACTTAATAATATAACTAGATATATTATTAATATAGAAAAATATTTATAAAAGTAAGTTAAGAATTAATAAGGGAGGAACTAATGTAAATACTTTATAGGCCTTAAGGATAAGACCTTAAAGAGGGAAGAGATTATATTATAACCTAATAGATAGCCTATTAGACTATTATATATACCCTATTAATTTTACCTAATAAGTATTTACCTACCTTATAATAGTTAAATAGGACCTATTTAACTTATATAGTAAACACTATCGAACCGACCTTATTTAACCTATATAATACTTAAGTATATATATATATTTATTAATACCTTTATAGATATTAACTTACTAGCTATTAATATAACTTTTTTATTTAACTATACCTAACCTACCTTATTTACTATTAAAAGATATAATACTTTATAACCGTTTAGTATAACCCCTTATAGTATCTATTAATATAAACTTAATATAGACTAGTTTATCCCTTAGGGATCCAACCGTTATAGTCAGGGATTCTAATTTATATTAAGTCTAGTAGTACCTTTAAAAAAGAGATCTAGCTATCCTAATTAAACCTATAAAAATATTAATAATAAAGGTCCCTATACAGACCGAAAAGTAATAATATCTTAAATTTAATAAGGTTGCCTATCATATCAGCCATAACTCTATTTCTTAATGGCATAAAAACCCCTGCTAGGGCCACTTTTCCCTCTCTATACTCCACTTTAATTAACCTACCCGTACCTATACGAGAAGAAGATCGCGATTACCAAGTAACCGCCAAGCACCTCTAACTCACCCGTAAGTCGACCCGACCGTCACAATTGGATCAACAAAGCTGACCTCAATCGCAGCCGACATGTCAGTCAATGGACTTAGTCATGACAGCGAATTCGGTCAGGGAATTTAACTGAAGACCAGACCATGCCGAACTCTGGCCAGAGTCGCCGAGGGACTGTGAAGAGATGTGGGAGGAAAATTCGTATGCGCGAGATAGAGTTTTTTGCCGAAGGTCAAAAAGTCCTTCGGTCCAAGGGAAGAAGCTACCGTAATCAATTAACCGAGATCACGTGACCCAACAGCCCTTCCCCACAGTGACTAGATAAGATAAGAGGCAACCAACAGTAATTCAACAGTAATGCAACCGATGTCAGGGATTCTAAAGGCTTAATAATAACCGCTAGAGTAAATACGAAGTTACTAACGAGAGACTTATCTACATACATAGCGTCAAACGAATAGTATAAGGTAAAACCTTCCGTAAAATAGCAGTTAGGGTCTAAAATAAATAACTTAGGTAACAGTTAACCTTCTACTTTTATAGTTCTGTAGTTAAAGTTAACCGTAATATTAATACCAAGCTTAATATAAGTAAACTTAATAAGAGACTTAGTATTAGGAATATTAACGAGAGTAATGGCATAAATACCTAGTATAACAGACTGGCTAAATATAACCACTACGACAGCGTCGAGGGAGATTATTTAAAAGGTATCGATCTTTATACCTATAGCTACCTAGTATATATCGTCCCGCGGTGTGAAACACCCTTTAGTTTTAGACCGAGGATCTATAAGCTTTTAAAGAGTCTTAAATACGTTGCCTATAGTACCGCTAAGTTAGGATTGATTAATGAAAGGAAACTTAGTAATCTCTGTAACCTTAGGTATACGAATCTCGGAGTTATATCTGAAGCCACCAGTAATACTAGAGATCTCTGTAAACTCTAGCGTTATAAGCGGTCTATCTAATCTAGAGAATATAAATGCCGATATAAAAGGTTTCTAGTTCTTAGGGTTGGCGTTACTATAGAAACTAGCTACTTAGAGTTGATATGGAACCTAGCCGACGATAAGACTACTAAAGTAGTAATTTACCTCTGGTATATTTTCGTACTGAATTATACTAGCAATTATAAGGGGTAGTTTCTTAAAAGCTACCGTAAAGCCTTGTAGGCTGAACTTGGGGATCTCTATTTTAGATAGATCTAGGGATATTAGTTTAAGATTAATCGTAAAGCCTAGGAAAGAAAAACCGATTGGACCGAGCTTAAAGGTTATGTTAAAGCTAATCCGGAGGATTTAGTCTCTATATCTAAGGGATATGTTATTCATGGATAGTAGCCTGGCCTTTTTCTTAAACGGCGTTGATATACTACCTCTATTAGAGTCTTCCTTTGGTGGCTTCTTTTCTTTACTTTTATCCTCTTTCTATGCCATAAGTGCAAAATTCGACTTCTTCTCAGGAGCACCCGACGACAAAAGAAAAAAAACGTCTGTAAGAGGTCCAGGACTGATCCAAGACAGGCTCCTAGGTTTTTATTTTCCTGACACACGCCATCTGTCGTCTCGGTTGGCTCCGATCACGATGACTGATTCTGATCCAGCGCAGCCCCAGCAGAAACGAGGACCCACCACATCAGTCGTAACACTGCGAGCCGATTGGATAGATTTCTTGACGGCCACTGACAGTCGCTGTAACTTCAGTGGACATACGCTATAACATTCAAGCGCTTACCTTCACTCGCTCAACCAAACCTCAGGCTCTCAACAACAGATCGCCAATGCAGCCAGAGAGTCAATACAATTAAGAAACAATATCGCCTCGGCTGTTAGCACAGTGGAACAACGAAATCCAAGTCCAAGTGTCAGTTCAATTGGGGCTGTATCGACGCTCACCGACGGTGAACAACTTGAGATGTCCATTGCTTGTTTCGGCAGTGGCGTCGCTGAATCGCTTGGAATTCCAGCCGACAAGCGTTGGAACGTGGAAAGTTACGCGTGTTCCATTTTTTGCATCATACTACTGGAGTACTATCAATTGAAGAACAAACCAAAAGGACAGAAAAAAGAGGTGCAGGCCATTATTGGCTAAACTCCGGCTGTGCCTTTCCTAAATGGGCAAGGCGTTGCCGACTTTTAGGGGAGAGGTCGCTGGGACTACGCCAGGGACAATCCTTTTAGCGCGCATTCGCACTAAATTGCAGTACTTTCACCCTGCGGAGTAGCGCTACGGCAAGATAAAAACGATTGCCAACCTTGCCCGAGTTTTAGATCGAAAAGACCAAGGACTTAAGACTCCATGTGCGTTACGTGTATGCCCCGCATGGGAGTTAGTACTTGTGCGATAAATGTGTTGCGGCAGTAGGTTATGTGGTACAGTTCAAGAGAATCTCAGCCTGTGATTATTATTGTTGCCAAGCTTCGGGGCAATACAAGTCAGCAATATTACTACAGATGTTAGACTACATAACTAACTAGTCTCCGCATCATTGGTGGAAATCGCTTCCAATACAAATCGAAAACTTAGACGCTGGTGACATTTCTTCACTTGAATATAGGGGCCTTGACTAATTTCCTCTAATGTCGCATAGTTGTTGATGGTCTTCTTGTCGGGCGGCTCTCTCCTTTCTACCTGGGAGTCTTCCTGGGCGGCATAACGAGAGGCATCCTCAAAGTTCAGTCATCTACGGCCGGCACTAGAACTGATCTCATAATCATGCTTCTCAGTAGAGACCGGACCTTGACAGTATTAAGTAAGAGATAAGAGTTCTTAACCTTATCACGGCTGCATCCATGAAGAGTGAGAGCAGCGCATCTAGGAGCATTAAGCCGTTCTCGGTGCTCCCGTGCATCAAAGCCCAGCTTCCAAGCGGGCACTACCAGGATTGGGGTATCTACCGCTATCGGAGGATACCGGAGATTGGCATAAAAGCAACGGCCAGGGAGGTTCTTTTGCTTGTTTTCACGGCTCGCTGTCGTTGTGTTTGGCATTCCCAGAACAACGCGAAACCTTCCGGGCTGTCCTTTGCCAGCATCTGATTAATGAAGATGAGTGAGACGGTCTGAAATCTTTCCAGGACATGTCGTCTGCGAGAAAACTTCCCTTGAGGATTCTGCCTCACTTCCCAGGGCTGAGATCTTGTCTCTGTGTCTTTTAAAAGGCAGCGGCTTGACATTGAGACCTGTTTCCAGAGACCAGTTATTAGATTGAACCTGACTATGAAATAGCGCAGATGAAACTCGACTGCTCTAGAATATATGAGGCACAGATCAGTAGTTGATCTGATCTAGAAAACCTGAGTAAATGTCGTTGGCTGTGAATATGGACAAACCGTAAACCTGGAGTTGTCAATGTTGCCAAGATGTGGGGGGCGGCCGGCCTTATCCTTCAATCACAAAACGCTACCGGTCATCAAGACGACGCAGTTCATGACCTGGAACACTGAGATCACGATGCCTGTCGTTGAGCGCCTTCATGGTTTGCAGTATTTACTTAGTAGATACCATCAGAACGACAGGCGGTTCAGAGCCGGTGATCGAAGGAGGGAGGGGAGATCAGGGGTGTTCCGTGTTGCTTCAAGCAGCTTGGATAAGCTACTCGTCGGAAGCGTTACGGAAATTCATGCTTCAATATAATAGTCTTATCGTATGATCCTACTAGCACTGATGATGTAACCGCTCAGATCTTTTTAGCCGCTGCCTCGACAGTATTCGGTCTGGCCTTCCTACGGCTCTCGCGAAGCCAGGCTGGTGCAGAGTCGACGGGTCGGCTATCACGACGGTCGCGCACTGTCGCTATATTACATACCATGCCTATGATACTGCGCACTGGGGGCTTATTTGATACACAGCATTCCTACCAACGAGTTCAGGGACCGGAATTGGAGTCGGGTCATCGTCTTGGTCACTACCCCAAGTATCAATCTCCATCGAAACAAATAGAGCTGGCTTGGCGATACAAGACGGATTGACCCTTGCATACGTCTGGCTGCTCAGATTGCGACATATGCATCTCCAGGTCATCACAGTCTAAAGGTATGGGCGTCCATAACTAAGAGCAGGCCATCACAGCCGATAAGGACGGTTCAGGTTGAATTTCTGGCACTCACCGGCCAAGTGTCGGGTAGTTTGATAGAGTTGATTATTAGAAGCTCACCACTCAGCCCAAGCCTTAGATGTAGACTCAGACATGGAGCCGCGGGCATGCATCGCAAGCGGTATCGTAAGCGGATACTCTGCTCAGGGGTGGACAATATGAGGAGAAGGGACTTGTTCAGGAGGTCAAGGAACACGAAGTGATTCAGCTAAGAATAGAAACATGGCACAAAAGCAACGTTGGTCTTGTCTTGTATCAGTTTGGTGTGAGAGATTGTGTCCAAGCTCACGGTCCTGGGCGGTGTAATATGGAAGACGGTAGCCATAGATTCATGCGCCATTCTATTGTCCTCTAAATCACTGTATCCCGATATTACTCTGACTGTCTCAGTTCCAAGGTAATGACACTTGGATGTCGTTCTTAGAACTGTAGTGAGGGTTAAGAATGATGGAGTGATGGCTTGCTGACAATGAGTGACTCATTACAGGACGATGGAATACCAAGCGTAGGATTATGTTCAATGGTTGAAACGCTTGTAGAGTGTGCTACGCAGAGACTTGAGAGATTGCTCCTATTGTGTATAAGAGGACTATTCCAAAAAAAATTAAATTCGAGAGCAGCAAAGATGGTCTTCTTCAAAGGGTCCCGACGCTTCCAAGTCACCTAGAGAGGTTCCCTACCAACCTTCTTGACCAGGGTTTCACAACCTAAGTCCTGAGCTCAACGCTAACCACGGCGTATGATGCACTGACCCGTACCTAGGTCTGTACCGACTGAGCATCCTGCTGTAGGTGCTGATGTGTTGCCAATCAAGATATCCTACCTTGGTGAAGTTGGAGGAAGGATCCTCGTTGCTCGAACATGCTTCCATATGCTGTCTTACGATACGAGTCCGAGGAGCGCCAGCACCGCCAGCAAGGCAATGGTGAACTCATAACCCCCCGCGGCCAGACCTTCTACATAGATCTCGTCGCCATAGCTCAGCTGGAGCTGCACCTTGTAAGACAACGATCGCCCTCTGAAATTACTGTATCATACCATGTCTAATCCCCTTTACCGCCGTATCTTTCTTTCCAGGCCAGTCCAATATCTTCCAAGCGTAATCAAGTATCTTCTTTCTCCTTCATAAAGAACTATAGAAAGCCAGAAACACTTCTGCCTTCTAAGTTCGAGTGTCACACGACCTCGCATTACCTAAGAGCCTTCTTGTCGTGTCTCTTTCATTTTCTTTGGAGCACGACTAGCTCGTAAGAGGAAAGAGTGATACCTCTAGGACTATTAGAGTCGCCTAGAAGAAAACAACTGTTTAGGCGTTGAACTCAGAGAAACTATCAGGAGAAGGAGCAGAAGTGGCGGATGTAACGGAACAAACCAGACTATACCTGCGCGGGTTGATATCCAACGATGAGGCTTACAGTAGTATTGAGCCGAGGTATACGAAACCCAGAGGGCAAATCAAACAGCAAGAGGCACGCCATAGAGAAACAGAGCGAAGACTGTACAATAGTGCCACCAAAAGCTTTAAGCGATACGTAGACAATGTGGTAAAAGTTGCTTGCTCTCCTTGATACCCATGATATCACTTGTAACGCTTCTTGCTAAATCTGCTTCTTTCATCTGTTGACAAGGTAGGTATTGTATCGAAATCATTTTATCTCCATTTCCGTATATTCCACTTGAATCCACTCATAACAATGTTTCCCAAGCTTTCTCTTCGTGAGTAGGCTTGTCAAAAGCGAACCCAACATTCGCCCTCTCCACCTTGTCGTCGTCAGTCACTTGATCATGGCTAGTATTGGTAACCTTGGGGCTCATAAAAGTAATAGTATCTGCTCCTTGCGCTTCCTTTCGAGCCAACATTTGTTAATGCTTTCGCGGCATTATTTGTACAAGCGGATGAGGGGATGGTAATGTATATCGGCAACGGGAACCTCGGTCCAATACGTGTGGTTTGCCTGGGGTATATCTGGAATATCGCCATACTAGGCATACGATTATGAAACTGTCTTCGCTTGAGAGCGATAGGTGAGAGGCAATAACTTTGAAGTGAGCCAGGGTGAAAGTCTTACCTAACTGTCCATCTGACAAAACATCCAATACTCCTCTCTATAGCCCACCATTCGATTTCTTATCTAGCGTGTTCTCGATCCACATATGTGTTGGTATTTATATGGCGAATCGCTGTACTAGAATCGAGAAAGCACAAGAGTAAGAAGTGATTGAAGGGTTCACGAGAGTTATCAAGCGATGGTGAAATGGTTACAATAGAAGATAGCAAGAGATATTTGCTATCAACTACTCTGCTACTACCATTGCCTTACTGCTCATTGTGTCCTATCGTTTTAGTTTGGTAAGGGATGGAAAAAGCCATATCTGATTACCATTTGGACCCTATTGAATTAAGAAATGGTTCTGTATATGCTTGGGTTGGGGGATGATCTGGACATTGGGGTGACTGAGGTTGTTGCCAGATCTTGACCTAGATTAACTGCGAGCTCCTTTTCCTACGGTAACCATCATATCCAACAATTAAGAAAGTATTGTAATAGGAATGAGCTCTGGCGGTTATAGTCTTTCAAGGCCGTATACCGGAAGTTCAGGACAGACGCCCCCTTATACAGATGCTACTGCGGCGTCTCACCTTTCTAAACATGCAAGACCTACAACTTCGAGTAAGGTAATACACATATAGAGTTACACAGAATCAACCATCCCAGTACTGTTTCGTTTCCGAGGCTAGGCCGATTCAGGATCAAGATGTCATGGAAGATTATTGCCCTAGGCTCGGCCTGCAGAGACATGTGGGTTGCATAAGAGTGTGGCGTCAATACATTCGGTCGAAACTCTTACTGCCAAGATTCACAATAGCCCTGAGGATCAACAACACTGCTCCCGCCGATCTTATGCTTGTGCCTGGTTTACCAAAGCTGGTTCGCATTATCGCCTAACGATTCTATAGTCATCTGCCTAGTCTTCTCTATATTTCTCTACAGAACCTAAGCTATGACAATGATTTACTTAATGAGTGAACCCAAGGCGATATGAGTTGTTCGCCTTGTCACCCCGGGAACCTTTTGAAATGGGGGTAGAAGACCGGCTGGCATAAGCACCTAGAGTCTGCCTCGTCAAAATTGTAACCCCTTTCTTAATTCTTGCGGTCGCAGCTGCTCCTCCAGTCCCCTAACGCGATCCCTCGGCCCCAGCACCTCTCTATCGGCAAGATGATCTCTTGTGTCAGCGTTTGGGATCTGTCGGCGAATCTGCTGGTTTTAAGCCTCAGCCTGCTTTATCTCGTACCCGCTGTGGCTCAATTGCGCGTCGAGGTCTTCTGTCTGGCCCTTCCAATCTGCCCTGTCGCGGATGCTGGCGGCTAGTCTCTGCACAGGCGAGATTGAGGTGTGGTGGATGAGGGCCTCTTCCTTTATCGGCTTTAGGTAGCTGGGGGATTCTTGGGCCAATGCGACGCTTTCGTCAGAGACGTGTGCTAAGAGACAAGCCGTGGATGATGATCGTTGCCTGATGGATGTCATTATGGGTTTTCTTATTAGCGTTGAGTATTTCAGGCTCCTTCTGGCTTTTGGGGTGGCGGTGTCAGAGTTGGTGGGATCGGAGACGCCTGCTGCCTTAAGTGGAGTGGCATGGCATGGGCTGCTATTTTGGTCGGAGTGCTTTCATGGACTGAGTTCGGGTTTGGGGGATGCAGAAAAACAATACCGTTGTGGACGTGAAGTGGTGCGGTAGACCAAATGCTGGGGGTTTCTTCTTGGGTATGTTACTGCCGAGAGAGTTGGAGTATCTTACCCCTATGAATAGCACCGTTCTCCTTCCTCAGCAGGACAGTCACAACATTATTCCAATTTTTCAAACCTAATAAGGATATATATTGTCATGGTCTTGATGAATAAGTTTTATTAGAAACACATCAATCACCATCTGTGCCCTATCCGCGCCCGCGCCAGCGCCTTGTGGTCCTCCTTCTTCTCTCCCCCCAGCGCAGCAGATCAAGACCCGTAGTGCAGTCTGCGCTCCGTCTCGCCAGTGTATTGATCCAATCAAGACGACGCTGATCAGAGTGTTGAGTTCGGGCTATTAGTCGAAATAGCCGCGATCGATCTCGAAGAAGGATTCGTAGACGGCGTAGATGCGCTGTGCGGTACCTGATTAACAGGGTTAAAGGTGATAGTTATTATGGTCGCCATTGGTTAGAACAGCGAGATGGGAGTAAAGATAAGGGATCATGAATACATCGCAAAGAATATTCATTTCTCCTTTGACCTTGTTTTATGTCCTTCCTAGGTCGTTTTCTGTGAAGGTCCGTTTATTCCTCCAACGTTGATATCGCCCGAGATCTCATATTTCGGTCGTAACTCAATATACCCGCCACTCATATCGATCAGACATTCTTCCCTTGTTTACATGAAGTTACTGGCATTAATCCCATTAGATCGCGGACTTTTTGGTAACAAGCATTATTCAACCAGGACACTTTCTTCTCGACTATCTAATACAATCGTTCAAATTACATTCCAATAATCTAATTCAGACCAGGAATTCCCTCTTAGTCAATTCAGACCCCAGAAGAAACGTCGACATGACGATTCTGAGTCCAGACAACCCCAAGCGCCCGTCAGCGGGCGATCCAGAGGAGACATGCCTGAAGCAAGGGCCCTTCCTGTTCCACCGCAAGGGTGGCGGATAATACTCCCCAGTTTCGCGACGGGCCGCAACTAGTATCATCTTAGTCTTGAACGAGAGTAGCCAACAGGGACTCCCAAACTCGGAATCCAGGATTGAATGAATCGTTTGTGGTCCATGACAAAGTGGCCAAGGACATATAATCTTGACTTGATATCCAACTTCAGCCTTCCATCAGGTTCAATAAGACATCCATCCAAACGGGACAGCCTTTTACTTATCTAGTAAAGTCATGACCAAAACAAGAGCCATTGGCTTCTAACAAGCACACAACACTCTTTCAAAGCCTACATGAGAGTCTCCAAACGGCTCGCCTTCACTAATGTCTCTGCTAGTCAGGCTCACGCCCACAGGCTTGTTTGGCTTTCACCAAGAATTATCAACAGCGTCATCCAGGCTCCTATCATAAGCGACATCTGCAACTACGTACCATCTCCATATCGACCGAAGTCTTCGTTATCGGCGGCGTCGTCATTGCCGGGAACTAGATCAAGCGAAACGCAAGTGCCCTCATGTGTGTTTCGCGATATCCGCTGGGATGTCGACATTGCACATCGCCTCCTCCTGCGTCCCACATCGAGCACAAAATACCAGCTAAATACTTGTCGAAAATGTAGAATGGCATTTCTCATCTTGCAGATTCGCTCAAAGAAGAAATGGTTCATCTTCAGACATTGTGTAATGTGATCAATCGACTTGGCTTCGACGTAACGATTGAAGACTCCGCACTGAGTACCGCGATATGCCCAGGGAGATATAAGGTCCCTGACTCGAGTTTGTGCAGCAGCAGTGCTTCACGTTTAGTAGCATCGTTCAGTGTATCATCCGCTTCCCACCTCGTTTGTAGCCGCATTGGCTTGGTGATTTTACCGGTTAAGAGAAGTCTTTATGTAGTGTGTAAGTGGAAATCACCAAGAACAAGCTCTATGTTGTGTTAGATGAAACGCGGCTTAATCTTCAATCTAAATTCCAGGATGTATAAAGGCCGACTCAGGAGGTTCCATGAAATGACTTTTCATTAGCGACGCCGAGGTGCTACTTAACAGCCTGCACTACCACATACGCATTGGATGGGAGGGCGACGGGAAATGGAATTTGTACGATTTGTACGGAAGCATGACGTGCTGGGCTGAGGCCAGTGAGCTGGGCGTTATGTGGCTATAGACCATGGTGAGGATTCTCAACCAGGACGGCGCATTGTTGAAATAGTGGCTGGAGCGGGTTGAGAATGCGGTGAGGGCTTTGGCTGATGGGGAGCTGGAAGGATGAGGGTTATTGTGTGTGTTTGGGGGTTCGGGGAGGCTGGAAGAAGGTTGATAATACCCGAGTGCTTAACGTGGATGCCATCAACATCATTCATATCAGTCTCACAGTATCTGTCTACATCTCCATAAATATCCTGTTTCCCTGGCTCTCAAAACCATCCCCTGTAAAAGCAGTCCCACCACTACCTTCATTAGCTAACATCGGGTACCTCAACATACCATCCAAATCAGTTCCATCGCTCAAAATTTCATAACTGGCCTTGTCGTCCTCGCTCATGTCACCATAAAAGACAACAGCATAATGAGGGTTACATTCCGCGCCCCAGAGCCAGGGTTGGTGTTGCTAACATATATGCGGCCCATGATATGCTGCTTCTCAATATGGCCCTGCCTAGCAACCAGTTTGCCCTCACCCTTGGCCTTACGCCTATCTGGTTTGTAACCACGGTAATTTCTCCTGTGTCAACCTGGCTTCCTACCGACAACAGTTTTCCCATCATATCCGGTAGTTCATCCAATTACGGTAACGGTCCACCACGTGGCAACATCTCAGTCCAACTACCCCCAACGACCAGGAGGTTACTCGTGTCACCGCGCCAGTGATACGTTGTCTTCTCGCCCGCCGTATATGCTTTGTTGAGTTTCTCGCCTCTCTGCCTTCCTGAGGCGAGACGCGATCTTTACACGCATGAGCTTGAGGATGTGACAGTTCTGCTGCGTGAGGTACGTATGCTACAGTGGATACCCAAAGCCTTTAAACAGACGGTACTACATCAGGTGTTTGCGAGATCCACCATGCCCTCGCTCACTAAGCTTCTCCCCTTGATCACCGCCATCGCGATATCAAATCCATTATTGGAGGCATTACAAAACCCAGGCTGAAGTTCGTATGTTCCACGCCAACAGCCAGGGAATGCCCAGCCCCAGCGCCGTGCTCTTCGAGCTTTCTCGGATCACTCTCCAGTCTCCTATTGACGAGCCACACTCCCCACGATCTCGATCTTCTCAGCGAGGCGTGTATTACTATCGAGGAAAAGTGCCGCCAAGGGTAGCCGGTCTGAATGATGTATCTTAGGTGAAGTCGATGAAATTTGCATAAGTGATCAAGATTGAAAAGTACGATGATCTACGCTCCAACGTTGGCAGCTCCGTGTCGATCCTGGATGGAAAACACTGTGGTTGCGAACCTGAGCGATATCAGCTCCTCGGCATTCCTGAACCCAGTCAATGCAGACATTGTTCTTTGCTTGCTGCTGGCTCCCTGGCCTAGCCCCCTCCTACCATTACTTCCCATTCACACGGAGTATGTCTGCGTTTGAAGCTCCCCTACCTCACAACTCCCACAAGCCTCTCCAGCGTTTGGCATCCCCAGAAATGTCGTGTTGTTATGTCTTGGCATGTCATCCTCCACGTTCACCGCCACCGCTCATACTGCCACTCTCTCAATCGTCTTCTTCGTCATATCCACCACCTTCCAAGATTTTAGGTAACCCGTCGTGTCCGCGTCACATGCCGATCACATCATTGTTGCTGTGTCGCTCAGTCGGCAGAAATGCGCCAACAAGGGGAGAGATTACGGCATGAGAAGTGTATCGCATCGAAACATATTCCTTATATTGGCCGCTTATGCCTGCCAATTCCAATTTCGATGGCGCCAAGCGTTGTAACAATAGTGCCAACAGTCATAATCGCCCTTGTAATTTCATGCTGCTTCTTCAGCCTCTTGAGAATTTGCTTCTTGATGATCTTCCAGAACTGCGCAACATGGTATGATATCTTTGTATCATTGCCATCCACTACCTAAGGGCTGTGCGGAAGGTCAAATGAGGGGTTGTTTTTATTGTTGATATCATTGAGAGATTTCGAAAGCCTGGGCTTGAGAAAGTTGAAAGTTAAAGCAAAAAGCAAAAGTAAGGTCAAATGAAGTTCTGACTCTTATAAGGATATTCGTAGCTTGGCCATTGGATGTGAGTCTGTCGAAGATAGCTGCATCACTCAGCCAGTCTACTGGCGCGGGCTATGTTGGGGCCAGGAATGGATCTGCTACGTCAGGATGATTTGTTGCCATAGACTTCTACGACTTCGAAGCCGAGAACAACAAGAATGTAGGACGGTTGCGCCGGATGTGTCTGATGCCGTGTAGAACCCAAGCTGTAAAAAGTGGTAGTATGGCAGTGTTGTTGTCTTATTGGAGGACATGCACAGGCTGCTAGACGTGAAAGTAGAAGGTTTGGTCAGTGGTATGTTAAGACCTAAACCATAGAAGCAGTAAGTGGGGTAATATCATGAGAGAGGTGATTCAATGCTATACTAAAGAGATCGTGGATACGGCTACGGTTGCGATTGCTTTATCTTAGTTAGACTTATTCTTAGTGTTTTTATAATTGATATAGCCCCTCCTTGCTCGACATACTTAACCAATATTATAACCAACATTGACGATCGACAGCCCATATGGGTCTAGCTTCCGCCACACAGTAGTCGGGGTATTGACTCAATGAACAACGCTATCCGACCCCGGCCCTCATTCTGGATGGATGTAGATGTTGAGTATCTATAGGTTTTCACTCATGGAGACTGAGTTGATAGCGACATGCCGCCATCTTGGGGTACGGAGAAGTGCGTAAGTGCGGACACGCCGGTGGAGAGCAAGGGATGTGAGCTGGGTGGGCGTTGGGAGTTGGTAGAGAACCTGGAGCATTTTGGGGAGAGGGATCAAGACAGCGTAGCATGTTGAATAGTGATATCGAGTGAAAGCAATACGAAAGTTGAGTCGAGGTTTTGAACTCACCAGATTTATCTGTGCAGGGTAAAAAACTTTCCTTGAATATTTTTGTTTGCCTGTGCCAAGCCTTTTGCGGGTGCCAGGCTTTTTGCGAGAGGTTGGTCACGGTGTAGTCGAGGTCCTGGTAGCTGAGAAGCCAAGCGTGCTGTATCACATGCTAATTATCGGTGTTTTCTCCCGGTTGTACAATTATCAAATAATCACTCACTACCGCTGTCTCATTTCGACGGAGATAAATAATATCAATTTAATTACTCTGATTTATTGGCCGAATGGGTCAGTGGGCTGTTGTAGCTCAGGCTATTGATAAGAGCAGCCGGATATTGAAAAGCGACCGTAAAATTAGTCGCCTCAGCACTCAACTGACATTTTCCATCCAATCGATGGGAACTTAGACACGTGATGTCTGACACTTTCAGCTGACTGTTGACCAAGGCACTTGATAAGACGACTATCTCATGGACTAGGATCGGGTGTTTTGTTCACGACTGGTGGGACCACGTTGTGGTCATCTCAAGCCTATGTGACGCGCGCCCGTGCGGGTTATTTTATCCAGTCTATGTGGGATCCACGATGGCAACGAGACAATAGAGCCTGTTTGGCCATTCACGAAGCAACTCCAAGTGTAGCCCTGACCCCAGGCCCAAGCGACGCCCGCGACCGGCAGGCACTCGTTGAGCACGAGGGCTCAAGAGGTAGCCCTGATGAAGTAAGACAGTCAGACAGGGTAAACCGCTATGAGAAAAAGCAGTCCTGCTGGGCAAGACCTCACAAGTGGATGCACCCAAACGGAGCAAAATGCATAGACACCTATATGAGGTGAGCAGCAACAAGGCATAACTCTCAAGCAAAGCAATGCTTTTCGATCAAGCACTTACAGTTCAGCGAACCGGAAAGGACCCAATAATGGTAGAAACTAGCTCAATGAGAAAAATACATATACGAGGCAAAAGCCCTGCTAGCTAGCTAATTCGGGTCAATGAACTGGAAAGAATACAAACCCGGTAAGGTTATAGGGGCATGAGGACCTAGGTAAGCCACACTTAACGAGCTACAGCTGTCTGGGCTGATGTCTGGATTCGAAATCTTCTCAAACGAGAAGAATCTTAGTGGCTTCGGAAGCGTTCACGGAAGCTCAAATGACACATGCAGGAAAGTCCCGATGGTATCTAAACAAAGTATTCTAATATTCAGTTTCAAGCTAAGCTCAGTGGGTAGGAATTTTGGGTACGGATTGCTTAGGACACACAATCCGTACATGGGAGTGACTAACGTCGGTGTTCACGAGGGGGTGTGTTATATGAGCACGATTTCCAACCAGATACAGTGGTGGTGGTGTTGGGGAAAGAGAGAGGAAGATATTCGGATTGGGAATCAGGGGAGAGGATGAGACTGTATTGCTTTGATCACTTACTTTGCCAGGCTAGAGTAAGATTTCTTACTACAACCACCTAGAAAATCGAGGTAATCGCTATATCATCGGCTTTAGTAGTACATATATACAATGCTATTATGCTGTAAGTGAAATAGTTGTCTCTATAACTGACCACCAATCCCTGGTCTTACCTGCTAACAACAACGAGATTGTATCTCGCACATTTTCCGTGAAGACTAAATATCACAGCCTCTGCATTGTAACCTGGTTAGGACGTGTTAGCGCCTGCTCTGACCATATTACCCTACTGTGACTCGATAAAATGCAGACACGTTTCATAATGAATTCTAGCACATATCATGCAGTAAATCAGTCGCCAGAGGCTTAAGAGTATGTCGTAGAGTTTTCATTATTGCGTCCAAATGACGCACATTGGAAAATGCGTTTTCTTACAGGATGAAAATCCAGAAATGTACTACAACTTGCGGGAGCATGCAGGAGAAAGATGCAAGTGGAAATATTTCTATGACATGTTAGTCCATCTTTAGAATTTTCTTCATATAGACTTGGGACGCGGTGATTTAACTGTGGCAAGCATCCTGCTGCAGCTGAGCCAAGTTTTGACGCCCAGGATGCGACGCTTCCAAATAAAACGCAACTGCCATAGAGCAGGCCTCTGAGCCATCCAATCAGCAGTAGATCTAGTACCAAAACAGCCAGCGGTAACACGCTAACCATACCGGTCAAGCGGCTATACCTGATATGAACTTTTCTTTTAAGCGAATTTCTCAATTCGGACTTTACACAATTACAGGTGTAGGGTATGCGTCACAGCATTATTTGACTTCACGACAAACTCATTAATCTCATGCCAAATATCTCTATCTTGATTGTGTGCATGACCCCAGTCCTTCTTCTAGACAAGTTTATTCTGAGACGTGACAGTCCAACTTCTAGGTTGAACCATACCTGCCATAACAGATTTGTGTTAGCTTCTGATTGACGGCAGTTTCTCGCTCAGTGAACCTGTGTACATGTTAGACAGCATCTCTTTTCATGCAAAATTGGGCCAGAACAATTAGGAAAACGTAGGGGTAACTGATTTGATGGAGACATTATTGATCACCCCATATAAAATCAAATTTGTCGAAAAATGGTACGCGGTGTTGTTAATCTGACGTTAAGAACGGCGTAAAAACCACCCCGTTGAGGTGGTTAGTGGACTAGTTGCTTTGGTTATCTTTGGGAAGCCGGAAGTGTGACTGTCACAGTATTTGACTGCGTCGTAACGAGATTGGTATTTTAGTCAACCCCAGATCCTCAAAAATGTATGTAGCCTTCTGACGTTGGGGGCGCTTCCGAACCGTGCGTAAAGATATTTGAGCGAGTCACGTTCTTATTCTTGGATTTGTCCTACCCTTTGCGCTGGCCGTCACACTGTCGTATCTATAAATACAAACAAACTACCTTAATCTTCTAGATCGCCAGGTCCTTATAAAGAAGCGGGAACAACAGCCTTATACTGATACACGGGTCATAGATACAGCTTCACAGTTTTTCAATTGCCGTATTCCAATACAACAGAAATCAATACCGAAAGTCATGACTGTCTGAGTATGATCGGATACGCTACCGGTGACATACCATAATATATAACCTCCGCAATTATCACATCGTGGGAACTAGTCATACCAGTGTGTCGGCAAAGGGAACCTTGTTGAGCTTCATTTTATGGATGCTGGCCTTGGCAGAGCCCATGGCATTATTGGCCGTACAGTCCAGGAAGGACTAGATGTAAGTATTGGGGTTGTTTGTCTGATTTGACGTTTACTCAGTTCAAGAGCCTACAGCACCACTAGAAGATGGCTAAGTCGCACAGTTTCTCGAACCCAAAGATCGACTTCTCAGGAAATGGACTGCAGCAGAATTACGGCAACATATGGTCTCTTATAGTGATCAGCGCAACGAAGAGAGAACATTCCCGATGCTATATTTACCGTTATAAAAATCCCAATATGCCTTCGTAATATAAAGTACCATAGTATTAACACTATTATCAACTGGGCTTTATCTTACATATCTCGCTTCTCGGCCGCTCTCGTCATTCTCACGGAGTTTATGTCATCTATATAAGACTGTTTCTTCCCCGTTACGTTTCTTTCATGGCTTCAGAACAGGAAACTGAAAGACTTTTAAATCTTTTAAACAGAACATCTGCTATGACAAGCGCGTAACATTGAACCTGCGTGTATCATTCTAGTGCCACCCTTCTGGGTTACCCCCTTTTGCTCGAGGTCATTTCTACGGTCACTTGTCCCGTCCGATGTGTTTGCCAAAACTTAACGTTCGAGTTGAAAAGCGACAGTGCAAAGAGGGAAGCTGCCAGGCAACTCCGCAGTTGGTGAGATTCTGATGTCTCTTCTGGTCATTTGGTCGTTGTCTTCGTCACTTGTCAGAGTTCGCCTTCGATTCTAGGATGAGGTTGTCATCGGTCTTACGTATGCCCTGACATACTCGCCCTCCATCAGCGCTCAACAGATACCCAATATGAATTCCATAAGAAAGGGGGATACCGTGTTGGAACTCCAAGCGGCGTCGTTGTTTGACTGCATGGACGAGCGTGCAAAAGGGGCTCGGAACGACTCTACACGGGAAACAGCCAGGCACACCTTCTGGCAAGATTGAACTCTATGGTGTCTGCGACAGTGAGCTGAGAAAGATAGACGGTTGGCAAGATACGACAGGGAGGTTCCAGAGACGGCAGTGGCAAACCCTCTGAAGCAAGGGGCGCAACCAAATACTCAGGTCTCAGGGCGAGGTTCAAGAGTTCGCTTAGATGATAGCGAGAAATGATTCGCAGCTGCTGCATATAAGCTGTAACATTGAGAAGTCCGTGCCCTCTGAGATGCACTTAGGAAACAAGACTAACCTCTCCCTGTGTTGTGTGGGTGTTGTGTGGGTGCTTTCTTCTTTTCCTCATCCCACGTTTCTTCGACAATACTGACTGATTTCCAACAGTCAGCCGACAAAATGGGTGTCGGAGGTGATCTGCGTAAAATAACTGGCATCGCACAAATTGAACACAGGCGTGATGACGCCGCAGAAGGACCCGGCGAAGAGGAAGAGGAAGAGCACCAGGGAAGAGGTTAGGAGCTCGTTAGGCGTGAAGGCGGCGATGGCTCGGCCTAAGCTAACAAAGTAGAGAGCGACGATGGCAAGGGGAAGAAGAAAGCTAAAAGGCAAAATGAGGTGAAGCCGCTGATGGTGAGATGCTACTTCGCCAAGAAGGCCAAGGTCGTTACACACGTTTTTCATGCCATCTACATTCTGCAGCACCCCCTCGCGGGCACTAACGACGTCGTGGTACTTGTGGTATTCATATTGGATTTGATATGTTATTTGTCTGTCTTGTCAGGGGTGTTGAGCTTGTAGTGTAGAACTTGGGACTGAACAGCAGGGCCTGCAAGTCTTGTAGAGAGGCGAGTAGCAAGAAGTGAATGAAGCCATTTTGAAATACTGCTCGCAATACCAAGTTACCGACGCAACCAAAGCGGTGCAAGCTCGGTGGCGCTGGCTGGAATAAGGGTCTTGAAGTTAAGCAGGCATTCGCGCAGTGAGCGTGCGACGCGAACGAGATGTTCGAAGCTGTTCGAAGATCACGGCCTACGTACTATCCATGGAGTCTCTATGCACCGCCCTCAGGCATCTATTGACATTCACCATAAACTGTCCTTGGTTGAAAGCGTGATTGAAATATTGACGATGCTAGAGGCGACTTTGTAAGGGAGCTTATGTGAGTATGTTAATTGTTACTTGTATAACTTCGGCTTGTGTAAAGACATAGACAAGCCTCTCGCTGAGCCAACTATATCTCTTGGCTCCTTTGCTTGTTGATCATCTGAATCCAGATCTCGCCATGAGAAGTGGACTTGTCAGCCACTTTGGTACGCCGGGGATGCACTTGGACCAAGAATCAACCGTAGCCCAGACTGAGGGAGGGACTACGTAGTAAACGATTGGTCTGATAAAACTCATTGACGCTTCCAACAGCCTGCACAGTGAGGGTGTTGGGATCCTTGAACTAGATGAGGTTCCTGGTGATGATGGAAATGCTATCCGTTTGTGTCAGTAACACCGATATGGAGTATAACCACTCTATGAAGCGTAAAGAGAGCAGTACACCATCGAGGGATACAGAACTGATTTAAACCAATGTCTTTGCACTCTATAGGCTAGAGATTGCACTCTATAGGCTAGAGATTGCACTCTATAGGCTAGAGATTGAATGTATTTTAGGACTAAACTTCATGGGGGCCTGTTGCTTTTAGGAGAGGCGGCTCGATATCCCGGGCCATAGTATTGTCGCCACAGGGGAGAGTAAGGCCGAGAAACCGGTGGCAGAATTGGACATGGAATAATCAAGCTTCCGAGAGAGGAAAGCAATAGAGACACCGAAAGGAGTATGCATTACAAAAAAAGAAGGATTGGATAGTGCAGTCATGATAATCCCGGCTGTGCCGAATCTAGATCTTTCCCACTGAAACACAGAATGTTTAATGGCTTAACTACCAATTTCCGGCTTCTAGGCGTATTATTTTTATTGCATGCTGTTTTATACATCGTCCTGAGTTATCTGGATTCCGTGCACACTACTTCCGGTGATCTGATGTCGATGTGTGTTATGCCCGTTCCGTTACAGGGTCTCGGAAACCATTGGCGAGCTCAAGTCCAATTGGACCTTCTGTTGAGGCCATGCTGGGAAGCTTGTGGTTATCACGGAGGCAGATGGAAGAGGGTGCATTTGGGCGCAATCAGACGATATGGCCAGCCGTGGTGCGAGCAGCAGATATCTAGTCATCCC
The DNA here is from genome assembly GCA_021020635.1 of Fusarium sp. PT. NCBI lineage: Eukaryota > Fungi > Ascomycota > Sordariomycetes > Hypocreales > Nectriaceae > Fusarium > Fusarium sp. PT. The sequence goes on from JAHMRZ010000016.1 coordinate 755,314, forward strand.
GCCGTCGACCTGATGACAAGGTTGGGTGCTGCCGCTCTTGGCGTCATATCTGCGCTGTGCAAGGTTGAAAGGGCCGACGAGGAAGCCGTCTTGAATTTCTAGACCTTCTCGCTCTTCTTCAGGCAAGCTTATTCCACGAACTCGACGCGCCAATCGAGACCATATTTCCAGCACTGAAAGAGGCGCTAAGTGGCGGCAGATCAGAGACACCAGCGAGTAGACTATTGGCTGCAATAATGCTCTCGCTGCAAAATTATCTTGGCCTGATTAACAAACTCAGCAGTTAACGAGAGATCGTTAGGCCATGAAGTAATTTGCAAGAAATCACTAGGCTCGGGTCCAGCTGCCGATATATCGAAATAACATACATAGACAAAGCAACAACTCCCTCAGCCATTTTCACCGACCACTATCTCTCGCATAATCCCTTGACCTTTTCGTCTCAGCAATCTCCATTATTCGGTTTCATCTCGCCCCACCTGACACTCACCCACAATGCCTCCAGCACACACGCCTCGGCCGCACCCCATCGAGATCCTCCCATATAAAACAGATCGGAAATCAAGAAGGTTGCTGTATTCAAGAACAAGTTCATATCTTACCATCTTGGGTCCGGGTCGGCGATTTGGGAACCCTGACATGGGGTGTTAACTTCCTTTAGAAGGGAAAATAAACTGCAAATCGATCAAGCACTAACATACTCTTAGCTTGTTTGTTTGGAGACTTGGAATAGGAGGAGGAAATAAACGAAAGTGTTAACCTTCTTCTATAGTAATAAATGCAACAGTAAGTATTTGATGACGTCTAGCCATCCATAGAGCTCGAGGTCAATGAGGTTATATTTGCTAAAGTATATAAAGAGCCGCGAATACCCTTTCTCAAAGAGCAGTAAGATAACCCCTTATAACACGGATGTAGGTAACATTATGATGCAGGAATTGTGAGATACGCTTCATTCTTTGTATGCTGGTCGTGATGTCCAATCATGTGACTAAGACGATCGAAGGTGAGCAACAAGGAATAAGTCCAAGTGCTCCTCCTATTCCATCCCGTAGCACTCAATCAAAACCACCCTCATTACGTATTCCTCGTTCCTCTAGTTAACTGTCGACAACAGACCTGTTGTTATGCTTTACCAGGAGCTTTACCCCAGAGCCTCGAAACAATCATGCATAACCCAAGATGCACGAAGGACTTGATCGACAACTCGAAAGGAACGCTGACGGTCGAGCTCCATGGGGCACTAATGATCTGCAACAGTTTTAATGTGCGCAGCGATCTCAGGCCCATAAGTCAATTGCTCATGGATACACCTCTATATGACTGAAGATTAGAGTTCGAGTGACAGCAACCAGTGCAGGTACAACCAAAATCGACAAATCGGATAATACTTCCTACAATTGCCAGGAATATAAGAAGTTGACCACGAGCGGGATTAGAACCAAGGCAATACAGGAGGACGAGATTGAAACGATGGGGGTAAATGGCTCGTCAATCGTACAAGCCACCACGTCATTCAACCCCATTGTCTCAATTTCGTCCTCCTGTGAAAGGGTCATAGGTAGCATAGAATAAGAAACAATAGTTCGGTATCGTGGTGAGTCTTTAGTACGAAAAGAGTAGCTGTGATGTTAGCGGTAGGGGAAGTAGCAGTCTCTGGCGCGGTAGTGGCAAGTGAGGACATCATAGTATTCACCCCGAATCTTTGAAGGAAGACCAATAGTGAAGGCATGAAAAGCAAACGTGGTGGCCACCGAGATAAGCAAGTGATGCTCACTAATGCCCCTCCATAATCTGGTGTAATTGGTCTTATGTCTTCATCCACCTCTGATCACGATAAAGCAAGAGCAAGCATCTTCTAAGGCATTAGAGGAACTAGATGTGAAGACCATCCATCAAGCGCACCGAGAACTACGGATCTTTACTGTAGATACTTGACGGAAAGACGCTACCAGTGCCCAAAATCCTTATGAGAGCTCCTCTTCACGGCCTTTATGCCCGTGATATCTATGGAAGACTCAGCGTTATGGAAGCGCCGAATACTTTCACCGCAATCACTTCTTGAAAGTCACACCGATCAGCTATTATGCAGCGCTCAATAAGTGCTTTACCGGACTATTAGAGCTTTTACGACGTGACGGCTAAGAATGACATATTCGAGGTCTGGTTAGGCTTTGGCAGTCAAGATCACGTATAAAAAGGCTTTCAAGGAGATGTGGATTAAACGCAGTAACGATGGCAACGATGGTAACCTGGTCGCGACCGTAAACTCCATTGGCTTGTAATGTTTTTGGAACAACCAAAGCCGGAGGGGTCTATTACATATATTCGCTATTGATAGGAGTCAATTGTGTCTCCCGCCTCAACTCTTACCTTGAGTGTCAATATCGAAGCCTTCACATCGATAACTCGCCGCTGCCCTCGACAGTATCAATTTTAGAGAGCGTTCAGCTCCTCAGTGTCAGTCACCTACCTCTACGGGTTCAATCCAAACGCCTCACTGGGTCTCGCGACCGGTAGGAGGGACAGAGGGTGCGTGCAAAAGGCAGGGACGTAATCAACGAAAGCTGATAACTTGACATAATCCTCGAGACCGAGGACAAGGTCAAGGATGCTTCTGGTTACCCCTCAGTAGCTAGAACACCACACGTCATGTCTTCTTTGATGTACTTACACCCTCATCATCGCTAGTTCTTATCGCCGTCTTTACATCAGAAAAGTAGATACATAACAAAGGCATTACTAAAGAACCAAAGCAAGAGGTTCTTAATATTTTATCAGGCCTTATACATAAGGATATTGACATAGTCACGGGCCAAGGACTCAAGCCATGCCTTTGGAGAGAAGAAGGTCGCATCAGAGGAGCTCTACACTTACAATTACGGAATGGGGCGCATGTTCAATTGAGAACAGCCAGCAACCATCCATCAAGGAAAGTCTCGGGGGGCACAGTCTCATACACTGTCCAGTTTGTACTCTTACTGGTATAGGCAGAAGCGCAGAGACACGGGCCGTGAAAACTGGCAACTTCGCAATAGGGTTAAATGGTGTAGTTTTCCTGCCCACTGGGTGGGAAGCGACCAGCAGCTCGTTCACGGATCTAAAATCCATGTTAAAGACTGGCGTCGTGCCAGGAGCGATGACTGGTTGAGGGACTGCCCGATGGCCTGAGCACGTGTTGAGTACACGAGACAGTAGATATGTATCGTAGGCGGGCAAACAAACAGGTACATGATAAGTCTGCAACACATCTGGCTGTAATATCTAAGCCACGCAGATCATTTGCTAGTTTTGGCTTCTGGATCGTCTTCTCAAATCACGGGTTTTGGCACTCACAAGGCCGAAGACAAACAGCAACAATATACTCAAGACATCAGTTATTGACATCGAATAAGGGTACAGTGTGCTCCGCTAAGGTCATATAATTATTGTCACTCAGTGGAGGAGTTCACAGGCTTCAATCTTACCGGGTTTGAAATACAATATATCTGGCTTGTCTTGCCTTGGTTAGGCATCTAAAACCCCAGAAGCCCCTTACAGCCTATCCCTTACTTGTTTTTCTCTCTTACCTCCACAAGCCACTTGAATCATTTTGCGACATAGCGGAAGCAAACATACATGGAACAATCAGCACTGGCCTGCAGGAGCCAGCACGTATCACACCACCAGTAAATTCAAGCTAAGCTCCGGTGTTTATGTTTTTCTATGCATGCACTCAAGCTCTTCCATAGTGGAAGTGAAAAATGTTTCCGATAAAATAATGTAAAATGTGCATCAACAGCAAGATAGAAGTACCCACGTCTTCGAATATCAGCAGGCAAAGCATATTTTCATTTCACCACAAAGATGTAGACGTAATTCCACGACTCTGTTCCACTGACAGCACAGGTCATATTCAGTCCCGGGTACGTGCACGTGACCGATCACCTTGTCCTTCAGTTCGTTCAGATATATAACAAGCGACAGTCACTCTTTAGCAAAGGTATAAGCAGCCCCCTGGGTTTTCTTAGGATATAAATCTAAAAAGCATAAGAGCTCTATACAATCTTATGCACACAATAGTTCTTAGAGCATACCACCAACTCGCGCTGGAACAAAACTTAACCGGTTTATATATTCACCGATTCTGAATGGGATAGATAATTAAGTTAGAACTTTTTGGTATTTTTTGAACTGTAAAACGTAAGAGAAAAAGACGCTCTTACGTAACTGCCGATCTTACTTCCCTCTTTTACACTTGACGTGCGCTAATCAATAAGTTGAGATCGTCGGGCAGCCTCCTTTTCTGGCGTAACTGTTATACGGCGAACAGTTTTCTTGCATGACGGCCGTGGAGATATAAAGTAACCCTTGTAAACGGAAACAAGATCTTATACCAAGCGAGACAGGGATGTCCAATTCAGAAGGCTTTAACTGATGTTGACTTCATGAAGAGCGGCGGTTAAAAGTGTCATGGCCCGGTAGAGGGCGAGTTATTAGCTACTCGAGAGGGTTTAGCGCAGTGTCGAGATCATTGTATAATCTCTTCATGGTCCATAAATAGCGACGTAACAGTATAACGCAGTCAAGCTTAGTCATTGCACCACTGTAAGCATATACCATAAAGGACATGCTATACGCTGGAGAGTTGGCTACGCCCACAGTATCTCGCTTGCAAGTGTGTGATAGGGGCCTGGTTTTGTTTTACTGATATATTGTAGTACCGGCAGACGCTGATATCCTTCTTCACATTCCGGTCGAACCATGAAAAGACATGAAGAATAAGGACCTCTGAACATAGGCTCCTATTAATCTTGGTCTCATAATTGTACCCTTCCTGCCAGAAATGTTTGACTAGCCTGTTGAGAATGCGGTTGAATGGGCACTCCTGATGTTAAAGCATAATATCTGTTACTTTCTTTTTTTCTTTGACCCAGCCGCGCCGTGAACTTTTCGTTGGCGCTAACCCTAACATAATGGTCGCTTAAGAAACCAACTTCGAGAGCAAAGCAGCAATAGTGACAGGCTCGATAAGCCGTCTCGGCCTAAAAGCGTCTTGAGAATTCCTGTCACACGGTTTATCCTGTGGATGTCCACTTGGGGTCCTGTCAAGGTCCGCGGTATGATTGTTAGGCCGGTCAAGACGTGGTAGCAGTGCACTTACTGACCGACGAGTTGATCCAGAGTTTGTGGTCTTTAACTCGGAAGCCTCGCTCGCTCCACGCGCACTGATCTACCGTTCGGATTGACGCCAGAGATGTAGATGGCTCTCGACGGCACGCTTGAAAGACGATTCGAAGATATCTATCCTCGATTTCCCTCTTAAGAATAGCGTGACTATCCTCTGGGAGTGCCTTAGGTAGTGGCTTTACAGCCGGATTATTGAACTTGATGTAAGATGAACTTTCAAGGATATAGTCACTAATTTGACTTTGAAAACTTCTAGATAGTCCCCGCTATGGTCTAGTGTCTACCTGGCGTATCTTATTTTGATCCATCGTACGACGCTCGTTCTAAGATGCCCTATCATATGATTTATAAACATAGGCTTGGATATTCATTTTGTGGTGGCTGGCTATGTCGCCAAACCTGTCTCCACTGAGTTCGCCGTTTTTCACCCTCCCATAGTCTGAACAGGATAATTATGGATTAATACTCAAGACGGTGAACCCTCTTCCAGCCTGACATGGGACCTTAGGTCTTCCTCCTTGCTATAGGCTTCTGAGAGGCGTGTAAATAGAACCGTGAGGTCAGTCCTAGACTCTGGCAATGATTCCTCCCCCTCCCCACTTAAAGCGTTAATAACGTAATAGGCTCGTGGTATGTAAGAGGCCACTCGACCTCTAGAGGCTCTGATCATTGCGGGTCGACTTCGAATTCAGGCTTAACAAGCCATAGTATGATTTGACGGACGGCGAAAACATTTCAGTTATTAGTTGTTAGTATTTCACACGTTTTGTAGGTCTGACACGTTGAACAGGCCAGCAAATGCTTAAGAGAAATACTCAGGGTGGCACAAAGCCACCTGGAGATGTTATAAGCGAAGCGTCACGTACCCACGATCTAAGTGACTTGATAGCCACCTTAAACTGTCGCCAAGAACGAGACCGACTACGTATTTAATGCGCCTTGTAGTCGTGATGAGAATAGCAACGATCCGTGGCATGACCTCATTGAGGGCGTGTAGTTGGACTACCGTCCTTTCGACGACTGTAATGTACTCTTCGTTGAAGGCGAATTCTCTGTCCTTCTTAAACACTCTTTCACACCGATCCCTCCAATAGATCTTCCAAGTAGGACACGCTACTTCTTTAATCGCCAATACGTCTACAAGCTCAACCTATAAGGGGTCAATAAGGTCGACAGGTCCTATCTTCAGTAAGAGAGGCATGGTGAGTAAGTGAAAATCTCAGGCTACCCGACAATCTCAACTTATCGATTGGCACGCGCCCAATGCAAAAGGGGACGGTTAGATCGGCAATTACGTAAGAGTGCATTGTTCTCTTACATTTTACCCTTTTGAAAAGGTCCTGTTATCAGTAAGAGAGGCCTGGTGTATAGGTAAAAGTATGACTGATAATCTTAATTTATCGATTGGCACACGCCAGGTGCAAAGGGGGAAAGGTTGGGTTAGCGATTACGTAAGAGTGTCTTTTCCTCTTACATTTAATACTTTAAATAAGGTCCTGTCGTCAGTCAGGGAGGCGTGGTGTATAAGTGAAAATCTTAGGCTGCCCGATAATCTTAACTTATCGATTAGTACGGGCCAAGTGAGAAGAGGGAAGGTTAGATCGGTTATCACGTAAGAGTGCTTTTTTCTCTTACATTTTGCCCTTTTAGAACGGTTCTGGCGTTAGCAAGAGAGGCATGGTTTATAAGTGAACATGTCAGGCTCTCGGCCGGGCAACGGCAACGAACCCAATAGCTCCTCCGCGAGCTCATACCTGGCTACGAAGATTCTTTCTTCAGGGAGTAAGAGATGGAGAATGGGACCTAAGGTGCATGTCCAGTTAGTCAACCTGAAGAAGAAGGTGACGATGCCTATCACAACCGAGATGGCCCACACCATCGCCCTCAAAGAGGTCGCAGAAGCGTACCGGAAAGCGGGCATAGAAGTCGCGGACTGGGACTATGAGCCATTAGATCACAAGCTAGGCTGAGGGGTCCTCGGAGAGCACGCAGACGGTCAAATTCGTGCTTTCTACTCTGTAACGGGAAAACAAGGCCTGGGACTGGCGAGCGAAAGAGACCAGGCAGTCTATGAGGTGTGTCTGGGGGGCGGTATTTACCGTAGTCATGATAACCCATATAAGCAGGATTTAAATCCCTTTTACAGAGCATCTGCCTTGACTTCTAGACATTCCCCGCATACAATTTCCTACGTGTGGCTCGTGACCTTTATGGTGAGGAGTGTCTATTCCACCTTCGGCTCTGCTGGCTTCATGAAGCTTAAGATGGATTCCGCGATTTTGTTTGCATGAAACCGAGCGTTAAAATGAGGCCCCTACCGCTCTGAGAAATAGCAAATTTGGTTCTAGGATTCAATAAATGCAGCAGTAGATGGGACGTTACTAGAAGGGCTTCGCGTTGTATGAATAAGAATCAGAAGAGGAAACTGGAACCTTCGATTTGTCTATGACCTGCTGGAGTATGAGAAAGCACTCCAACAACACGGCAACCCCGACACGTGCTCAACCTTACCCTTGGAGGCTCGTGAATGAAACATAACTGCAAATGGATACAATGAATAACCTAGAATTCAATGTGAGAGAGGATAAGCAGAACAAGAACGTAGGAAGGCGCTGAGGTTCTCTTTCAAGTCACCACAACTACTTCCCTCCTGCCCTCATCCTACGAGAAGGCCACGGATGACTAACCCTGCACGCCCTCATACAAATGCAAATGAGCACCACTAGTGACGAAGTCCACGACTCGCCTGTGTCTGATGCATTGATCGAGCCTCGCCGAAAGTCGCGGCTTGGGAGTATGGATCTCGAATACTATTGCGCCCGCTCTCCGGCTCGCTAGATAAGACCTCACTTGCCTCGGAGGACGCCCTGATTACCCAGCGCCATCAGCTCTTAAACTTACATCACTTTGGCGTCAGCAAAAAATGACCTTAAAAGCTATGGAAGCTGAAAGATTTCTGGGTTTCGCGGTACGTCAAGTGGCCTGAAAAATCCAAGTACCACGTACCTTTAGTTTTGACACGTATCTAGTTATCACAATGCCAGTCAGACTCCAAAGTGCCTACTGGTGGCGAGACTAAAGGGCTTTTATATTCTGTCTTATGTCGAATTCTTCTAACTGCTATCGAAATGCTTCGACGCATGTTTCACAAGGATATACACATGGTCCGGGAAGAGACGGATTATCCATGCGCTTACTTGGTGGGTGTGTGCTGATGGAACAAGCCTCATCTTGGCGGGAGAGGCAGCAGACACGACACACCTGGAGCGGCGGGGTGTAGAAGTTTTATTAGTAGTATAGCGTTATTAGCGCTTGGGAACAGGCTTCGCTTTCTTCTCTCACTGTAGGATCGGCTGCGCGTCCAGGTGCCTCTGCCGTAACGAGTACTAAGGCCACATAGACATATTATCAATATATTCAAGCTTCTTTATAACTAAAAAGAGAATAAAACCTTATATATAGTTTAATAGGGTTACTCCTCTTTTAACATAAATAGTTACTATAAATATCTAAGTAGTTAGTAAAGTTTATACTAACTATACCTATAGTTTATACTAACTATACCTATAGTTTATACTAACTATACCTATAGTTTATACTAACTATACCTATAGTTTATACTAACTATACCTATAGTTTATACTAACTATACCTATAGTTTATACTAACTATACCTATAGTTTATACTAACTATACCTATAGTTTATACTAACTATACCTATAGTTTATACTAACTATACCTATAGTTTATACTAACTATACCTATAGTTTATACTAACTATACCTATAGTTTATACTAACTATACCTATAGTTTATACTAACTATACCTATAGTTTATACTAACTATACCTATAGTTTATAATAACTATATAGTTTATAATAACTATACTATTAGTTTATAATAACTTTATAGTTAATACTAACTATAGTTTATAGTAACTATATAGTTTATAATAACTATATTTTATAATAACCTTACCTATTTATTTATATTAAGTTTAGTAATACCTTAAAAAAATAGATCTAGCTATCCTAATTAAATCTATAAAAATATTAATAATAAAGGTCTCTATATAAACCGAAAAGTAATAATATCTTAAATTTAATAAGGTTACTTACTATATTAATTATAACTCTATTTCTTAATAATATAAAAACCCCTACTAAGGTTACTTTTCCCTCTTTATACTTTATTATAATTAACCTACCTATATCTATATAAAAGGAAAATCGTAATTACTAAGTAATTACTAAGCCTCTAAATTAGCCTAACTATTATAATTAAATTAATAAAGCTAACCTTAATTATAGTTAATATATTAATTAATATACCTATTTTTATACCTTTCTATAAAGATCTCTAGCTAGTTAATAATAATAATATAATTAAGATATATAGAGAGATATTTTAATATAATTAAAAAGTATTTCTTAAAGTAATAACTAAGGATCTTAATATCTATAAAAAGCTAAAAGGCCTACTTAATAAAATTAACTAGTAGTATATTATTAAGGTAGGTATAAAGCCGATAAATTAGAAGGCTAAGGTTATATTTACTATCTTTAATTATATAGTCCTTTAGGTATCTACTCTCTTTACCTATAATAATAATTATAATAATAAGAATATATAACTTAAAAGAAAGATATTACTTTTTAACTATTTTAAAAAAAAGTTAAAATTATATAATATAATTAGGCCCTTAATAATAAAAAAGACTACCTTTATTAATATATTAAATAAAAATAATATAAACTTAATAAAAGGTAGGTATAAAGAATAGTAAATAGATTTAGTTATAATAATAAATTTAATTAAGGAATTTAATTAATAATATATTTAATAAGTATATAACCTAGATAAGTATATAACCTAAAAATCCCTTAACCTATAATATTTCTAATTAATTAGATACTTCTTAATAGCTAAATATACCTTAATTATTAAATAAAGCTAGAATCTTTCTTACCTTTCAGGCCCTTTAAAATAACCTAAAATTAAATACCTAATAGGCTATAATAATATATAAAGTTAATTACTATATATTACAGTACCGCCAGAATAGCCTTTAATTATAATATAATTTTATCCTAAAGTTATAAAAACTATTTAATCTAAAGAAATAAATAATAATCTAATTTATTTTTAACTTAGATTCTTAAGGATTTCCTTTATAATTATATTTTATAAAAAAAATAGCTAATTCTTTACTTATAGACCGTAATATATTACCTATTAATAAGTACTAGGCTTATAACTTTATTAAATAATAATTAAAGCTAAAGATATATTTATTTTAGAAATATAACTATTAAAAAGCTAAATATAAAGATCTAACTATTATTTATAACTAGTTTAGGCTTATATAGAATATAATTATAAAATATAATATTAAATTAAATAATATTTAAAACTTTAATAAAACTGGCTTTATAATAGGTATTATAATAGCTAGAATAGTAATTATTAATTTAGAAAGGTAAAAAAAACCTAAATTAATATAGCCTAGAAATTAAAAATAGATTACTATAATCTAGGTAATTAATATAAAAGGTTAATTAATTATACTATTTATTATTAATATAGACTAATATTATCTTATAAATTAATATTAAAAATATAACCTCCTAGGTAATTAGGTTATTATAATAAGTAAAAATAAATAAATAGATAATAAACTAGGCCTTAAGTAATTAAAGTACTTTAATTAAAGTATATCTAACTAATTAATTAATACCTATTATCTTCTTATCCTTAATAATTATAAAAGCTATTACTCTATCGATTTTAAAAAATATTATAAAAAATAAAAGATTATTATATTTTATATATTAATTTATATATCTTATTTACTCTAGCCTTTTAATATTAAATACTTTATAGTATTAAAAAAGATATATAATTAAAAAATAAAATATTTAATTAAATACTATATAACCTATATCTTAAAGATTAAATTCTTTTTTACTTTTTATATTATATTTAAAGCTATTTTTATAAAAAGTAATATCTAAGGTAGTTTTAAAGGAATTAAACTTATTTCTTTAAACCTAAAAAATATAATCTTAAAGCTTAATATATAACTATAGACCTTAATACCTCCTAAAGAGATAACTAAACCTTCCTCCCTTTAAACTTTAAAAACCTTAATAATAATAAATAAAGCCTAATTTTAAATTAAATACCTTAAAGGTTAAATAAAAAGGTATTATAATAACTTCTTAAAGTTAATTATTAAAGCTTTTTAGTCTTTTACTAAAGTAATTAAAAGAAATATATATAAAACTACCTTAATAAAAAATAAAATCTAAAATCTTTAAAAAGAAAATAATATACTAAGCCGGTATTAAAAGTTAAAAAAGATAAAAAGCCTGTTAGCAATGTCTCTTCGCTCGTAGGGTTCGACCGAAAGTGCTGCTTACCTGTTTGAAGGTAGAAAGTTATAAAATGCATGCCTTTGATTCATCCACCTTTCATCAGCAGGTTATGCGCACCTCAAGCAGATGGCTGTCCCGTGGCCGTAGTCTCCCTTGGAGGCTTGTGTCGCAGCAGCTCTGCATTGGATTACACCACCAGCAGTGAGAGTAGCCATTCCTTGGCAACACCTCGTCTTTGGAGCTTTTTGTCGTAGGGCAACATAGTTCCGCAATCTTCAGGGCTTTTACAACTCTCAGGGACTGGTTGTTCTTGTAGAAAGCGACGCCACGCTCTGGCAGTCCGAATTATGGTTGTTCCTGTCAAGAGACTTTACATTTTGCATGAATGGGAAACTCAGCGTAAGTGATCGGCAAATTGGCTGCATCAAGATTGACAATCTTCTCTTCTGAAGGCGTGGTGGAGATCGGTAAGGAGCTGCTGTCGTGGAGGATTGGTCCGGTTAGACGTCGAAGTACCCTGAATCTGAGGCAGGCGATTTGACTATGAAGTTTCGATATTTCTTCACCAGAAGGACAAGGGATTATGGCTGGCTATGTTGTTGGTTTGGTAGCCCTTATTTACAGCGCTTTTTGAGGTGGGTGGGGTTGATGTCCCAGATATCGTTATGTCTATTTGTATTGGAATGATAGAGACTGCTCCCCGGCGGGTAAAAACGTTGCAAAACTAGGCTGTACCAGCCCGACCATCCGTAGGTGTTTAAACACTCCGAAGTTGAATGGGTGATTCATGGCTGCTGGGTGCCTTTAACGCCTGTAATGGCAGCAGCTCGTCCTCGCGACGCTTCGTACTAGATGGGATCCTACATACCGCTTGATCGTGATTGGGTGATCTCACCTGTGATACAGCCAGTACTCCTCTTGATGAGAGTAATGCCGGAGCCGTAGACCCAGTCTTCTTCTGGCTTGCCAAGACGCAAGAAACCGGTGGCGTGTTGAAGGTTATGGAAAGCCTCGTGCCAAGAACGCTTCCTGCCAGAAGCAGAAGGTCGCACATGCTGTGAGGCTGCACTTCCCACGACCCCGAAGATTGTCCGTGACTTCGACTAAAGTCCTAGATGAAGCGATCCTGACCTTTGAGCAGGCCATCCAGCTAGTGTTCGCAGAACTCGGGTAGGGTCGTGGGACTGAGAAGTCGTTCGGTTGGATGCAAAAGTATTCGCATTTTTCATCGATTAAAGATCTGCGTTGTTTCTTCCCACCCATGGAGTTGTGCTGTTTCCTACTTCTAGTTGATAATTGAGACCAGGACCCTTGGGTCTGCAGATTGGCTGTGCCTTGTACTTGTTATCCCTCAACTTCCAGATCTCTATGTACCACCCATAGAGCCTTAGAAGCGCTTGTATTGATGGATGTGTCCGGAATCGGCCATGCCTACCAGGACTTACTCGTGGTGTTTGGCTGCCAGAGCTGCGACAGCTCTGGCTCGTTTGGTCGTGTAGGAGATGATTCTCGTGATACTAGCTCGTCTTTGGGTTTTGTCCTGGTTCTTGGATTAGTTTTCCTCGTCTTTGAGACCTGTCGATGCCTTGTACCGTGTCGGTTCATCCAGAGCCCGAGACTCCTGGTCTTTGAGGCTCATTCCAGCCACCGTCCATCAGAACGCATGATGGCGTGATGGGTCAAGAAACAGCTGCTGTCGTTTTGTTTGTTGGAACCATGACACGCACCAAGCGTACGCAAGTTTTCATTTTCACCATCAACCTCGTATCTTTACAGAAACAGAAGTTGAGAAGCAGACCTTTTTCTTTGACATTCAATTTTATCAAGCCTACGTTTGCCTAATCTCTCAGTGAAATGTAGAACAACAATAACCTGTTCCAAGGTCAAGACCCAATATCATCAAAGTAGTAAAACTTACACATGGCAACTAAATTTCTGAGAAGTGAATATAGACATCGCACAGCCGTATGCATAGAAACTTGCAAAGTTGAAGTTGAAGTCAAGGCTGCACTGAAGCAAGTGGCTTCTGAACCAGATCACGTGATCATCTTCAAAGGCACACTTCTCCTCCTTCCGTGACACAACGCGAACTGGTATCAACAATATTATCGACTGGGGAAAGTCGAGAACTTTAGATGACCCCTCTCCATCGCAGCTAATGTGCAGTTATCTCAGGTTCAAAAGCCCGTCGTGATTCAACCCTTGCCTTTCCAAACGCACATCAGCTTGTTGGGTGTCTGAAGTGGAAGTGCACTCGGAGCAAAGCCGCAAACATTGCCAAGCCTACTTCTCTCATTTGTGATAATTGTGAACAAGTAGAAGGCCTCGAACGTTAGCAGTGGTCTTATATACAGGTAAATTGGTCACCACAAGTAGCGAGTCAGATCTTAACACGAATACCGAGACGACCAGACAGTTTATTTCGGGTTGAGAAACAGGGTCCGTATCCTTCAAAATGCACTCAGCAAATCAACGCAACTAATATTAAAAGTAGTAGCAAGAGGACTGACATGCGATAAGTGACTAGAGTATACCCAGAGCCTAAGGCGTCATGCAGAAAGACCTGGCAGACGGCAGCTGTTAGGTTGTCTTCCAGCCAATCCACCACAAACGAATAGCAACATTCCCGATTCGAGCTTGCTACCTGGCGCGCATTAATATCACGGTCAAGGTTCGAGTTCATGAGATTTAGGAGATTCAAGAAGGAAATCTTTACTCATGTAGATTTGATATTATGAGAATTCTCACATTATCGCGTGATCCATCAGTTAAATTAAATGACATCCCAAGTAAACTCATTTCTGCAGTGTGTGGTGGTGTAGGTGGTGGAGTGGGTCCGGTCTTGACAGAAGCCAATGAAAAGCGATTTGGACACGGGTCGTCAACTTTTAGTTAGCGCGACTCCAAAAAGGGACACCGGTCGTCGATTTAGGGTTAGCGCATGTCTAAAAAGGGACATGGCATCTTATCTTATCTTATCGTGCCTTATCAAATCCCCCCACCCTCATCAAGTCATACCAAACACAGAGTCACCATCAAAAATCAACCAAGTCGTCCAATCTAGTCCAAACAGTTATTCTCAAGCCTCATTGCAAAATAACAGATCTCTTATCTAATTCTTCTCTGCCTTCCATTTGCAGACCGCCTCGGAACAGATGCGAGAAACCTTTCTGAAACGCTCCCACGTCGCCTCACTCTCGTCATAGCCCACCCATTGGATAAGATACTTTTTAGGGCTCTCATCAAGGATCGCATAGACATGGAATAAATTCAACCTAGTCGCATTGCAACGACCTCCCTTACTCTGCCAATATGCATACAGCATTTCTGGTGCTGTGTCCTGCACGATGTACTCATCGTAACGGGTCGTGTGTCGGACACGACGATTGGTGTCCCGCCACTCTACCCATAGGTATACGCGAGTCCCCACACGATCGATCTCGTGGGACCTGATAAACACCTCATCACTGCCCTCAAAAGGCAGACTACGCTCAGGGCTTGACTTAACGTCTGTGCTTGTTAGATAAGTGGGGGTTAAGGCGAAAGATAAGGGAACTTGCCAGTGATGGTGGCGTCGGTGCCACATTCAGGTTCCTCCATTGGGTTGTGGGAGATGGAAGCCTGCACTCGTTCAATTGGTGGGACGATATCAGACATGATAAATAAATATCGAAGTGGAACAAGATCGATAATGAAGCTTTCAGTTATCAGAAGTTGGAAATTCCTCAACCAAAGTCGGGCAAAAGCTAAATATTAAAGCTGAAGTTGTGCTAGAACTCATGACCTTGACCGCCATATCTGATTTTGAGAATAGCAATTCGTCACATTCAAAATTGAGGAAACAAGTCTGAGGATGTCCTTATCCGCTACTAACTGAAGTGGAAGCGTCAATTCGGGTGCGATACCGAATATGTATAAGGTAGATGCATGCTCCCGCCAAAAGTCGGTCACAGCTTGACATGACAGATGTGAGCCGGGTCGCTCGCTATTGATAACGTAAACTCATCCTGCTAAATAGCCAAACAAATTAACCAAGATGTCATGCAAATCCCCAGGCTGCAGGTATAGGCGCAATTCAGTCTCTCTGGCCAGTGCAAGAGGGGCAAGACATATTTCCGGCGCCAACGTAACAGTACTGAGGATTAGACGTGCAAACTGACAGACAAGGATTGATGCCCCTATCCGATCCCTTCACTGGAGTGAGAGACAGGCAGCACTCCGTAAACGGGAAGAGTGCATTTCTATGGCAGCGAAGGGGAGAAGCTTGCACATCAGAGACGGGGGGAATTATCCTTGCAGATGCGATTTGTGATTTGTGTGAGTGGAGCTGCTGTGTAATGTTTGTCTCTGTGGATATGATACCAGACCCAGATTCAAGGATTTACACACGTGGCTGTTACACAGCAATCAATGATCTGGGCCTTGGCGTTACACTGCGTTTGTCAACAGATTCGGGGGAGTTCCTGATCGCCTGCTTTTAATTTTCTCAAGCTCCTCACTCTTCTTGAACAGCGTGTAGTGGCAGCCAGCCTGTTGTGGGCTGTCCACCTTTTATTTGCTTTCCTTTCATGGTCTTGACGCAATTCTGATCTTCTTGGCCCTGATCGAATTTTGTTCATCATTCTTTTCTTCCCTTTCAGAATCCAATGTCGTTGAAATTGAGTTTTGGCTGTGTAGTAGCGCAAGTTGTGGAATGGTGGATCCAGAAGGTGGTGTTGTGCCCTGGCTGAGCAATGTCACGCTTGGAGCATGTGCTTGGTAGGCTGACAGGGCGTGCGTGTCTGTCTACGAATCGAAAATCCAGATTTGTCTCCACGTTGTACATAGGGCGTGTTTCTGTCATCTGTTGGAATCATTTGAACCCCCTGCCACATGATCTCTCACCCCAAATCGTCTAGTGGTGACGTATCCTGCAAGACAGGGGCGATTACTAGCTCTGCAAAAGTTGGTGGGGTGCTGTCTGCGGCACATGGGACACATGGCCCTGGATGGATATTGTGTAACACACCAAAAGCAGGCCGTGTTTCTCCCAATCCGTGCTTACATCTCTTCGATTGGGCTAACCAGTCCATGACAAACGCGCTGATGTTACACGGAGTACCAGGATCGGGCAACGGCTTCAGCTCCGCTGTCCCAATGATTGGGGGGCAAGGTCCAAACAGTATGGTAGCGCATCTGAGAAACATGTTACTATTCCTGTTACGGTGAAATCATCATTATTGGACAAGTCACAGGCAACCATCTGCAACCATGTTTTTGACCGCTTTCTTTCGGAAGAGACCTACCCTGTCATCATTCCTGCACGTCTGGCAGCTGGTATGAGTAGTGACCGCAAGCACTCCAGTGCTGAGCTTTTCTCTCCATAACATCTGAGTGGGAAAAGACCCATATTGATAACATCACGTGTTGATAAGCACAATCTAATCACACGTGACATCCCAGTGCTAGCCATTAGCGCTGGCTCATCAAACTCCAAGTTGGTGAGACGGTAGAGTCGTCTTTGCCAGAGATTGACTAAGAGCTGCCACTGGTTCCACGACATTGCCAGGAGCTAATTGTCGCAACAACTTCTGGTACATTCTCGCTCAATCCGCCATCCGCCACGCTGGGAGAACTTGAGACAATCCCTCTGTGTAATATGTGGCTCATGATTTGTGGTACATTGATGTTAGCCGAATTGTGTCTCCCAGATCAGCTTAAGAACCCCATCTTGCACGCTCAGCTTTGCCTACTCCAGCCTGTAGCTATGATTCCATCCACTCACGTGCCTCATCAAGTCTCTCTATCACTCTGTAATTTGGACTTCAAGGCTTACGCCGCTGTAATTTCGGATTTTGGCGCCTGTTCAGTCGGGTTGCTAGCAGATCAGGTTTTTCATTTCAAAGATACAATGTTGTGTGCAACAATCTACTCGTTGCTTCTACAGGTCTGCAAATGATGTTTTACTTCGGCGCTTGAGCATTTCGTTGACATCGCCAGTCGTCCCATTCACTTAAAGCTGAGACTTCAACCAAGCTCATTGTTAACCATGATGAGCTTAAGACAATGTGGTTCACCCTCGATCATTTCTCTTCCCTACAATTGCTGATTAATCTAACCTCGGTCCGTCTCTACCCCGATCTCGCCCTCCGAGCCTCCTGTCCCTCTCCGAGGTTCAGTCCGATTCCAGTATACAAGCGTATTGTTTTTCCAAGCCCCCCGATATCGCCGCCTTTGAGGAAGGAAACCACCGTAGACAACATAGCTTTGGCACCGTTGCCGAAGGCGGAAGCCCCTTTTGCTCGACGCTAATGGGTTTTAGACCACTTCCCACTCGTAGAAATGCGGATAGAGTAAGATATCTCTGGGCTTCCGCGCATGATTCTCATTCTCATTGTTATTTCTTTGCTTTGGTAGTGCATAGAAAAACAACGGCTGTTAAGCTCAACGGAAGGGATTATATGGCTGGAAATGGGAATAAACGCGTGAATGATCAACAAGTGGAGGGCCGTTGAAATTTTGTGCTCGTGGCGACGACAGTGGCGTTTGCAGGGGTGACGTTATTACATGATCAACAACAGTGGCAGATAACATGCCAGCCAGCCAGTTTTGTATACAAGCTACAAGCCATGAAGATCAGGTCTCTTCCTGGGGCCAAGATTCGGTGTCAACGAAGTGATAATGAGTACCGGTCGATCAGATGTTTAATTAGGTTAAAACGACGACGTGGTTGAGTGATGAGACGATCGCAATTATGACGACGAGACTGATTTGAGTGAATAGGGTAGGGGCTGGGATAGCAACCAGTCCATCGTCTCGGGATCTGCTTGCGACGGTTGGAGCGACGCGTGTGCAAAGAATGCTGTTTCCTCTGTATTGGCAATGCCTTTCATCTGGCTAGCTAGGATTCAAGAGAGATGCGGTCGTTGCTTCACGACGAGAGATTCGTATCGGAAACGTCTAGACATAGTATGATACGTCTAGTAATGTCGGCAATGAGGCTCACCCATTTCCCAACCGTGTCATAGTCCTGACAAACAACATCCTCATTCATATTGAGCGACTCATGGCTAGTTTGTCCCTCTTGAACAAGACCAACGACCCCTTCAAGAGAGTCTCACAAGCTTGCCCTTTCACCATGCCGCTGAAGCCACTGCCACAAGCAATCATCGCAAGTCATTGATAAATACAGGTGTCATCATGTGGAATTACGTTCGTTGGTATACACTCACGTTCCTTTTGGGCGATGACTGCCTCGTGCTCGACCTTCTGATCAGCTAGAACTTCCATCACTGCATCGTTATCGGCACGTCTCTGGCCGCATTGTTAGGCTTGGGCAATTTTGTTGTTCAGAGCGTTGTGGGTTTCAATCTTGTTGGCTTCCTGACCCTGGACATGGACTTGATACTCAGTCAACATGGCGAAAAAGCTGTTGTTGGTCGGGCCGGTCTTGTGATCTGGTCTTGATTTAATCGGCCGTGTGCGACTTCGTTCTTGGTGTTCCTGTTGGAAGCCATGAATGGGTTCTTTGCGGTAGATCTGACGTCGAGGTCTTGAATAGGTATCTCGAGGGCTTCGCGTGCATTTTTGAGATCGGTGGCTGAATGATGGATTTGGTTCTTGATGGAGCGCAGGTACGATGCTCTCGGCGTCGGAATGTTCATAGAGGTAGATGGCAGGTTGTTCTGGGGTGCAGCGGGAGTCTCGGCTGTTGACTGAGCAGTCAAACTCTTTACAGTAGGTTGTAATCGGCGATAGCTTGAGCGAACTTTTCGGCAAAGCCTTGGGACCAGCCTCAGGGGCAGTCTTTGAGCGGGACTTTGCGCCGGGCGCTCTCGACGCGGGGGAGATCGGTTCGACGGGCGGAGGGACGGAGTGGAATTGGACTTGTCGCAGAAGACAGAGAGGACATAATGAGGCTGCGTTGATACTTAGGTAGGCGTAAGCTTGGTGTTGAGATGACGTGGACGTGGGCGCAAGGACAGGGTATGTAATGGATATACAAGATGCTGTTTGCAGGCTCGCCATTAAAGAATGAAGAAAGAGTAACGCGTATGGAGAGAATTGAATGCAGGATGAGTTTCAACCCGCGTCGTGACGCGTTTGTGTTACAGAAAATGTAGTCCCCGCGCCCGGAAGATTTGTTCTATTTTTCCGGGCTGTCACTTACAAAATCTCGGAAACTGCATCAGCATCTGAATAGAATGGGATAGGAAGATTCCAGGCTCGAACCGTTCAGTTCTTACTTTGAAGTTCTTTTGGGCATTGATAGAAGCCAGTCTTTGATCCGATATCGTCCCCTCCTGATCCTCCTTTTCAACATCTTAACTTCCCCCAAAGCTGTTGCTTGTGTGGTAGTGGCCTTGTACGTTTTAGAAAATCTCTTATAGCTTGGCACGAGAAGTAATCTGGACCATTCGTTCAACGATAAATCTTATCTCAGTTTAATAGATCTTGGGATGCATAAAAACGTGGCAAACAAGAAGGTAAAAAGAGAGATGGAGGACATTCAGGAGAATTAAGCTGCGCCTCAATTATTCAATCATCTCCCATATCGTCACACCTTTCACAAAGGTGCCTGGCTCCTCCTTTGTCTGACCTAAAGATACTTGAGGGGGACAATTTAATTGCGAGCAGTGACTCGGCGACTATTACCATCATAGGCAGAATGTTTGACAGGGGCTGATCCTTTCTTATTTGCCTTGACTGGCCGCCCAATCAGTCCAATCTGTTAAATCACGCGTGTACTATCATTCGACAAGAGAGCAGCAGAACCAAAGCTAGTCAAATTGTCTTATATTGTTGGTTGTCAAGCTCCAATTCTCTCCACAGTCCAGAAACTCGCTTTGTCCAAAGCGAAGCTTCGCCGAGCCCGCCAGCAATCGTCTTCAACTTTGGCGAGCTCGCCCTTCAGCTGGACCATCTCGTTGATCTCGGTGGTCTTCTCAGCGGCTTGAGTCTTGAGCTCCTCCAGAGACCCCATGTCCTTACTAATTGTATTCAATTCGGCCTGAGATGTTTGAACAGACAGGCGACGATGGTACATGAAGAACACCGAGCCTCTCCTTCTCGTTATCACTCTTCACCTTGTTAACGAGTAATGTAAATAGGGCAAGTGCAGAACCTGTAACAACCACGTCATCTGCGCCAATGGTGTTGTCTTGGGCACTATCGTCGAGATTGACTCGTTCTCCGTCGCAGGCCCTTTCGCGCAGGGGATTCTCGGTCTGCGCCGTATAAATAGTCTGCCTGCGCTTCAGAGCTGTTATACCTGTTACTACTTGAAAGTCGTAGATAGGAAGTATCGCGATAAGGTCGGACTTTCTGCCAAAGGCAAGGACTGACCCTGGGAGGCTGTTTCGGGGGGGGGTCTAAAGACGCCAAACTTCCATCACGAGAACGAATCGTCCGAAATCGAGTCATCTTCTGGTTGGCTAGCCACCAAATCGTCTAATCACAGATTGTCTTGGTAAGTGGCTCTCTATTACCTATCCTTTCCTTGATCTAAGCGGCAGGGCCATGAACAGAGACCTTGTTGCTCTCAGCGGCAATGGAGATAGCCTCGGACAATTATTCCAAGATGGTTTGATCCGATAAAAGCAAAAAGAAGCACCCTAAAGCACATTTGACTAGGCCCCGGCGACTTGGTGAATTGACTATCCACTCCCTCGTAGTCGATCCTTGGTATGTGTGATCAGAGTAGACACGTTATCGGCATGGTGTCTGGAGTTGCCCGAGAGAAAGGATTCTAGGTATGGAGCTAGGAAAGCGATGTTACGTGATTAATGCTCCTTATCTGCGAAACATCGGTAGCAATCGAGTAGAACCTTGGCAGTCTGGGCGGATTGGGCGGTTTAAAAGCCGGCTCGCTGAGAAATGCGCTTGAGATGGACAAGTCTCAACTGCCTAGATCTGAGTTGTCTAGGTCGTTGAGGTCGAAGTCGCTCCATTCCACATACTCATCTTGCAATCGATAGACATGTCTACTTCTTACGTGGTTGGTGTTGTCGCTGATTGTTTAAACTGTCTGCAGATAGAGAAATCGGAATCAGAAATCATTGTTTGCTTAGTATAGATTCAATAGATCTCTGCGCTCTAACTTCATCAGCCTTGGCTGGCTTTCAGTGGATTCCTGGTAGCTGGTGCGCTGTGATTTTGAGCCCCGTTAAATAATCTCAACCAATAGCGTTACACCGAAACGGTGACAAGCTTTCTGGAGTGCCGCACCTCAACTTTTAGTGCATAAACATAATTGTTTCAATGCACCAGTCTATTCGCTTTATTATCAAGTACTCATTATGGTAGAAATTATTCACCGTGATAGCAATTTCTCCATTACAAGTGAACATGGAATCCAAGTGATGATGGACTTGAGAAAATATAGTCCTGGAAACTCAACTTCTCTGGTGGCAACACTTGCTTGCTAGAATGGTTTTTGAACTTGTGCAGGAAGTATGGACTTCCGTAACTCTGTCTCCAAGCAAGTAGATATCGAGATATTTATTACTCTCTCGGGGATGTGCCTTGATAGATCGTTGAGGCCATGGAGCATCACGCTGGAGGTCGGGTTTCTCGTCTTATTAGGTATAGTCCAAAGATCAGAAGCAATCATTGGCGAGTCCAATTTGAGACTCTTCCCACGTTTCCCGCCAAGTTAAAACAGACATCTTGTCCACTAATAACCTTGACGAGGCTGACTCTTTTATGAATATTGCGTTGAACGTTGAACCTGAATGTATTGGTCAACGTTCATACCATCGTAATCGACTACAAATCAATCTTCAGTACTGCCAGTCGCCAAAAGTAGTATCAACCGCTCCATATCACATGAAGATACGGACGCAGCCATTTACCTAATAAGTGCAAAGATAGCAACCTTTTGTTGTGCAAGCTAGCTATTGTTGATGCGCCGTGGAAATGAAGCTGTGAGACAGCATCTATGTCAAACTGTCAACAGCCCAATGCCACAACAACATATTCTATAGGGACTGAACCTCTTATAGAGCTTGCGGTACTGTTCTGTGTAGTACTCTTAACTCCCCTTACTTCACAGCCCGTCTCGTACGATGTAGTTTCCTGCATGGAACTGTAGTCCCATCCATATAACCGGGTTCCTGAGTCTGCGTGACATGGACTTGATGTCTCAGCGGAACAACTTCTACGTATGTCCTGCTTACAAAAACGTATTTTTGGTCTTTCATTGCACCGAATTTCCTTTTTTGGTATTTTGGACAAGTTTCATAATGGCGTCCGCAAACCCTTTAGTGCCAACCAATTAATTGATATGCATTTGTCGATTCCGGGAATATTAATATGAAATAAAGCTTATAGCCATTTCTACATCTGTGCTCATCCTTATGCAGCCACCAAGATTCAGTCACATTCATCAATGAGCTCTCTTTGAGGTTAGACTCTTGACTCCACTGTTTGTGTAACATCTTATATACTTCAAAAGATTACACAAGCGATAGGACCGAATACCCTTGACAGCTTGTCCGACAGAAATGGACACGCTCTTTCATCTCTTATTCTTTCCTTGATATTTGGACTTATTTTGATTGATTCCTGGAACCATTCATGGCATGTCCTTAGGTATGGGGGAGAGATGGCAGTCCATATTTAGTCCAAATTTGTACTGACTTTAATACCTGTTGCAGCGGGTTTCAAGAGTCTCTTTGGTCTACTGGTTTGCAGCTGTAACGTGATTAGTTACAGTGCCGCAAAAACCAGTGATGCTTGCTAGCAAGACGTCGAAAGGCATCCTCGGCTCTGGCGGATGTAGGTGGATGTCAGGACGAGATAGTGAGGAAACGAGTGATTATTATCAGAAATAAACAGGGGACTTGATTGAGAAGTTCTGGTCATCTTTCGCAGCAAACTTGTTACACGGCGGCTTCATCCTCTCATCCTTGTTGCGCTTGCTCAATCTATACGTCGGCGCAAACTTGAAGAACGTCGGCGGCTGGAGAGGGCAAGTAGCAAAGGATAAGTATGTAAACATACCGCGGAGTGTGAGATAGAACAGGATATCGAAATAATGCCTGAGGTCTTTAATCAACTGTTGATAACTTGATTAACCTGAGAGCTTTGGATCAAGTTTGTCAGCGAGGTCTCCAGAGTCTCGCAGGTTCTTTTGAACGTTCTTGCAGATTTGGCGTCAAATGTGGAAGCCACTCTCGATTCCCAGATGATTCGGTCTACATTATGTTGACCACGAGATGACCCGTCATGGCATTGGTGTCATGATCCAAGATGCGCTTGGGAGGAGTCAGTAGGGGGGACGGAGCCTTTCCCTTCTCCCTCTCCAAGAAATCATTACGGCGAGCCGATAGAGGAGGGGTATCTCGCTCTCGCTCCCGCTACCTTTCTGGCTAAGGATGGCGAGGCTCATCGTCATAGTAGCGGCGGGGCGACGCGACAAAAACAGAAGAAGCTTTGGCGACGGCGGTAAAGCAAGGAAGGACAATAGTTATGACCCGCATCATGTGCCGTTCCAATGATTCTTCATGGGGTACTTGCCCACATTGATAAGTTAGCTTCGCCTAAACAAACTGGTCACAGGCTGGTCGCTGTAAAAAGCTTGGGAGGGGTCAATGTGCCCAAATGAGCCCCAAGCCTTGGCTACCCTGGGTTTTCCTTACACAATGGGGTTGGTAATCAAACCCAAATCCGTGAGAATTATCCCCTTAAGTCCAAGTTTCTCTCAACCGGATGGGGATCAGTTTCTCAGAGATCCGTGTAGTCTGCCTGCGACTTCTCGTCGTTGGACTTGTGGAGCTCAGTTGACTTTAGTGGTTTCTTTGTAGGAGATTAGACAGAAGTCTGAAATGGCGGTTCTGGATGATCTACCATTCTTCGCTTTTTCTTGATCGAGGGTGAATCCCCTGATGGCTTAGTGGAACTCGGGGCCTTTGCCACTTTGTCTAACTCTTTAACGGACCGCGACTCTGGTGCAGAATCAGATTAGACCCCCAAACGCTTGAGTTTGAGTTTTATTTTTGTGCGAACTGGATGCTCAGGTGAATCCGGTACGTTCCACTGACCCATGGCAGCGGCCTTGGCGAGATCATGGACGATGGAAGCGTTGGTATTGAAGAGATTGTCACAGGTTCCGCGACTCGAATCTTGCCAACACAAAGTAAACAATACGAAGAATCCAGCAAGCTTGTCTCCAAGACGATATAATTGCTGCTGCGGCTTAAGATTCATTTCCTGATTGGACCGGAACCGAGGTCGAAACTCAAGACGCGCTCAGCTCAGGTGGGTAAGCAGATTGAGTACATCACTGGCGAGCTCATTAAGACCGGGTAAGAAGTTGGTGAGCAGCAGTCAGGTCTGTTATGCAGTAAGCCTGTGAAGGCAACATTAATAGACTCAATACTGAGTTCCATGGCCTGTTCTTTTATTCCTTTCTTGGCTGCATGTTGCCGATTTCTCACCAACTCAGTAAGTGCCTTTTAACAGATCTTCTATGGCTGTGATGGAGACGTAACTCGTTTAGTGGATAGAACGCCACCTCCGATGAAGGCAAGATAGCAAATGTGACTTGAATCTTATTCCAGAAACCTTATTGAATCTTATCATCTGGGGAGGAACTGAGCTTATCGGCTTAATCAACACCTCGCAGTCTTTTTCTAATGCGCGCTACTTAACCAATTGGCACTTTTGCATTTACTAGATTTCTTCCCTGCTGCCTCTTGGCTTATAGACTGTCACTCCCACAACCCAAGTCATATCATTTACCTTAAATACTTTCTAAAACCTCGGGTTGTCGTCTCCCAGAGCCTTGTCAACATACCCATCTCGACTGTTTTCAGCGGGATACCCCTTTCACATCGCCAATCAATCGATCAACCAGGAAAGAACGGAAGAGGCCATGACCAGCATCAAGTACAATAGAGAGAATAGGCAGACTTATAAACCCCAAGATCGAGACCAATACCAAGTCGCAGACTGAAGCAAGGTTCCAGCCGAACCAGATCTGATTCATCAAAGTGCCGGGATCAACACCACAGCAGCTCTAGAAGACAAGGGGCGCCTTTGCCTACCCACTCAAGATACGAGTTTCCCAATTTGCCTGTAGGGATTCTTACCAGAGCCAAGATCCGGAAAACATCTTAACTCAACCAATCGCCGCCACCTCAAGCGTGCAAGCCTCATACGCGGAAATTCAGACTCGTCTAGTTAATTCACGTCAATTCACTTCCGTTTGGCTTGGCCAACAACCTTTTTTTCTAAAATCATGCCATTAAGGCTTATTCTGGTACAGCAGGCCAAGTGACCATCGCTGTTCAAGCTCGGCGCCAATCTGAAGTCGCTCTAGGAACCGACATGAACAATCGCAGAGCACAGCGCCTACATACCCCAAACCCAATAGGCAGCCATATAAAGGGCAACGAGTGTCATTACGGCAAAACATACAGTCAGACGGTAAGTCCAGCAGAATCACCTTTTCCGTAATTTCTCCAATCCTATCACCTAAATTACATCGCGAAACGAGGTGGTAGTTGAGCATCGTTGATCAATCTTGGTTTTCGACCTTTCGCATCGAAAGGACCAGCAATGGCCTTGGTGACGAACTTGATGGAGTCATACCACGCATCTTATCATACCATCATGAGTACTCATGTCTCATAACAGGAGGCTTTTACCCAACTTGGCAAGCGAGAGTCGCTGCAAGACAACCTGAACTACTTAGGTTGGGATCTGGAGTCTTCGTTTGACCAATAATTTGGCACTTCAACATTTCAGATACCATGCAAGTAAAGCGTGACCTCAAACTACCAGTGGAAGATGCGAGCAAGGTTGCGGCTCACTGCAGAGGACCGGACGAGGGGTCATGTAATTGCAATCAGAAGTGTAGAGTGGTTTCTTTCCACGTTTCTGTGCTCGTTGTTTCGGCCTCACTCGGATTTAGTCCTGGCATACCATGTCATCTCAATACCACGACGTAACAGGATATTTACTTGTCACAAGGCATGCAGAGGCTAAGGTTCAAGGTATCAGTTTGGACAAAACCAGGACGGTCATAGAATTGATTAGTAAGACACATATCTCTCGCAAAGTTGCGGTGTTGGCCGTGAAGTCCATGATCCGTGTGCGCCTTTTAGAGATGGAAAGTCTGGAGCCGCAGCTTCACCATATATCATTACCATGGACCGCCTCGGTGTTTGAAGATTATGCTACCACGATCTTACGTCTTCTTGTTTCCCTACTCACAATTTTGTTCAATCTGATTTATGTCTTGTATCAATCTTTTCATTCATTGGTTGACTTATTTGTTGGCGCGGGAATAGAACGTAGACAGCACCGGATTGAATCTCAGACTTGTCGGAATCTCTGAAACGCCAAGTCAGAAAGGAAAAGGTAAAGAAGAAAAACTTCAACTTCATTCCCACGACACGAGGCATAATACGAATGCCTCCGTCGATATCTCTGGGTCACATAACCTCCTACTCGTTACTGATGGATTGATTGGCGGTATCTGGACACCGGCATCCTGGTGATCGTTTATGGTTTTGTCTGGCTATACCGGTAAGGTAAGGGTCTTGGGGGGTGATACTGATAGCGCAGTACGCAAACTTGGAATGTGTACCCGTCTCTTCCTTCGTTGGTGTTGTTTTGTACATCGTAGACTGGCCGATCTCATGCTTCATCGACAGAGGCATCTATCCTCATCTCAGCTTTGAGAACCAACCTAGATGTACTGGAGTCATACTAGATCTGTCATTCCGAGAACGGACGGGTAGAATTGCGTTCAAGAAGCTATCTAGAGTTGTGCGTATGTCCTTTAGCCAGAGAGTGGCTGCGCAGCTGTGTTCGAAGCTGCTGTAATGCATTGACTTAGCGGTACCTAAGCAGAGTCGCCCAGAGGAGTTAAAGGAAGAATTCAATGGCCTCTTCTTTGTCGTTGACACTCTGCACAGTGACTACCGAAGCGAACTTAGGCTCCCTGGCTCGTCACCTCTGGAGGATCTGGAAGAAACGCGACAGAAACACGTTTCCGAGCCTTTTCCACTTTTGCAGGGCGTTAGTGATCTCAGGACCTGAGTTGATTTCCTTGAAGACATCGTACGCCTTGAGACCAAAACCACGATGAGAGCCTGTTTCTTCAAAGTGCTGTGACCCAAATCGAAGTTGATCATGGCGGCGTCAATAGGATACTCCGTCTAAGCGTCTCTCCAAAGACAGTGCTCTCCGAAACGCAGATATCATCTTGTCAGTCCACGGTACTGGGGGTTGACGAGGGAAGCATCGATCGCCTATTTGTTTTCCTTGCGGTTTTTGGTGCTGACATTTTGGCTTATATAGAAATGGTTAACTCATACTGACTAACTACCTGGCTGTATGATGTAGGTCACGGATCTGGTGGTCCTTTGGCCTCTTTCTTTAAGATTCATACACGCTACAGAGACCGACTCTTGACAAGTGTAGGGTCGCTACCAGTGATATCCCGCAAGTTAAGTCAAATAGGCGTTTTCCAAGGATAGATAGTACTGATGCTCATGGAATGCATACCGTGGAGGATCAATCATGACGACGGTGAAGTAGAGTGCATTTGCGAAGCCGCGACGATGGGGGAGCTCTTGCAACGACAGGCACTTAGAGAGAGACATTGCCTCATCTAATCAAACCGGTCTAGGGGTAATTCCATCAGAGAGGGACAGCCTGCCCACGTGCACTGTTTGTGGCAGCAGGGCCTTCTCTGCTCACATTCGCTGTACTCACACGATCTATGGTACCCTACAATGAACAGATCCGTGTTTGCTCAAGATCCTCCGACTGCGGCCTTTCACTACCGTGAATGGGGACTTTTAGTACATCTCGGAGGTTGGAGAGCGATTGATCAAACGGTGCTGATGAGCGAGGCAGTATCGTAGCCAATATGCTTCCAAGACCGAATAACCAGTCCAAGTACATCAAGTCTCATGCAGATGCATAGGCTTTGACTGACCGAAGATATCATTATTAATGAAGATTTGACCTCTGGCGATGGTATTATCCACATGGTTCCCGTGCCTTACGCTGATCGACTTCTTGAACAACGTCCTCGCGTTGCAGAGCCCGGTCATGTAACAGCTGTTACAACTTTGAACCCGGTATCTCATGGCCAAGAAGCGGTCGTGCAGGATTTATAGAAGACATTCCTACCATTTAACGCAGTATTACCAAACAGCTTGACTTGTCGAAGGAGCTTTACAGAGACTTACAACCTAGATACCAGAAACTACAAGCTGTGATAACAATCAACAATAGTAAATAAAGCTACTCACTCAAAACACTGCCGTCGGAATTCTTCTCATAACCATCACCGCCAGCAGAGGAGGAACAACCTTTGTCGCCGAAACCAGACCCCAGTGGTCGTGAGGTTTGGAATCCTGTCGATTCCCAGTGGATTTTGTCGTTTGAGCGGCGTGGGGATACGGCAGTGGGGGATGTGAAGTTGGCTATGGTCTTGGGCGGTATCCAAGCCTCTCTAGCCAATGGTGAGAGCGGTGATCCTCTCGGCAAGGAAGCTATTGATATTTCCAACCGCCGACTCCTGCTTAAAGGGTTTAGACCACAACACCACATGTTCTGTTTTAAAGCCTCCTGCAGCTTAGAGTACGGTAGTCACATCTCCCAAGCTTCATTCGGGTGCATCAGTCTCCTCGAGTATGATATATCCACGATACATGCCTGCAGAGTAAAGAGAAAGGCCGAATCGGCAGCGACTGCTCCAAATATGAAATCAGTCGACGAGAAAAGGGTAAGAAATTTAGCAGTTCTCCCTCCAGACTAGGCCACTGGACACTTTGACTGGTGAAGAGAGTTTTGCCCGTTCATGTTATGTTCGAGAATAGGTATTCAGCCACTTGGCAAAGATTCAGGATTTGTGAGAAGAAAAGGGGAAGATAGTTCATCACGAATGACCCGAAGCAGAGCCGGCAACAGGTCGAGGCGAAAGGCTAACTGACACAGTTTCGTCCGAGGACGGTACTCCAGCTCGGCTTTGGGATCTAGTGGCGGTCTCGATGCTGTATTCGATGCGTAGTAGCTCACACCTCGCAATTGGAACGCGGCACAGCGAGGCCGTTGAACCCCCTTATTGCCTTTACAGGTTATTCTCGCACTATTCCTAGTCGCCAAGCCGCGGATGGAAAGTGGACTGCTGCTGCTCACTGAAGCTCGAATATGCTTGATATGTCAACACTCTAGGCCGGGCATCATTACTCTACGACCCTTGAAGCCTGCTTTACGAGCTTACGGCCCCAGTGTCAGTCGAAACGTATTCATAGCTATCTAGGCCAAATATCCCATCTGGCTTAACAATCCTCTCACCCCTAATAAGCATGAAGAGCCTTTGTGACAAAGAGCTGCCCAATAACATGACCAACGTCCTACTGGTTTCTCATTCCCTAAAGGTCTTCAATATCACCGATAAAAACATCCTTCTCTTGTCTGTGTTTGAGGTCGTGCGACAAGGCGTATAAGTTCTGAACACAGATAACAAGCTAAGAAAGCGCGTCGCACAGGTTTTCAATAACGTGCTGTCTGACTCTGCGGCTTACCTAGATAACGCAGCTCGCAGGGCGGTCACCAAACGGATGAGTCCGTATCCCAAATTCTCTTTTACGATCCGCAAGTGAACTCCCTCTTACTCAAAGGGCAGTTAAGTTCGCTTCTCTCCCATCTGAGGACTTCTTCATCCTCGTCCTTTTCTATGCTTCACCAGGTCAAACTCGATCACAGAACCAGCAGAGGTTACACGCATGTGTCGCAACTTCCTCTTGGTAACGATCGTGGTATAAGAAATCGAGCCATAGAGGCATGCGAACTTTACTAGACACCATTACACAAGAGTCTCGAGTATCTAGGTTGATTTCCGATATTTTGCTAGCCAGGTACGTATGGCAAGTTTCGCAAACACAACCGGGCCTCTATCACTACCTCCAAACAATTCTACGTTTTTGTCAAGCTTGAGCTAGGTGTTTGAGCCTGTAAATAAAGCGAGAAATAGAAAGAAAGCAACTCTCAGTTACAAGGCAAACTTCATGTCGTAAATCTAATCACAACACGAGAGTGTCCTCCAGAGTCAACAACAGAAACCAAGGAGAGTCCTTAGTGGTCTATCTTGCTCGGGCGAGGCTTTTATGCGTCCCGAGACTTGTAGCTTTCTCCCCTTCATATGCGCTTGATGTAGTCACATGTTCTTTGCCTCTTATCCAGCAATAAGGCCCCTTCGGCAAAGACAGTAATTGCTGGCGGGCGAGCAGAGCTTCTCCCTAAGCTCTTCTACTATGGTGGATAGTAGCGATGCATGTCGACCTTACCGGAATCTTGTTCACATGCACATGCACATACGTAAGGCCGAGAAGGTGGATACCTACGGGACTTGATAAAGGTGTTCCTATCCCGCAGCAACGGAACAAAGCCAGACCGAGCTCCAGGGACCAATTGACCAGTATTGATGATACGAGAACCAATGGCCTCACTGGCTACATGGTCAAACTGGCTTGAGGTGCTCATGTTCCAGGCACGAGCTTGACCCAAGTATATATCTTCGGCTTCGATGACTGCTGCGGCAAGATGTCCTAGTTCGTAGTTGGCAGGGACTAGAGGTTTCGTTGTCGCCATCGACGCTAGCTGGGTAACTGCGCAGGTAAGCTAGGTTATGCTGTTGTCATGGAGGTAGATCTTGCTAAACTCCGGTTGGCTCCCTACTCTCTGCCACTCGCGTCAAACGTCACTTCGGTCTGTGACCATTGATCTAGACACATTTATGTTTCAATTATACCGAACATATTCATAAGCTTCAGGAATGTATTCCTGACGTGAAGGCCACATTTATGGTACATTGCGCGTCTTCTGGGCTGAGATAGTAGGTAGGTGCGTGAATGTGGTCTTTTTTTCTAGCTTTCAAGGCATCTCTCAAGGAGCTTATAGACTAATCCCTAATGCAACAGACAGAGGAAGTTTAGTGCGCAAATAACGCAGCCTTACCCTCTTCGTTACATCTGAACCAGACTTTCTGGCAATCATCTTGGTCCGACATATACCCAGAAAAGTCCTGAGGAAACTCGCAAGCCAAGACATCGCAGACAAAACGTTCAGGCAGATCTGTCTCGTTGAGATTATTACAGCTCTCAAAAGACTTGTAGTGTAGGCAGATTTTGACTCGGCTGATCTGGCTCGGTTGACTTTTGCATTTCTGGGTGCCGTTTTGGTCCCATTTGAAGCAAGAAAGCCCCTGTGAATCACGGTACTGATGACCATCAGAAGAACGCCAACGCTGGTAAGAAGAGTTAAGGTAACTCATCAGTGGTATCTGATATTAAAGTGGTAAGACGTCGCTCATTGGACACGCGGCCTCGAATGATCATGGCCATTTGGGCCTGGAAAATAAAATTCAACCTGAAGATCCTCACATTGCAGACCCTGAATAAAATTGAAGCCCACCGTGGGAAAATAGCATCTCGATCCATCGTCATAATCACGTACTATTACTCATCACTGGGTGTCCTTTGTCAAACAAAGACGAGCCCAGAGGTACGGCAGTTGGAGACGAAATAGTATTCGTTGGCCTTGAGTTGGTCTCTGCCGTTAATGAACCAACGAGAACAATATTCTTCCTTCAACGAAAGGGGCTTTCAACGAAGGACCCTGCTGTTGAATGGTGACGTGCTCTCAACAATAAACGAAAGGCGGTGGTAATGTCTTGAAGAGAAGCTGATAGTCGCGAGATGTCAGGAAGACTAGAGAGGGGCAATGCGGGGATATGAGCTGCGTTTTTGCTGATATCTACACTGAACCAACAAAATCGAGACCAGATAAAACACAACAGAAATACTGAAGATGGGTTAAGGTGAGGAGAGTGGGTGGCCGAGGTGTTGGTAATTATTTGGACGTTCTCGACAGCAACTGTAGAAACTTCGACCAGCAGGATGTGGTGACAAGCAT
Organism: Fusarium sp. PT; assembly: GCA_021020635.1. NCBI lineage: Eukaryota > Fungi > Ascomycota > Sordariomycetes > Hypocreales > Nectriaceae > Fusarium > Fusarium sp. PT. The sequence goes on from JAHMRZ010000016.1 coordinate 787,781, forward strand.
TTGGGAGTGAGGCGTCGACCCCGGCGAGTGAGAAAGTGAAGGAAGACCCCCAGCCATGGAACGTTCAAAGCCGCTTAAGTAGACCAATGGCATCAATGAGTCCCTTGTCGGGCGACGAAGGAAGTGGCCATGGAATATGAAGTGACAAGAAGATAAACGAGAACGACATCAGTGACGTTGAGAGCGTCAGTAACCCGGTCGGACTTCTATGCCCATGCTTTCCACCATCCAGCTAGCTTTCTTGGTCCAAAATTCCATGTGCTGGACATTGGCGTCTTTGGAACTCTGAGCCTAAAGATGTCTGAGGATGGAATCCAGATATGTCTATTAGACATACTGTCCCTCTGTCGAAAACCGAGGGCAAAAGTAACGATACTCAGGCCAGATAACATCGTCCCAACCTGGCTGGGCCTACCCGCATTGATCCGCTGCCTGCTTCAGATCCTCACCACAACCAGTTTGAGGCTCATCAATAGTGGTGTACTGGCGCTGAATTCTATCCCGATTCCGTCTTCTACATCACAACGCTACCTGTTGCCCAATCAGATGTTCGTGGAGGCGAGTGATGATGGTAACAATAGTCGCGAAGTTTAGAGCAACCCCATTACATACAGTTCTACTGGTCACAACTCACAAGCAAGGAGCCATCTTGACGCCTTAACAGCTACGATTGCATAAAAGGCAAGCTCAGCGAGCTCGTCAATAGTATCTTCCATGAGACCACCAAACCCTTCGTCTCTGCCGCCGATGTGCTCCCCAAGGCCATCGTCTATATGAACATGCTCGGCCACGTTGAGCACCTCCAGAAATAAATTGACCTCAGCACAGTTAGAGATGGATATTAAAATCAAGACATTTCATTGCATAAGTGCAAGACTCGCCTCTATAGGAAAGGGCTGGGAATGGAAAGTTTGCAGGAACTTTGTCAGCTTATCCAAGGTCCACTCCGACACACGCGGCGAGTGCGACATTGACCGACAAGTCACACTGAACTTTGCCAGTACAGCCTCTCCCGGACAAACCTCCCACGAACAACTAAGCCAATTCATGGCAGACTAATAGGGAGCAGTTTGCAGACGAATCGACACTACTGATTGAAGATATCACTAACGTCAAGGTGGCTAATTCATCCGAAAAGCTCAAGTTCGGGATCTAGAAGATTCAGATTAAGGCATGGTCCTGTCTACATTTCTCCCCTTTCTTTATCAGCTGAGAACTCTTTCAGCATATCATGTGCGACTTCATTGGCACGAATGAACGAAATTGCCCCGTCCATAGTCTTTCTTAGAATCCTTCTCTTGCAGCTCATTTCTTCCAACACTCCGATCAACATTGCCCCGTTGTGCTGTTTGCAGTTTATGTCAAATCTTGATGCAAGGGGTCGTATCTTATTCCTCTCTCCCCATTGGCGCTCGTAGGAAGCAAAGCGGGCGATCAGATGAATCAGATGGGCGCGTTAGAAGCTTGGAAGATGCTCGCAGACATGCTGCTCCCTTCCTACCCCCAGTTAAGCTTCCGCAGAACTTTCTTGACAATAGCCTCACTCTTCACTACGCATGGAGGAGACTGGAGCTTCAACTTGCTCTCGGAGAAGGCGCGGAACAACCTGTAGCGCTATCTGTTGTTGATCTCCAATCGGCCGAGCAGCCAAGAGAAAGGTGTGACCGGTCCTAACTGAGGAGAGAAGAAGTTCACGAGCCCCACACCCGGAACCACGACGAATCCCAGCTCAAACATTCGTGCGGAAAACGTTCTCGATGTGTACATTACCAGCGTCGTATAAGGAGTCCACTGGCGCAGTAAAGGAAGCCAATATCCAGAGCTCTATTGCAACGCATCTCAAGCTCTATTAGAAAAGACATTAAAGTTCACATGCGCAATCCGAGTGACTTGAACTCTTTAAGAGCTTCGTGAACTATGGTTGCTGATTGATAGCTCTCGTTTGCTATTCCGAGTTAGCCTGTCTCCGAAAAGTACAGCAGACCCCCAATTGGATGTTGGTATCTCTATTGGTATTTGCTTGTTGTGGGTGAATTATTCAACCAGCCTACCGTCAGCCATAACGACGATGTTGTCAGTATTTTGGACTGTAGACAGTGTGTGTGCAATCACCACTGTTTGTGTACTTCGTGTAACACCTATTGCTATGTCATATACGGCCTTGTAGTTGAGGGCACCAGGATAGTATGGTGCATTCAAGTTCTAGCTGCCGTGTATTAATGTACGCCAAAGCAGAGATCTAAGACGTCGATATATTGTGTTGCGATGGCGCTCTTGATGGCTGAACTGCTGAGTGATGTGGTTACTTCTGTAAGAAACGCAGCGCTATCAGCATCTACCAGAGGCATATTCAGCTACCTTCAGCAGGTAAGTGCTGCCTGTCTAGAAACAACTTTAGTCTGCTCTATGTCGCCATGTTTCTGCTTACGGACCGACAAAACTGGTGAGTCTGGTACTCGCATTCAAAAGCCTTTCCGACCGAGACTGCTCCTATCAACCCTAAGACCATAATAATTAGTTAAAACAAAGGAAAGGCTTAAACCTTCCCTACCAATCCGCCATCACAGCCGCATTAGAGCTATACAAGGCCTCAAATCCTTCCGAATTACATTGCTTCCTACTGACAACAAGTTCGACTTCAACATTGAGTATTAGTACAATGAAGAGTGTCCTTACTGGCCTTTGTTTCCAGTGGTCACGGAGACCTCAGGAGCTACAGTAGGCTCAGCACGGTGGTAGTGACATCAACCGTCTCGAGCAAGAGCATGGGTGCCTAGTCAACAGGTTTATAAAAAAAGGAGGGATATGTGAGAATATCGCCTATTATGGCCCTGAGTTTGAGTCACCTCCTCTGAAAGATCCGGTGGGTGATCTTGAGGACTCTGGAGTATCAGCAACGTCACCTATGGGGGATTGTAAGCGACTGAAGCCGACAGCAAGCCATACTGAGACCACATCCCAGGAGTAACAGTTTTCAATGCTCAAGCGTCTTGTCGTGAGCAATATCTGGCAACTTGACAGCGAAAAAGATACACAGGGGACGATTTGTCGCGCGAATAGACAACTGACTGAAGGTCTATCATTCGACCCTCTGGCGCACAACAATCCCGAGACAGAGGGCGACTAGTAGCCTGACCTCGCTCAATGCGATTCTTTTTTTGCGAGTTGCTGCCTTCATTATGGTAGACCTCAAGCGCATTGGCATTCACAGCCCTGCCATACATGTATTCAGAGAGCCGCGACTCTCCCAAGCGCGTGTTTTCCGATTGCTTGGTGCCAAGATCCACAGTGCTTCTCCTCAATGCAATCGTCGAGTAGGTGCGGCAACAACGCCCGTATATTCTCCGCGGCGCAAAATATGCAGCATCTCGTTTTTTCAAAAGTCGCCAAACTGCGGCATAAGCTGCGTGTTTGCACCGAGAATTAAACGCTGGAGGGTCTTTTTGGCGGCGGTGTCTTTGTTGTGTTGCAGGATGATATCTTTCAAGTTAGTTTACCTGACAAGGCTGACCAATACAAGTAAGAAATCGACCGTTCAATAGCCAAAGCGAAAGAATACATGCCAACCGTTGTGAGAGGCTGCAGGATATTTATCGAAACAGAGAGGTTAAGCGGGACTTGTTTTACTTTATTTACGGTCCACTTGAGTATCTGAAAAGGGGAAACATTCTCCAATTAGGAGGAGACACCATTCGCGTCAGAATGCTCGAGAAGGCAATGCGTTCTCCATAAGATAGTGGCGGCAGAGATAGCTAATCTTTGACCATAATGGTGCCCCAGGAGGCATCTTTGTTGCGTCTTTTCTCCAGTTCGTCAATTTCCGTAGTAACTTCCAAGTCTGTAGAACACTCGTCCAACGTTGCGGCAAGCTATGCGTAGGAATCGGCGTGGTCCTTTACAATTACGTCGCGAAAAGGCTGCCACGCTTGAAACAAAAGAAGACCCTTTGACTATGTCCTCGTTTCATTATCTCATATTAAAAATTGTATTATCCCCATTGCGTCTGTCCGCTGATCACTGTACATCTCCTGTTGTCGGGCGTTATGATGTTGGTGATGTCTGGTGGTGATGTCCGGTGGCGCCACAGTGCTGATTTTTTTGGACCAATTACAGTACGGCTTCGGTCAGCGCCACAACCGAAAGCGGGGCTAGAAGTCTTCAGCCAATCGTGTAAGCGCGATAGCCCCACCATCACCACCAAGGACACATCCGTCTGAAAACTTCAAACCTCAATTGTAGAACCGCCAAGCCTGGGATAGATACCTGACGTAGGAAATATTGAAGTGAAGCTATCGTTCCACGATATTAAATAAAGATGTTGGTGATCCTTGGTGGTTTGCTTGCTCGGTGGTTGGGTGACAGAACACCAAAGCAACCGGCACGTGACACACACTGGGTACTGGCGATGGCTTCAACCTTCAGACTCATCCGTCTGAAACTTTCAAGTCGCGATTACGCCATTACTAAGCGTCCGGGAGATACCAGACCAGCGCCAAACCAAAGCTGTGATCCTCCTCTACAAGCAACAAGTCTTAAATGTACTGGGGGGTTAGTTCGCTGGTCAAACACCAAGGGGCTTGAGGAAGTGGTGTACCAAGAATTTCGTGATGACTTCACATCCGTCTGAAAGTTTGAAACCGATTGCGGAGGAAAACTCGGAGGATTGTTGTGCCGATACCAAATTGAAGCTCAATCTTAGACATAACAGAAATCTCGTGATAGCTTCACAGTGTTGCCAACCCGTGGGAGGGATTGCAGTGTTGGGCGCTGTAAGGGAAGGTGGTTCTCCGTGGACGTGTAGCAGCAAACAGGGCAAGAGGTGCTGTACACACCAAAAATTAACTGTACAGCACATCCTGCCGTTTTCGTCTGGTCCCTTCAAGTGGTGGAAGGTGGTGCTGTACAGTCGATTTTTGGTCTGTACAGCACCACCTTCCTACCATGCCGCTCCTCAGATGTGACCCACATAAGCTCCCCAGGCCACAACACCAGGCTCGCCAACAGCCCCACCCAAAACAAGATCACGAACACAGCCGTTCGAAAATTTGAAACACGAATAACTCCACCAAGACAGGTCGGGAGGTACTAAGAGATGGTACGTGTGAATAGTCACAGATCAGAGAAGCTATTCACATCTTAAGATGCTATATCATCTGTCTTGCAAGTCTCGGTGGGCAAAACACCAGACTCGGGTATCACGAGACTGGCGATAGCTTCACTTTTCCAGGCCATATCCGATTATCCCGAACGCTGACCCAGCTGACTCAGCCGTCGGCACCGTCAAAACACCAGGCCTGATCTCCAAACACCACAGCATGTGAGCTGCGATGGCTTCATCCTTCTGACACGGGCACAAAAGTGTGAGCGGGCCCGTGCACGCACTAAGCGGCTTAGCTCTCGGACCATACCCTAGATGGCATAGACTGAAAAAGCGCAATGCTGACGTAATACATCGTAGCTTGGCCTCAGAACAATATCAATCCTGACTTCTCTTTCTCTTTCTTCCTTCCTCAGCTCCATCATCACAACCGCGGCCGCCGCCGTCATCTCTGTCAACCTAACTCCCCGCCGCGTCCACGAAGCTTTTCCCCTCTCCCGCTGTTCACTCGTGCCATGCACCACACTCCTTCTTTGCCCTGTTGTTTTAGCCATCTTTGAAGCTATTCAGCCTGCCCTCTTCCGCCGTGTCATTTTCTTCTTTGGTGTTTTCAATTTTTCACCCACACTGTCACCGCCCCCGCAGCCATCGGTCTCTCTACCCCGCCTTTTTCGTCCCGTGTTGTTGAGAGCAACCATGTCCGAGGGCAGCTCTTCTCCGCCTCTTCCTGCTCCTGGCAAGGCTTTCGCTGCCGACGTTGTTGGCGAACTCATTGAACGCGAGCCCGCTACTCGGCGTGAGGTCAAACGCCATATCAAAGGTCGAATTAACGCCTTGCCTGAGGACCAGCAAGTCCATGGATTGGAGAGTCTTGGTTCATCCACGGGTACCCTGACGGAAACTGCCAAAGCCATTGAACAGGTCCAAAGTGCTGCCGCCAACCCCGTCGACAATCAGGCCCGCAAGGAGAATTCCATCGCGGCTCTCCAAGCAGCTTGGGCCGGCAATGGCTGGATCCCTCCGTTCCCCAAGTTTCGAGACAATGAGCCCGTTACCCTGGAGAACATCTCCCTCCATGATGTGAACTACCTTTGTTCCATCACCAAGCTAGCATGTTCGAAGGGTATTGACCTCCCATCTCTCTACCAGCCTGCCGGTGTGCTCTATGGAGCCTTGTATCAAAGCGGCAATGTACTGTATTAGGAATACACTACCGCCAAGAAAGCCCTCGCCCAAGCCAAGCTGCTCTGGGCACACCTCCCAACACTTCGGCATCAACCTGCTGTAGCTGGCCCTGCGCCTCCGGATTCGCCCTCTGATGAGGAGATACCTGAGGGCGGGCGCCCAGCTTCGCCACAGCCTGCGGATATCACATTTGGTGACAACTCTGGCGGAATTCCTGAGTTTGGCGGCGATTGGGCCCAGGACCTTGACCTACCGGACGATCATGACTCTATCAGCGACGACTTGGCTGGCGACGGCGAAGAGCGTCTGCGTGCTGCTAGAGCAGAAAAGAGAAAGGTTGTTGATGTCTCCAGCATCTACGACAATCCCGCCAAGGCCCGACACCAGCTCACGAATAATCTTGAGCTGACCGACGACACCATCGAGTTCCTGAGCCGTCTTGTCAAGAGACAAGCCTCGAATAAGTGCGATCACACAGACATGGATCGTTTCACCATCCTCAACCCGGGCTACATCAAGTTCAACCAGCCCCAGCTCCCTCGCCCCTCGCCCTCTATCAGTACTGGCAATGGTGCTATTGTCTTGATTCCTCTTCATCATGCTGCGCCAGCACAGCATTGGACAGTTACCAGGGTTGACATTGACAACAGAGTGGTGCAGTGGTATAATTCCTTACCTGGGGATGATTATGAGCATGACGCCAGGCGTCTTTCTACCTGGTTTGACCCTGCTGGCGAGCCCTTCACTTTTGAGCGAGTGGTATGTCTTCACCTTCGATTTTATGCGGATTTAATTAACCATCTCTCATTTATAGTCCGGCCCTCACCAGCCAGATGTCACCAGCTGCGGCGCTTTTGTCTTGGTGGCAATTCTATTCTGGTTGCAAGGATCCCCTTTTCCCGAGTCATTTGAGGACCCCAACACCTTTCTCCTCTCCCTTCTCCCTCAAGTGATGGCTGGATCTAGCAGATCCTCCCCTCAGTCTCCCCCTCTCAAGCGTGTGCGTGAGGAAGCTGAGCCTGGCTCAGTGACATATGAGGAGATGAGCGAATACATCTCGAGATGGACGTCTATCCTAGATGAGGATCTGGAGGCCAAGCCTCGTGAGTCTGAAGACTCTCTGAGCAGTGCCTTGGTGGAAGAGGAGAAGAAACTCAGCGAACTGGAAGCTGAGCTGGACAACCTTCCTGGCCGGATCCAGGACGTACGAACATACCAGTTAGCCTGCGATTATTACAGAGGCTTTCTCCCTGAAGCCCCAGCGTTCAACACTGCTGAGCTCGACCAAGAACACAGCAACATCCTGCTTGGCTTGCAAGAGGCCACCGACAGATGGGTGTCTGAGACACTGGATCCGCTGCGCCAGAATGGTGAGGATGTCGCTGACTTGGATGCCCTTGAGGCTCAGTTGGAGGCGTTGCCTGGCTTGGTTGACGAGGCTAGAGAGGATGTGAGCCAGGCTCGTGAGAAGCTGGTACGGGAGCAGAAGTTGGTGGCTCTGCGTGAGCGATTGATGGGGATGGTCCATGTTCTCGATCGTGAGAGATGAGTAGTTTGATGGTTTTTCTACTGTCTTTACCCTGTTTTCGCCGTGTGTTTGTTTCTTCTTTTACCTTTTATCATCATACCAGCGGGCGAGCTGTGGGCATGAGCATACGGAGGGGATTACTACGGTTTTTTATTGCGTCACTCTTCCTAAATAATATTTGCTAATGGGATGAATGGCATCGGACGCCAAAATGTTGCTTGCTGAAGATTGATTGCCTTACAAAGTAACTGAAAAGCTCGGATGCTGAGCTGAATTAAATTGAACTGTCGCTTGATCATAAAAGTGCTACCGTTAAATGCAGAAAAATCAGGGCTTTCTAACCGTTCTACCCTCATGTCTCTGCGACAACTATATCCACCGTAACAAAATTCCATATGCAGAACAAAGTGATCATACTACCGGGTTACTGAGTTGAATTGCAGCATCGCGTTGAATTCAGCATAGAGTCATTGAATTGAGAAAACTCGGCGTTTTCGAATGGTATTACTCTCGTTCTTCCACGATGCTTCTCTCAATTGCCCAGCCAATCTGACAGATCTGGTAGACTGCGTTTGTCATGCAGAGCAGCCAAGTGAAAGCAGCGTTGAGTATTCAATTGAAATGAGATTTCGCATGGATGGATGAGACCTACTACTGTGATCAGAAGATCCAGGGCTTTCGGAAAATGTAGGATTTATTTCCTTGGAGTGTGCCGAATGGCGATGGTGAGCAACACTCAAATGCTCAAATGAATCGAGATATCGCCCAGATATGAAAACCTCTTGGTCAGAGTGCGCCAAAGCCTCTAACAAGGCTCAAGTGGATAGGTCAGAGGGAGAGTGATCAAGAAGACTTCTTCCAAGTTTCCAAAGGAGGTTGCGGAGTCGCTCAGCGTGTCGGTGGGCTTGGTGGTTGTAAGTCTCGTTGTTGTCGAGAACAACAGCAGGTACAGGGTAGACTTCGGCGCCGAGAGGTCTTGTAAGATCAACCTTGCTCTGGGATTGGATGTTGGGCATGTAAATAACGAGTTTGTAGCCGCGGCCTGTCCCTTTGGGTCTGATCTGCTGTCAACTGCCAAGCCGACCATAACACGGACTTATCGAGATGTAGCAAGTTGATTTGGTTGTCGCATAGTCCAAGCGACACCGGATCCAAGCTAGGTGTAACTGTTTTGGAGAGAAGCGGATGCATCTCTGTTGGCAGAACCGACTTCCAGCCAAACTCAAACAAGTTGTAGCGCATTACAAGCTCTCGGTACCAACACAATACCGGCGTAAAGCAGTTGACGAAGAGCAACTGTAACGTGACGTGGTGAGATGAAAGTCAATGGATTTGTGTGTCGTATTGCCCCAACGATGTGAGATCTTCAAGGAAGCGTCAGTTGATGGCATTTTCAATTGACAGAAGAGGCAGGACGTGTTTTACAACCCAAAATCATGTTGTATAACACGTCCTTCCTTTTGGTGAGTGCACACAATCTGGCGGTGGGCGCCATTCCAACGCCACCACTTCAACGCCACATGCGGCGCGACACTTCCAGCAGACCAAAAATCGTAATGTCCAGTACGTGGTTATTCAAGCGAGAATACTATAACGCAACGTGATACATATATCGCGAACTTGTTTCCCGTATCGCTCTATACAAGCGATATGTGATCTTAAAGTAAAGATCATGTGGATGTGTTTTCAATCCACGACAAATCATTTGGTTGCGCGAACTGAAGGTCATCGCCACCATCCACTGGCAGACCCGATACAGCAATTGAGAAGACAACTCAATAAAAGCATGCGCAAGTTGGCAGACTCATCAATTCAAGAAAGTGATGTTGTATTCAATTGGGAGAATTCATCTAGGTAGATCTAAATTGACAATCCATTCATTTTCTGGTACCTTGGGCGCTAGACCCGCTGCGTGACAAACAATCATTGGCTTAGTTTCAATGTCATTTCTACCATTGAATCTTAGGGTATCGCAAGGCATTGGATGACATTGGGATGATAACAGAACCCAGTGCTTTTAAGCGGCACTGCATACTTAAGAATTTATGGACGGGTTAAGGATTTCACTCTTTCAGAGGGTGACGCCCCTGTATTCCAGCATTTGTGCCACCAACGAATCATCACAAAAAGATGTACACAATTTCAATAACAGAATTGAAAGCTGAACTATCGCATGCAGGTTCTTGATACCACCATATTCAGAGAATTTGTCGCTATCAAAACACACTATAGGCGTAAGGTTTGATCGCTGCGCTCCGGATTCCATCTTGGCAAGATACTTTTTCGCGTCGCTCACTTACTGAAGATTGGCCGGCACCATGAATACACCACAAAGGAGAAGATCAATTGTTCAATTGACTCCAACGCCATTGCATACACAGGTACAACATGATTTTGGCCAGAAAAGTTGGCTTTCAAAAATATCCTGGCATGAGACTTTTGATCTGGTCGTAACCTCGCTTGATTATCTGACGTGCGACATGTCGGTCTGGGGCTGGCGCAGTAGCTGGCATTAATCGGATTGCAACCCTGCCACCAAAGTGATTGCAATAATCGTGTATGCTTTACAAAGGTATTCAACAATGGGCGAATAATTGAGTTTAGTATTCAAATAGTATGTTTCCCTACTTGGATTACCAAATTTGTCAATTGCGCTGTGGCGCAACATCTTTGGCGGCATTTTTACAATGACCGCAATGGTCGCAGATACTTCAAAACAATAATCAAGAATCAGTGAATCAGCATACTTGTCATTCAAGAATCATATCACACGACTTAGATGATCAGGCTTGTCGTTTGAAGCCCTCTTTCTCAATGTCACATCAGGCAAAACTGCTCAAAACATGTACACCTTCACCTCGGGTCTCCTGGACCTGTCACCGTATATTGGCAGATGTTGTCGCACTCTCCCAATTCCGGGCCAGAGTTACGATAAATATGTCTCTGGATGGCAGGACTGTCTATGTAAATTACGGTTCACTTTCTATCATCTCGGCTTTTACAATGAGCGCACATTCCAATTCTGAGTCTTGGCTGATATAGAGATATTTCCTGGAGGTACAGTGTAAGTCATATACAACACTAGTCACATTTGGCACTTTAGTGGCCATCAATTCCATTAGGGGACTGCCCCCCCTGAGATCCAGTAAAACCCCTAAAGTATATCCTATTTAAGATAAGTAAGAAATAAATTTCATAAGCAAGAAACTCAATAGTAGGGCAATATATCAATATAATAATAATGGTAAATATTAATTTGGGTTATCTGGTATAATTATAATTGTTTTTAGATATAGAATTAGCCAATATAGCGAGATTCTTAATTAGAAAGATTTAAGTGCGCTAAAGGTATTAAAGCACTTACCTCTTAAGACTTACCACTTATAGAGTTTAATAAGGCAAATACAAAATATAAAGACTATTTCTAGCTTTAAAGTATCATTAGATTATATATTAGTAGCTCTCTTGTCTATTAAAGCTTTATACATTATGTCTCCTAAGCCCTAAATTATATACTCACTAGTTAACTAAAACTCTAGCTTGCCTAGCGTAAAACTATAACCACTATGAATATTATCATATTAGTTTAATCTTATTGTATAATTAATCGCTAAATTCTCAATATATTTCCTATTTTATTAGATATTAAATTAGTCTTTATTATAGCTATCTTCTCAGCCTGGCGTATAACCAATATCTCAAGACTGGATTTAAGGCAACACCAGGAGAATTAAGAAATACCAACTTCGGGATATTATATAGACGTGAAAATAAGTAGATATATGCAATAAACCATAAATAAGACATTCCAGGAAATATTTTCTTTTTTTCTTAATATTCTATCTCGCTTCTTAGGTCTAAAGTGGTCGCTTATATCGACGTCATTGTGTCCTTACTCCTTCCTTACTTACATGATGCCCACTACTTGCTTACGTCTTGCAGGCTCCCTCAATTTTGCGAACTCCCAAGCTTCATCATCCCCAAGAACTGCGCCGTTTCGTTCGTCTAAAGCCTTTTCCTATCTCGATCACAGTGCATCTCGTTTACTTGCCTTTTCTTTCCTCGAACGCCCTTTCCTCAACACTACGACATTCCTCCTCACTACCACCGTCAGCATCACCACCAGCCTCATAATGTCCGACGCTAACACCACTAGAATTCCCGCCGTTTATGGTATATCGCTAGGCTCGACTTAGCAGTAGCTTATCGCTAAGATCTATGCCGTCTATGGCTAATGGCCATATGACTTTTTAGGGCCTACTATACCCCTCTCTTGGCCTAAGGTCTTGCTAGATCTCTTATTGCCTCTTATTGGCTATACCATTTAGAATGGCGATTTTAAAGTCTTAATAGAGTTTCTATACTAGGCTTAGCCCCTAATAGTTAATAAAGTTAAGTAGGCTAAATCTTAGTATAATAATAGGAGAGCTATTAGCTAAACTACTTAGCTTTTAAGTACTAGTAAGTCTATTCTATATATATACTTACTATAGTACTAAGATATATATAGAATATAATTAAGAAGAAGATAAGAATAAGATATTAAAGTACTAGATATAGATTATTTTATTTAATTTAAAGCGATAGAACCTTTTTCTAGACCTCTTAGGCTATTATTATTAATCTACTAATACTAGTCCTATTAAGCTAGCCTCTAAAAATAAGTTTAAATCTAAGCAAAATAAGCTCTTTTTCTCTATAAGTACTATACTATTAATTACTTTTACTCTAAGATATACTATCTATATTCTTTTATAGCTAGTTTATATCTAATACTTAAGTAAGATAACCTTATTTATAATGCCTTTATAGAGATAATATACCGAAAGTATATATATAAAGAAGAAGTCTATTAAGATTAACTAATAGTAATTACTATAGAGGTAAAGACTCTATATAGAAAGATTATAAATATTACTAGATTGCCTATAGTCTAAGCCTAAACCTACCTTAATTAACTTACTACTTAATAATAACTCTTTAATAACTTCCTTAGGATATTATATCTATTTAATTAATTAATCTACCTTTATACCCTACTCTTAATACTTATTATTATTAAGGAAAATATAGTAGCTAATTAGGCTACTATAGCTAAAGCCGAGGCTAAACTAGTAGATATTTAAGCTACTTAGGAGGCAGTAGCTCCTATTAAGGAGCAATATAAGAGAGAGTTTATAGGGTTACTCTAAAAGGAGCTAAGACTAAAGAATCTCCCCTTTAAGGAGGGTAAAGATAACTTAACGCTTTTAGTATTTACTGAAGTAGGTAGTAAGCGCCTAGAGGAGTAGATATATAAGGATATACTGGATATATATATTGCTTTAGGTTATCTTTTGGATTGAGTGCTAGTGTCTACTTGGGTTTGTTTGGTGTTATAAGACTGGGAATATAGGCCTAAGGCCATAACTATAGGAGTTTTTTTTAGGAGTTTAAATAGGTTTAGGACTTTATATTAATTATATATATAGCTACGGCCTTACTTCTTGTGTATTAGTGTTTATTCTTATTAAAATATAATGGCTTGACTGTCTCTATAAGTGACAGGAGGAGTGGGATTCTCCTTGGCCACAACTATTAGATGCGATTAAGCCATCTAAAAGTCGTTTTAGCCAGTATTATAATATTATAAGTATCAACTGCTTATAAAAATATTACAGGTAGAGGAAAAAGATATATATTATAGGTAGACCATCTAGTGACTTAAGGACTAGGAAACACAACTATAGCATTAGCTCCTACTTACTAAAGTTAGCTAATATCCTCTTAGAATGCCTTAGTAGTATCTATAACTATTATATTAGTAATGCGAAATCTATAACTCTACGAAAAGTCCTTTATTACCCTAGTATAGTATAAAGGTTCTAAATTAAGAATTATATATTTTGAGTAATAAAAGGTGTCACTCCTGATTGCCAAGTAACATACAGTCCTTGGTAAGTATAGTAAAGCTTAAAGAATTCTGCTATTCTGTTGGTTGATTGAGTTTCTCGAAGTTGGGTGCTTTGTCTGCTCCAACGTTTGACATGGAGGAACAGCATCCGCCCAGCACTTGGAGTTGTCGCGCTCACCAGTCTGGGATCGAAAACAGTCCAAACCTGGTACAATAACAGTTCGCAATTGATTAGACACGCCAGCCAAGTTTGAGTGCACCACGATTCATTTTGGTGCTGGATCTCAACATTGATAATTTTGCTCTGGTAGTGGTCAGTGGCACAAAATTCGACCAACACTCAAAGTTGTCGCCTACGCTCACTTCAAGTCCAAAACTCTTGGCACTTCTGATGATGAGTATTCTGAATAACTAACACTAGCAACGAAAATTGCAGTACGTCAACGGCTGTTTTGACAGTGCCTCTCAATATTTCCGAAAGGATGGTGCTCCAGTGGCCACAGTGGAATCCCTCCAAGATCTGGCCAACATAAAAGCTGTTACTCGCGGTCATCATGTTTTGCAAAGACATAAGACTTTATCACAGAGTACATTTAGATAGAACGGAGTAGCCTACTAGGTCTGGATACATCCACAGCTGTTACAATAGGGCATCTCATCTTAAGAGAAAATCATGGTTGCCTTATAATGAGAATCGGCGGTTGGCGATTGGCAATTGGCGGATAGCGGTTGAGTACCCCGCACTATTACAGGGCTTTCAGTGGTGGGGTGCACTGTCGCTGGTGAGGGACTGCGCACGTGCCCTCAAAGCCGGCACTTTAATTGGCCAGGGTGACGATGATCGTTCAAATGACATCATAACCCCTAACCGAGGCTCGGCACCTCTTAAGATCGCTTAATCAATGGCAGCTGTTGGCACACCATGATGTGCATGGCCTGAACCAACTGCCAAAGCAATTGATCTAACTATTGGTTTGGACGTGGGAAAAATCTCTTGGTTTGTGATCAAGTTAGTGTCTTCGTTGCATTTCGTGATGGTGACTTCACCTGAATTGATGCGATCATGAATGTAGTACCCAGGTAGGGTAGCGAAATAAATGACTGTGGTTCTTGGCATTGTCGTGGTTATCTGAGGATGCACGGAAAAATGTAGAGAAGGCGGATTTGTATCGGCTGGAGATGTAACAGAAGGGAAAGGCTGTATTAAGGACGGTACTTGTAATGCTGAGCTTCTGATAGATGACCAACCTGGGATGAATTCACAAGACAGTTTATAGCCAAGGAAGTCAGAGATTTGTTTCTGCATCTGAACATTAGTTGATTGAGTCGAAGTTGTCGCACCTATCTTTGCTGACGCTGGATGGTGCTGCCTCAAACACCCAACCGAATTACTCTTTGTCGCGGAATTGAAACAAGTCGACGTTTAAGATGGGAGTATCAGATCCTTCACTCCGGTATAGAGTGCATGAAGTTTGGAAGTCATCTCGTTTAGCCATGCTGTGTCAAACCTGGTGCAACCAGATTGTCTCACTCGGTCGGGCACCCTACACCAACCTCGACTCTAGTTATTGCGCAAATGAAGTAAGTAACCAATCCAAAATTTAAAAGAATGACTCTGTATTGGATAAACGAGTGCTTGAAGCGCTTTCAAAGTGAATGAGTTCGGATGACTGGCGCACAGAGTCGTCTTGTCTTCCTCCCTACGAACCGAGAGTTTGACCTTCTTATCGACATTTTAAGCGAAACAAATAGCCGCAACCTTGTAGAAGGAGGCAACAGCCACACCTCTTTGTGGCGAGATGGGAATGTTTAATCTGTTACGCATCAAACATTATGCGCAAAGTTGACTACCTCACTTGGTGGACACCAACAGCCCAGACTTTCAATTATCGCCAAATCGGCATGCGCTCTCA
Organism: Fusarium sp. PT; assembly: GCA_021020635.1. Classification (NCBI taxonomy): domain Eukaryota; kingdom Fungi; phylum Ascomycota; class Sordariomycetes; order Hypocreales; family Nectriaceae; genus Fusarium; species Fusarium sp. PT. Next base: position 803,398 of record JAHMRZ010000016.1, read on the forward strand.
CTACGTATACCTAAATTAGAGAAAAATATCCTTGGTCAGAGCGTTATGCGCTTTTGCCCAGTGCCGAGTGATTGCATTTTGATCTAGGAAGTCCATAGCAAAACCATTGCCTACTGAGCAAACCCGATGAGCAACTCAGATAGCCAGTGCATGGTCCCAATCACTTCAATATTCAATGTAAGCGAGATGCGAGACAATAGTAAGAACTGTAGATATTTGTGCAAACCTATCAATTAGAGAAATCGCCATGTTGACCAAAGTCTACTGTTGGCGCGAATGTCCTCGGTTTGTCATGGCCAGTGAAGCTTGTCGCGAAAGCATTGGCTAACTAGCGCGAGAACGTAAAATGAGACGATATTAAAAAGGAGCTATCAAGAATACAATCCTCAGAAAAAGAATTACACAACTCTATTGACTCTGCTGGTGTTCTACAATCCCTCGTGCTGGGGAGGCTGGTGTGGGGTGTAGGGTGGGCGACGATTATCGTCTCAGCCACCCACTCACATCACGATAATCACCACAACTTATTCTTAACCCATTGGCCCTTCAAGACACCATCAGCCCTCATGGAATAGATTAGTGGGCATCTATCACTCCCCTCAATGTCGCTAGTCTTCCTATTGACGAGGCTGGTGGTATTTCTAGTCCGAGTGACCGACTGATTGAGAACGCTAGCACTGACCATGGTTTACCTAGTGTCTCCGATCTCCTGGCCTCCTTAAATGCAAAGTCTGAAGAAGTCCCACATGGGTATGGGTCTAAAGCTGGAAAAGTCTCAAGTGACAGAAATCGACCCCAGGGATCTGGTTCCTGATTGACATGGCTATTTACAGAAGTTACATTGGTTGTCGAGTTCAGTCTCAGTCTCACTCTACCAGCTGCTGGCTGTTTTTCTTAGTGATGTAGTGACCCTTAGAAACGCGCAGTTTGCGAGCAGCTGGAGATTACAGAATGAGTTTTGTCTCGGAATTCAGATCATCCATAGTAGATTTGAGGCGTCGTGTGTTATTAGTAGCCATCATAATAGAGGTACGTAAAGGGGGTAAAGAAGGAGACACTGAGTGGCAGGGACTCAAGGCTTGGTGCAAATCCCGTTGCAGAGGTTAGGCAGGGGAAGTGAGATCTTTGGTTTACTGCTTGGCCTCATACAGTATTCGAGTTCTGACTTGGGCCACAAGTTGCTAGGCGAATCTCAATCGCTCGACGCTAAGAATGGATCGTGGCTTCCAAATTTCCCATCTGTTACTTTGCAATATTTGTCGTTTACTGGGTTTCATTCATTCCAGGTCATCGTCGCTCAGGACTCTCTCGATGAAGGCTCTGAATATGGCTCAAGAGGCTTTGGCCCTTGGTATGCTCGATCGGAATGACGTTATAATAAGAGCTTGTAGGGCTTCATCTAGTTCAGGATGTGAACTTGACTTGGCATGGCTTTCTGCTCCGTTGACTAGTCTCACTGAGACTGTGAGGTGTGTCGTAGAGCCAAATACGCCTTTCTCATAGGATATGTCTCCAAAAGCCACTGATATGAGTGAGAGCTCACTTTCCAAGGCCGGGCGCTTCGGGAGTATTGCTTGTCAAAGGAACTGAGCTGCGGCTATTGGCGATGGAGGTATTCATAAGAGGTCAAGGACTGTGAACCAATGTAGATGTAATAGGAGAAAACTGAGGGTTTAGGTTCGACTATTTATTTTGATGTTTCGACACGCTTCTCTTGAGCAGGCTGTGTATTCGGTAGGGCCTGTAAGACCTCAGCATCTTAAAGATCATATAAGAGGAGCCTACAAAACTCTCGTGCGCTAACTGCAAGTTGAACAAGGAGCCGAGTTGCTATACGACATCTATTCTGGACGTCTCTGCAGTGATAACACAACTTTCCCAGACACTTGAACAAGCTATCTACGACACTAATTGCTTAAACCTATTTTGGAGGTCCCCTTCAGAGCCAATTTGTTTTAATCCTATCAGTGCTGCTATGAAGTCCGAGTTTTGATGCCATTGTATTACAGGAGTCGTCGATTTGTTACGCATCACTCTCGTGATCCATGACAGCACCCTTCCTCACGTGAAACGTACACTGACCCAGAGGCAACCTGTGATCCTGAAACATATATTCACTTTACTTGCTCTCAACACAACACCATGTGTGACTACTACACCAAGATGAACGGACCTATCGCGAACGGAAGCAAGCATTCCAACACGCCAACTCAGACCGACCGACCCGACTCACCGGCCAGAAAGACATTCCAGACCACCATCACAGTTGCCGATAAGCTCCTTCTAGCCATTTAGTCTAGTCTTTGACATCTCACAAGCCCAAGTTCGCTTAGCCTCTGCGTTGATCGTGATTACACGACTGCAAGAACCGTTTTGTGCTACATTCTAGCTTGCGAAAGATAGTGCCCGCTGCTTTGATGGCCATCCCGTCGTTGTGACTTATACAGCGACGCCTATTCTCAATTCAACATCGTTTATTTCTGATCTTGTGTCACTCGATTCTGAGGAAGAAATGAGAGAATGGCTAAATACTATCTGTGCCCTGCTGGTGTTGATGTATGTGTCTCCATGATCGGCCACCGTATTGTCCATCTCCCTCATGTTAAGATCAGTGAGGTAGCTCCACTGCGGTATTGGACGATTTGTAGCGCTGGGTATTGTTCGAAGGGAGGACTGGGTGTATGTCGCCGAGGCCTGACTTTCAGATTGTAGACTGGGTACTTGTAGCTTGCTGGTTGCCTTCTCATATTCATGGCGGTTGTAATGGTATTGATTTCGATGTAATTGAGATTTCCCAGGGTTTGATGATGTGCCTGATGGGCGCTCGTGTTCGCTTTGCTGTAGGGAATGCTCGCACTTCATGAAACAGACTGACTACAGGCCTAGGTCCTAGGAGCACTTGATTATTAATCGAAAAGGCGTTATAGGCCAGAAACCACTTGGATGTATTTGGCAGACAAAGCGCTCAGGAGAATGATCCACTTCGCCCTTGGCTATTTTCGAGTGAAGGAATCAGTGCCTCTAGTGTGATCTGTGCCGAATCCAGTAACCTACTCGACGCCAGGGCGGACCTCTCGACCGTGCTTCGCGCCCACTCTTCCGCCACGACGCGGCTTATGGCCATGGTTGAAGGAATTCGATGTATGGCCGTTTGCGTTGAAATTGAGCTTGGGCGTTGACTGAACAGTCTCTGTCGTTGCTTTCGGGAGTAGCGGGACGGGTGGCTTGGAGGATAAGATAAAGGGCCAGACATTTCATGCCGCGTGAGTATGGAAACTACTGACCTGCGGATTTAAGATCGATAGTTGAGTCGATGAAAGGCCGAAGAAGATGACAGAGCGGTGATGATATGTGTAGAGGAGACACGTCGTTAATCGGGATTTCCAGTTGGCAACACAGGATCAAGACCACAACCCCTCCGTTATGGTAGGATAGAGGGTTCTCGTATGAGAATTCCATTTGCTAAGCAGAAGATTAATTGTTGAGTGTACGCGACAGCCGATGGATCAGATATCCTCTGGAGACTACGTCGCGTAGTGGATGGGCATGAAGATAGAGGGCAACCAAAGAGCAACTCATTGTCGCTTGAGATGCCATACATTGGATTATCAAGAGTACAAAAGAACCCTAGTCTTGGTCATGGTGAATATCTTCCTTTACTAGTCCATTCAGTATGGCGCAGTGTTCATTCTACTATTCAAGACTGAGTTGTGTGGGAACTTTTGCAGTCCAAAAGCAGATATGGAAGCAGAGCTTTGGCATATAGACTGGGCCAGGCGCTCCTCTCTTAGTAGCTGTAGTGTCGGCTAATTTGATCTGGGTGTCTCGGAAAATGTAGTCTACGAATCAAGCCCAGGCCATGTCATTCTCACCCTGACTGGTATCGGCCGTAGAAGGGGTTGGTATAAAGGCGTTCGTTATAGCAATAGAACTAGGTGGTTCTGGTGCATTTCATATGCGTAGACACCCTCATTCCTTCTTCTTATGTGTACTTGAACTTGATGTTGCGGACCTTCTCGAACCTGGTATGTACCTTCGCAGCCATGGTCCTGATCTGCTTTGTTCCAACCAACGGACCCTACCCAAAACTCTGGCAGATGGGCTTAGGGTGGTCTGCCTCGGCTACTTCTTGTAAGAGGTCCACCTCTCAAAGCGTCACGATGGGTGGTGTAATCGAGTTCCTTCCAGACACCTTGCATATTGCAGCAAGTGGGAGTGGCCCAGTAGACTTTAATGGACTATGTTTGGGCACTTGTGTATTGAGGAACCTAGGGGCTATAACTAAGGTAAGGCTGCGCAATAGTACATGGATGGCCTATGTAATCGTTCGACAGAACTCCCGAGAGTAGGAATTCCAACAAGATGAAACATCCACGGATGACACTCTCTCGCTAACTTAAGTAGCTGGCCTGATATGACGGCTTGCCTTCGACTTGATCGGTTGGAGCTAGTTCCCGGCTTCCTGTTTGGATGTCTGGGTGTCCGCAAATGCTAGGACCGTCTGACGCCATCTTTATATAGCTACGCTGCAGGTACTTGGTACTTTGGCTTGATAGGTAACCAAGGACAAAGAAGTCGAGGCTATCATATCGAGCTTACATGGGAAGAAGCTATCGCCCGTTATCTCTGTTCGAGGGGTCGGTTGTCTTCATGAATGTCGAGCTGGGTTGGTGAGTACCCTCTCCGCAATGAAACGTGGTGGTCGGCCAGGATGTGTATATTAATAAGAGACCGATCATGCCCAAGACCTTGCAGCATCTATCGTTGACTCAATACCGAAAGCGACGAAGTCGTAGGAGGTATCGATTAAGTTGAGTAACGCTACCAATGACTTCAGAAACACAGACTTGAAATAGTGGCCAGGATGGATCAAGTTCGAAAGCATGGAGAAGACCTTGGTTCGGGGTCTTGTCGTGGGTACTGCGACTAATATGGCCAAGAATGTCAGTATCTTGATGAAGGGAGGGTCAAGGCTTTCGACTCACAGCATTGAAAGTTAACAGTGAGTGACCCCATAAGCTGGACAAGACAATCTAGGTGATACTGGCTAGGTAAAGAAATCAGGGGACGACGTAAGCTCGAAGGTGAACGGTTAGAATCTGTAGCGTGAGGTGAAGATGCGGAGGACTAAGGCAGTAGCTCAAGTTGCCCGTGGCAGCGCCTCGCGAAAGCTGGTTGTGAGCTCGTATCCTATCGAGAGGGCAGTGAGTTGGTATAATATGTCGGTGAGATCAGGATGATTGACCGTCGGATATTCGGTTGTCCAGTTTAGGAATATGGTCCATACACTTGTGGCTGGCATCGGCAATGGGTGAGCAGGCAATCGAGATGGGGACGAGATATTAAGACTGGGTCAAAAGCCTTCTCCATGGTCTGAGACAGAGGTGGAATGATACCGTGGACGTACTGAAAGTGTCTCGAAGATCCTGCCTAACTCGTTGAAGTGAGACTGATGATCTCTTGGAAAGTCTCACAATCTCTCCCGACTCCAAACGCCAGGGCAGGGATCCTATCTCCAACGTTTGAACGACGAGCACGAGAAATCAACAGCGGGAGAAGAATAGCCTTGGGACTGAGTGCCCAATGAAGAGTCTTGGGGGAAAAGGCGGAGTCACGGCCACGGCTTCGTGTTAAGAGTCGTTACGATATGGTGAAAAGAGGCGCTAAAGATGTCGCGCAGGCAACAATGGTGGATCGTAGAAACGGTCGTAAGTGAGTGATATCGAGACGGAGGACAGGTAATGCAGTCGCAGGATGAAGGTGCATGTCATGTATCGATGAGAGGATTCAGAGGCCATGTCCAAAAGGCACTTTCAACGCAATACAAAGTAGCAAGACGGTCATCTCCACCTCAAGTTAACGGACACAGGCAGTTGCACTTAGCATCAAGTTAAGTAAGGGTCCGTGGGCATTCTCTTCCAGCAGACGGGGAATAAGATACCCTACGAACGATCGGCACCTATGAATACCCCTGAACACGCGACGAGTGAGTTCCGGGTATCACTACATACATGGCGGCAACCCCAAAATATTAGTCGATTGCAAGTGCCCGCTGCCTCAGAGGAAGCTTCACTCCTGGGTGACATGGCCCGTATCTCTGTTGTTCAGGCCGGCAACGACTCAGATTGTGAAACACTGGAGTCGGGTTGGTTAGAGTGACTGCGTCTGTAAGTGCACTGAAGTTGGGATAAATAAGAGCGGACGGAACTAGTCTCAACTGCATTAGTCTCTACGGTCGAACTTCAGTCACGGCATTGATGGTGCTGTCGAGCTAGTCAGTGAAGGTTTACATGGCTAGCATTATCGTCTGATTGCTTGTAAGCCACAGAAGAATGGATTTGGTCGACTGAGATCACGTCCATGTACAGGTCGGGGGGTGTCGAACGTAAATTAGAACTGCTCCTCAACGGCGGCTTTCTGCTCAGCAACAGACTGTAGCTAGGCTCAAATAGATGAGTTCTCCATCCTCTAAGAAAGTCACAAGCCAGACTTACCCAAGTGCCTAGAATGTGTTTGGCTAAAGAAGCCTGACTACTCCTAGCCCGGGCCAGATCAGTCTCCTGACGTCACATCTCAGCTGCCGTATAAAAGTCCACCAGCGAAGCATCAGGACACTCCTTGCTTAGCGTCTTAACCACCAGTACAATAGGCTTTGTTATTGACAGCCACATCAAAAAGAACATAACAGTCTGTTTGGCATCTGTGGCATTGGGATTAGTACTCAGCTGTGAGTGAGAGGAGATGAGGACGTACATAAAGGTTCGCCAACCAGGTTCCTAGTAGTCTGAGAGGATATACCTCTTCTGAAGTAAATATCCGTACATGTCGGTGGCAATGGATAAGTAAAAGTCTTGCACCTATGAATTGGTATAGCCATCTCATCAATACTCTTCTTTTTATGGCTGGTCCTTAGTCAAGCTACCGCCGAAAGCGACGTCACCATGGTCTAATATGCCGCCATCGGAGTCTTGGATGAAGCCAAGTGTGGATCTTCTTCGTCGCTTGTGAGTCTTCCGCATGATACTCAGACAATCGCCCGCAGAGAAGTGTGGTCTTGTTGATAGTTATATGACCAAAGGTCATCACTCGGCCAACAGCTTACAGCCCTTGGAGAAAGGTGACCTGTTAACGGTAGTATCCTTTCTCCTTTACTACACGACAGTCTTTCAGGTCTGACTCGGTCTGGGTCCCACAAAGCTTGAGGATATGTACCCCTACCGACCAAGATTTCCGATAAGTCACCAATGGAGTCTCTACAGCTATTGAGAGACATCTCAACTAGGAAGTGGCCGCCTCTCACATGGCATGTACAACCGACATAGCGATTATCTCCCAGAATGACGTTAGTTTTGCATTTTCCGAACTATTCTTCACAGTCTTGGTTTCTGCTAGCTGGTCTGTTCCTCCTTTTCTGCCAGATGAATCCAGCTCCTCACTCTTTCGCTACTTTCCTCGTGGCCACAGCAACGACATCGGAATGGATTCAATGGGCTCGGAGTCAGGGCCAGGTAGATGAAACTGGTCTGGTCCGCAAATGTTGTATATGGATGGAAAAGGACAATGAACCAGGCGATGGTGGGAAAGAAAAAGTCTTCTAGAGTCCATTTCGGATTGTCAAGACATTATAAGACTTAACGGGAATACCGGCCTCATGGATGTAAGCATAGGTGCAGTCAGACATGTGAGTGACAAGGAGTCGCGTCTAGTTAATCAGGGGTTAGCAGTCTCATTTGACGCAGACTCAATGTTCTACACCAGGTATAGAAATCTTCACTAACCGGACTGGACGTGAGAGTATACTTACCAAGATAGCCTCCATTCGCGAGTCAGTAAGCTTGCGGCGATAGAGCTGGGCTGAGCTGAGAAGAAGGCAAAAGGGGTAAGTATCCTGTCTCCAGTCTAGAGGGGTCATGTGTCGATGTCGAAGGTCATACAAGCGCTAGACAGTCTCGTTGGTCAGACTACGTAGAGCTCGGGGAGCGGAGAGCATTTGGCGGCGCTCCTGATCGGCATTGTATCTTTAATATTTAATGAACGGATCATATTGGTGGACAGCATGCTCCTTTTTGGCAGAAGATAGGGTTGTTTGCAGCTCAAAGCCAGGGGCCCTCTATAACACACGTTTAAGACAAGCTGTAAATTTATTACAATAACTATGTGCCTTGTTCCGACTGTATTTGCTGTTCAATAGGAGGTAGTTTCAAAACATCACTCCGAAAAGCAGGCCAGTATTTCTCTTTGGTCCACGATCCCAGACACTGCAGCGCCGTGAGCAGTTTATATACTTCAAAGATGTTTTTCGTTCCCCCGATGGACTCCTCATGGTAGAGTACTGATTTACCATCTTCAAAGGTGGATGCCAAAAAGTACCACGAGTGGCCTCGGACAATAATTCCAGTGAGAAATTCAATGGCGTGTAATGTAGTTGGCAGAGCTCGCCATTGAGCAGAGTGCCATGTTCCAACCTGCAGCAATGCTTTGTTCCAATCGTCTTGACGCTTAGTCTCGATGGAGAGGGCAATTGGATTGTTGCACATGTCACCCCAGTCGGTGTGGTTGATTGAGAGTCCCGGCCGTGTGCTAATGAGATTTCTTATCGTCTCGAATTCTATGCTGGATTGGGGCGGTTCGATACAGAGACAGAAGTCGACACATTTAGAGGGTGCTCCCAATGGTTTATATTCTTGTATGATCTGTGCACCGGTACAGTATCTGTAATCGCCGATAAGCACATCTTCAGAATCTCGGAATGCAAAGTCCAGCACGCGACGGTGTACTTCCATGTTCCACGATGATTCGCCGTGGTGATGGGACTGGCACTTTGTCGCACTCCTGACAATGCCTCGGGCAAAAGCAGGCGTTGGCACTCGCCATTTGCTTGTCTTCTCGGCAGTGTTGAAGAAGGCAAAGCTCGGTAGAGTCTTTAGCTCTTTCTGTAAGATCTGCGGTATCAGCGAGACCCCGTAGCCGATGTCGACTAGTTGCTGTCGCAGATCTACCAGCGAAGGTGGTAATCGGTCGATATTCTCTTCGAATGGGCAGGGCGTGAAGCCAGTCTGTTGTATTGCGGCAAAGCGGATTTGTTTGATCGGAGACGATGTGCCCGAAACGCCTGAAGTCGACGAATGTGATAGGCTCGGGGCTTTTTTCTTAAGACCTCGTGACGAAGCCTTGGGTGTTTCTTGGATACCTTCGTCTTCGTCTTCGTCGTTGGAATGGACAGGCTCCTCTCCAATCTCCGCCTTTGAGGCTGATCGTTTCCGTCCCATGACTTGTTCGTGTCTACGGTCGCTTGATGTGTGGGATGATTCGGTGGGCGTTGGTATTCGATGATAATTGGACCTGTCGAGGCCAGATTTGGTGTTTGTTGTTTTGCGACGCTTTTGTGGATGCGTTTGATCGGTGGGATTCGATAGTGATTGAATTGAATCTAGCCAAGAATATATAAATTCGTAATCTTCACCGCAGTTTACTTGCACACAAGGCCCGGTCATTGTTGAAACGTGCGTATTTGAAGTTGATAATTACTACGGAGTAGAGATGAGAACAATGTGGGTCATAACAGTACCCGCGATGGAGTGGAGTGGTTGGCGGGGTAATGGCCGCAGCAAGATGACGCTAATGCGCGATAAGGTCCTAGTTAGTCCTTATCATGTCAGAATAGAATCAAGTACCCTAGACCTACAACATACTAATTTTAGCCTAGCCTTTAAGCTTACTGTGTTTTACAAATTAAGATAGAATAACTTTTATTAGAAAGGTTAGTAACGTCTTTCTTGCAATAAAGAAATATTAAGATGGTGCATTCTCGGAATATATAGCTACTCTGAACTTATTAACTAATTTGTGGTACTGTTTGTTTAAGTTTTGTCCTGCCAGATGCCGATGATTCAGTAACGGCGATGGAAAAAGTAGGAGAAGGCCTCGTTATGACAAGAAAGTTCTAGTAGGCGACGGTAATTTTATAGTAATTCCTTTTCCAGCCTAATAGATAGAACAGCCCTGTAGCGGTATTGCGTATCGAACACGTAAAGCAAAGCTATCATTGGGTTCTATATCTAAGGATTTAATGTCCATCAGTGGCTATAGAGCCCCGCCGACGAGGAACAGATAGGTATTAGACACCATAAGGAAGTGTATCGTCCAGGCAATACAGACACCAATCTATACCATCATCATTACTGCCCAGATGCATCCATTCACCTATTTCCCCTACTTTCTCCCTGGGGATACCATTGCCCAACCTTCGCCACTATCGGGATATAGGTCACTAATCTCTTTAAGGCATTCAGCTCCCCTTAAATACTACTTAAACGGCCACTCCAGCCTTAATCTATTCCACTACAACCAGGTAAAAGACAACTACAGGGTCAGAGCCCTTCGATCCAAAGCTACTACATAGTACGGCCGAGGTATTACATAGACAACACACTGCCAAGTCACTAGGACTTCAGCAACAAGACTTTATTATAGTAACAAGCGAAAACATCTTTCCCTTTTGGTTTACAGATCTCCTTATAGAGTCTACCAACAGCATAACCGTTAAAACCGGCAGCCATTAGAGTATTGTAACTCTCTGGCGCTATAGCAGCATCGGGGGTATAGTTAATAATTTCACCGGCAAGGGTTTATCATTTATAAAGGAGCAGCTTATGGTCTACTTTAGCATCAAGTTTCAAGACGTTCTTGACCTTATAGGCTTATAGTTCTTCTATCAGGAGCTTATTATTACTAACTCTATAGGATCTAAGTAATTTAAAAACTTATTATAGAGCTTATACCTATTGAGTAATGCCTTATAACCTCCATTTCTAGCTCTTATAGAAGACCTCTATGTTAAGCTATAATAGTTTATATACCTCTAATCCGAACTAAAGTTGTTAATCAAGCGATTAGATGCCATTATATTTTCCCTTTATACTTTAGAAATTCAGATAGGTACTAGACGTTTATACCCTTTTTCCATCTAGTAATTCACAATAAATAGTATCGCAGATATAATTAAACTCAGTAAGCTTTCCTAGCTTGAAATACTATTACTAATGCCAATCTGGGGTTAGTGGTAGACTCGTTCAGAAAGAAATCCTTCTTCTATTACAGCTTTCAAACTCGTAACCTAGCTTAGATAGATCCCATTTTTATAAATCCAGCAGCCACTCAGTTCACAAATAGATTGCAGATAAGCGAGAAGCCCCCTAAATACTTAACGGCAGAAGGCGAGACTACTATTATTAAGGATTATAAAAGAGGGATTAGCATAAGCCTTTAAAGGTTTATTAAATATTTATAGGACCTGCTTATTGTCATTAGTTTATAAAAAGCGAAACTCACTCTCGACACTTTATTAACACTCTAGAGATATATATTATTATATCGGATCCTTAATGTCTTACCTAAGGCCTATATCAAACTTTATAAAATCATTCACTAGAGTAAGGATGGAGATGTCTTTTACATCCCTTAAAGATAATTACTACTACAAAAAGTAGAAAACATTCTTAGAGCGAGGATGGTTATTTAAGAGCCTCGCCACTACCCTAAATAAGCCAGGAGAGCATTATATAGCAGAAGCACCAGATAACACTACACTAAAAACAACATTAGCTATATATAATAGAGCTAAGGATCTATAAAAGTCTCTAGTATTTCTTTTCTCTAGCAAGATTGCAAACAAGAAAACAATTATTAACTATACATCGTATTTATTTAAACGGCAAGGCAGCCAGGTTAGTCGTTAAGTTCGTACAAGGTATATTATCAAATAAGGCTCTAGTGAAGCTTTAACTCTTAAATTCTCTATATTATTAGCCTTTTGTTAATATTTCTACGTTTCTTAGGTATTCAAGTTAGCTCGGAAATCATAACTATCAGCAAGAAAGACTACAAAAGTCTTTATAAATATTCTATCTCGTGGCCAAAACAAATATCAGTCATCTATAAGCTTCAGTAGAACTCAGTCATTATAGAATTAATCTTGGCTAGAGTACTAAGCTCCGAAGACAAAGTTAAGCTCCTAGCCATCGAGAGTAGCAATTAAACAAAGCAGAAGCTTAAGATAATAATCGGAAAGTCTCTCATGCCCCTTTAAGTCATTAAAGCTCGATTCGAGATATTTTAAGAAAGCAAAAGGAAGCTAGAAATAAGTTTAGTGAATAAAGAGTGCCAAACTTTACTTAAACTTCTTGCCGAGGTAACACCAAAGCAGTCCGACGACAAATACTATAGTACTAATAGAGGAAATAAAATCTAAGACTAAATCACACTATTAATATAGCTCAGAGATCATAATAGACCCAGAAGATCCTCTTATACAACTAGAAATATAAGTGAGAGCCCAATAATAAGCTTCTATCGATATATCAGCGCCTATAATCATCAGAGAACGCCTCACAAACCTAAGACCCTACAGCATCTAAGATTATATTATAAGCGAACTGGACCAATCTCCTCTTATGATGCTCTTAAGTGAGATCCTCTAGACCTAAGGACCAGAAACTATCCAATCGGTTATAGTAGTACTATAGCAAAAAGGGGATATAAACACGGCATTTAAAATAAATATAAATAATTTAGATATCTACTTCTTACCCAATAGAATAGATATCTTTAGATTTAACTTTAATATATTTAATAAAGCGTCTTCAATAGAGACTTATATTAATGGTAATATCGACACTTCTATATTTAGTAGATATTTACCACTTTCTATTAATGGTATTACTACACCTTAAAATAAAAAGAATACTAGCTAGGCAGCTATTTATATATCTTCAGGTCAATATTATCATCTCTAAGTAAGCTTCTCTATATTAAAGCTCTAGTAGCTATCTTCTAAATCTCCCCTAGCCAAGTTTAAGGATAAGGACATTTTATCAGCTATAAAAGCTAACCCTATAGTAGGAGTCAGTATACTAATAACCAGAGCTATATAAATCTATACTAACTACTAACTAACGGCAGAAGAGGTAGATTATTTAAGAAAGGCTTAAAGACTAACACCACTATTCTTAGAGTCAATAGAATAGGATTCAAAGCGTTAAGTAGACTCCTTAAAGTCAACTTCAGTGGCCCAATATTTAAGGACCTAATTAAATTACCGCCATACTATAAGCTAAGATAATGCATTAAAGCGGTACGGGTTATAAGTGGCCGATAAGTAATATATAGTCCTAGAGCTAGCCTAATTAAGTTATTTCTACGGCTTTCTAAGAAGCCTATAGACGCACTCCAGCTAGCCAATACCATCTCTAAGCTAACGGGATAGAGTAGAGGGCGTCTTAAGGCTATAATACAGTCTTTCTACACAGGCAAGGACGAAGCTTCCATGGCCAAGATATATAGCAGATTTAACTTTACGATTTACAAGTAGTCATGGAATTTAATCAATATCTCGCATATATTTTAGGAGGAACATCGCCACTATCAATATCTATATTATTCGAAATATACCAGCCCCGCCGTACTCTATCGCGTAATACTACTATATAAGACCTCGCTATCTCTCAATCCATTTAGAGTTACCTACCAGCTAGACAACATGCTGCTATCGATAAGAGACTTTAAGAGAATAAGCGTATAGTTCTTATCGTCTATCTACCCCACAAGCCATTTATCACCGAGAAACAGGCAATAATTAATGCTAATGGACTATTTAAGTACCTCCTTATCGATATACAGATAAGACCTCAACTCAGGATACCCCAGATCAAATAGTCCATCTCTGCCATTCAGCCTTTTTTACAGCAATTTATATTAGGCCTTAAGAATAGGATCCCTAAAGGCATACTACCGCATAAGAAGTGGGATTCATAGCAGTAGTACGCACTTTATGAGGCATACCGGAAAATATTCCTCTATCTAGCTTTCTAGGTGGACATGTCGTCGATTGTCTCTGTTGGTACGCACCTCGAGATATGTGGGAGACTTGCACTTTAGTCCTTGACTGGTGGTGCAGCCTGTAGCAATATCGTCAAGACCCCCAATACCGCAGCAGTCTGGTTGACAATCTTACCAAGCCTCGCCAAGTGCGCCGCAACTTGCCTGACGTGAAACTCCACATTCAGCACATTCCTCACATTCTATCGCCCAACATCCTCCAAGGCCGGGTGCACGTGACTCGGTCCCAGCAGTATCTAGTCAAACGAAGCGACTGCAAGTAAAAGCCCAACGCGTCGCCCTCCAGCGCAACAATGGCGGTCTTCTATCTTAACGCTAGCAAGCAGTATATGTGCTCCTCTGAGGTATTTTCGAAGCATTCGTCACGGTATTATATGTCAATAAGGTCTCGGATGTATGCCCACAGATTGAAGGATTCGATTTGAGATTGTTGTAGTGTTGGCGTGTAGTCTTTATGAGGTGTGAGGAGCGGAGGGGTGTACCAAAATATGGGTAAATAGTGATTCCAAATGCCGTCGCCTACTTGGATGATTGGATTGCGGATACTTGGATTTAATTGAATTGAATGACCATGGATTATGCGCTGTGGTCGCCATCTTCGGTAGACGAAGGGCATGGCAAGAGGAGTGAGAAAGAGAAGCATCGAGGTACTCACGCCAAGAAGTAATTCGCGAGAATATCTCTAACTCGTACTTTTCCTTTCATTAACAAACATAGTTGCAAGCGGACACGTATACGGTTATAGAAACGTCCCGTAGCAGTTATAATCCTCAGCGTACCGTCTGGGTCTCGTACGATGAACCGCAGGCGTCGTCAAGGCAGGCGCCGAAACAGACCTGATCAACTCGTGTCTCATTTACATAGGAGATAAGTAAATGAGGCAGGGAAAGACAAACGAACGACGTTGGAGGTGGGAGGAAGATATGGCCTGTATTGAGGGTTATGTGGGATCAGAAACACAAAGATCTCGGGAGGGATTCGCGTCGAAACGAAGTAGCGAGTTTAGAACAATCCGGATGTTTTCCGTCTGAAGGTAGAGTATAACTACCTGGTAAAATTGATAGTGAGACTTAGAAAGTTTAGGTGAAAGAGAACAATCAACATTTTATGAACATAAATTAATATAATGTCATTTTACTATCCATCCTCAAAGAAACGTGCAGGAAGGCCAGACTACGCAACATTGTTCATCCTCTGGGTCAAATACACAATCCTCAGCGCCTCATCAAATCCATCCTCCATGCCAGGGTATGCTTCGCCCCATGATTCACCAACATAGTCCACGCGTTGTCTGTTGTACTTTGACCGCTTATCCCTCTATTCAGATCAGTTGACCCCCACACGACCATTCACTGATAATGATCCACGCGCGGGATACGGTGATGGTGAGCGCTGTCCATCGCCGAATTGAGACTTGCTTGGTTGGTCTTTGTGAACCTGCGTCGAACAAGGGTATTGGGAAAAACAGACACTAGAACCACATCTTGAAGCGCTCAGGTAACTTTGCGAAAGTCTTTAACACCTTCCTATTCCCCTCCTTAACACTCGACGCATCCAAATCGTCAAGCAACAAGTCCCCCACAACCCTATAAATACTCCACACCAACCTCCTCCCCTCCAGATACTGCATAGCCCGCCATGACCAAACCTGGCCTTTATTGCCCAGCTCCTTCACGTTGAACCGTTTCTCGTAGAAGCGCAGCTAGTTCAAATGCCGGTGTTTGACAATGGCGAGGAAGCTTCCCCATCAGTGAGGTTGCTTTTTGCCAAACCTCGTGCTGGTGGGTTGGGTCGTCAATGGACATTCCTCGGGAGCAGGCAAGTAGGAAGATTGCTCTTTCTCCAGTGCAGAGATGGAGCGCGTTTACCTATCTATCTTGGAATAGTCTTTTACTGAAGTGTCGCATGTTTGGTTCTAGTTGTTCAAAGCGCACATCTTCAACATCAGGTTGAAGGTCGGTTACAAAAGTTAACTTTTTAGGAATGTTTTTCTAGCGTCTTACTTCTCGACAACCACAATTAATTCTATCGCTATGCGTGTAACTCTTTTCCACTGACGAAACCGACCCAAAGCATGCGATGTTGCATTTCTTATACGCACCTCAGCGTTGCCAAGGATGTATTCGAAACTTGGCGAACACGTCTTTCTGCCCCAACGTTGAGTGACACTACAGGAAACCAGACGTGCTGACCCTGACCATACAGTTTATTCTTTACCTTCAGTTTAATCTACCGTCTATCTATGTCTTCTGGTGTACAAACTCGCTATGCCATTTCGTAACTGTTATGAACGTTCACGTTGGACTTTGAGTGTGAATTTGAGTTTCAAGTTTCAAGTCTCAGAAACGTTCGACGTTTGTTTTCAGAATTTCATTTCAACTCCACGTTCACGTGTTACCCATGATGTCTTAATGCAATACATCCCTTCTAATGTCGGCCTCAGCTCAAACATGAGCTGGATGCGCCTGTGCTTTGTCAGACCCCAACCACCACTTGGAGTCTTGACGGGTCTGCTGCAGTGGAACCACGTACTCATCGCAGCTCATTTGTCCAAGTTTCCGGGATGTCCTCCTCATAGAGGGGATGAGGTTGGACCTGGCAGTCCATCATGATTCAAGTTCATGCTGTACCAAGGCATAGAATACCAATTGCAATCTGTGTCCAGTCGCATTGAATCAAGTTGACTCGACCAGTAGATATGCAACGTTGTGGGACATATTACGCAGGATTCAAGACCAAAGGTGGCCAACATATGTGCAGAGAAATGCGATAATGGAAAGTTTGAAACAACCTACGTTCCCAAGATTACTCACTTATACTTAACCAAATACTGCTGCTCTAACAGCCCCTCGCAATCACTCGCAATCTCAACCCATTTCTCCTCAGCCTTCCTACAACCCCCTCCCCTTCCCAAGATCGCTTAATCGACACAAGACATCTTTCAAACCTCCACAACTCCGCTTTAAATGAAGTATCAATCTGCCGCAGCACTTTCTCGTTGATCCTACTCCCCTCGTATCCAAAATTTAACGGTTTCTATGCCTTGCGGAAACACTCTAGGTCTAGCCCGTTTTTCATCAGCGCTTTTTGTATCCCTGTTGCAGGTGGTTAGCTTGATGCGCTTTGGGATTTTGGGGGGATATATCGTAGATCACCGGATTGTTGGAAGTATTATTGCAATGAACTATGCCCTTGGAGTTCCTCTTTCTTTTACATGAGTGCGTCTTATTTTTGTACCCACGATGGGATTGTGCTGGTTCTATAGGGACCTCCACGAAAGCTCAATGTCTAGACTGTGCCGACAAAGTGTTGACGGTTGCTCCGGATGTTCTAGAAGAAGGACTGCATTTCATACGCCGTGATGAATCTGTAGTACAGACGAGGCTATAAAAGCATTGGCCCGGATCCACTGTCTCCACGTCTCAGGATCAACCGTGCTTTGAAGAATAGAAACGAGCTGATGCAGATACCAACTCTCCCCATTTACCGCGTCGGTAATCTCTCTCAACAGCGCCTGAATAGATCCATCGCTAGATTTTCATGTAGCTGCAACCAGTAAATCAACAACAATGGAAGGGATACCACTAGAAATCCTCCTCAGGATAGTCTTCAACTCTGTTGACATGATGACAGACGAGAGCTATACACCGATTTGAAATGGTCTTCCATCTCTGCCGGTTGAAAAAGGAGGTAATCCAGGCCGTCGTATAATGCCTTGAGAACGGGGACGTCGAGCTTGACGCATTACTGGACTATTATTCGGGAGGGAGTCGAGGGGAAGCGAGTGTTCACTGCGACGAGAAAGATGACAAGGGCGCAAGGACAGAAGTGCACGATGTAGATATTCAAATAGAGGATCTAGAATTGGCCCGTGTAGTCCAGCAGCTACTCTATACCTCTCAGTGAGATGGTGTGTGTTTGGCTGATGAAGGCTGATAGTCATAGCCATGCTGCGTTAAACTGCTGGCCTTATCTTTGCTCCGGGTCACATCTATGGGTTCCATGACCTGGCCAGTCTGACCTGTTTCTCACCGTTTGGGTTGAGGCTCCACTCTCCGGCGATGACTTCTGGATGAGGTATGCCAGACTGGGGGTCTTGCTTCCTCTGTCAGACGGTCCCCTCATGAAGGGATCTCCTTGGGACCAGGTTGAGGTGATCCAGGAAGTGGGTGTGTGAATTTATTCCAAGCCAGCAGCTGCTGTTGTGTAGCAGCTAACACCGCCATTCCAAGATCCCCAACCTTCAACAGTCCCCATCCTCACCATGCAAACAGACCTTATCAAGCAGCCCGCCCTCCAAATCAAATCTCGCGATCTCACGAAGCTTGCGGAGAGTTTTCGTCGCTTGTCAAAAGAGCGACCAGAAGAGGGTGCGCACCGTTCAGCCCGTACATCGGCTGCAGGAGTGTGAAGATGCGGCCGAGGAAGGGTTTCCTCCTAAATGGAACAATCCTATAAATAACTTGTGATCGTCAACTAGGAAGCTAAAGTCGAATTTTTGAAAAGCGAGATGGCAGGTGGACAGATGTATCAAGCTGGGAGTGAGGCTCTCCAAGGTGCGGGTGATTAGAGTATGTATATAAGGTGAGGGGAAGTTTATTTCGGTATGAATGTAACTTCTCAAGACTGGTGGAGAAGGAGAGATTCCATGTCGGAAAGATCATGAAGCTTGAGTAACCACAGCTTTACTACCCACACAGCATCATCTCATCAAGATCCCAGTCCCGCCGACCCTCGGCGGAATTCACATACTTAATCCGCCAGTACATAATGACCTAACACTAAGTAGAGAACATCTGGGCCGAAATCAACCTCACGTCGCCCATCGCTAGAGCTCGACCTGGGCATAGATTCACTCCCCCAGCGCCTCACCGACCTACATGTTATCACAACTCCCCTCCAGTGCCAAACCCTCAAGGGCCGCACTCTGCTCATCACCAGCAGAAGCTCCCTTACTCTTTTTCTTTGCCATTTTTATATTCGCAGCAGCTGCATGGGCGCTAGAGGCGAAAGCAAAACATGCGTAACTGGTTTCCGGTCTGAGAACCCCAAATGGGAGTGCTCGTAGGTCGCAATGCGTAAAGCGAGTAAGGGTATGCTGGTATGTTGGTATCGACGAAAAAGTCGCCTGTGTTAGCTGCCAAAGGCCTTTGGTAAATTGTTTAATTGCGTGATGTAGATTCTCTGCGCTCATGCCTCCGACGACGGTGATAGAATCAATCGGGAGTTTGCTTTCTTCTTCTTTGAGTACTGTGGGGGATTGAGTTCAGTTGGGTGGCTCGCCATAGAGCTTGAGGGGGACCATGACTGCTTGTCGTAAACACCACGCCGTCCCATCAAGTATGGGGAAAGGCGCGGTCCAATCCGGCAAGACGAGGTTGTATCCGCAAGAGTCTGGGTTGTAAGAATGAATACACACACCTTGCTCAATGAGGTCCTTCTGACGGTCCTTGACAAAGTTTGATGCCTTTAAACATGTTTGAAGGCGCAGCTATTGTCTTTAACTGTCACTCACCTTGTGCAAAACATATTGGTTGAAAGGCGAGCTGTGGGAGCTTCTGTTCGGTTGTTTAAAATACAGAGCTTGTTCGATCTCAGACCATGCCTTGACGTCAAATTGGCCGGGCTGTGAATGTTTGCGAAAGAGATACTAGTACCCTGCTTTTTTACACCCTGGGCAGAGTGTAAAGGGCTGTCCGCCTGTAATGGCTACTAGAAGAATGCCGCAAGCTATCTGGAGTATATGGGGTGGAGATTAGGGAGTATATATGAGATGTTTTGGGACGGGGAACTTCCTTCGGCGTTATTGGTCACGCCCATGGTGATCTGATATCTTTAGGACAAATAGAGGGGAGATATTTCTGCCGTTCTTCAATACCGTAGATATCCTCGCTTTCCAAGCTTTTCCCCCGCTCATTGTATTGTCAGTACTTGAGACATGTTGCCATGACCAATCCACGACATGGAGCTACGCGTCCAAGCCTAGGTATTGCGTCGCACTGACTCCCTTGAACTTCGTATTTTGGCTAATAATTGCGTGTAGATTTATTACTACCTTTTCTAGACTGCTCTCGATGTGACGCCTGCTTGGAATCTCTCCGCCTCCGATTGCAGTAACACGCGATCGCTTTCACCGTAATGGGTGGTCCCTGACATTTCCTTGCGCCACATCCCTATTCTCGATCGATCTCATTAAAATCAGTTGTGCACCCGCATTTATTGGGAGTGTGCTCTGGTCAGGCTACCATGTCCCTGCTTGACACAATTGAGCCTCATTCCCGTGCATTCTTGTTGCATGGACGTGGTGGGGAAAGATCTGCTCTTTTGCAGTTGAAGCCATTGCCTATGATCTGCTGCAAGTTGTTCGCCCAAGTGCTTGCCATTTTGTGATGATTGATGGCGCGACTCTAGGGACGTGTACTGTGCAAAATATCCATACTCGTCATAGACAAGATGCTTCATTGGCAAGTCTTCGGCGCCAAGGTGTCTCCCAACATCAGTTAGCACTAATCCCGGCATCTGGTTTTCTACTTATACCCTCGTCACATTGCAGGGGCTAATATTCCCTCAACAGAACACAAAGCCTGTTCATACTAGATCACCGAAGCCATCTCAACATCAGCTGCAGACTGTCACTATTCCCAAGGTACAGCCAAGGGTAGCGCACCTCTAAGCATCCTCCATTACAACACACGCACTGCCAGCGATTGTGAGGATGGATGTGCCATGAGTCTCGCCCTGTAGGCGGGATTTGATGGTTCAAGTCGCGCACTGTAGGCCGACGAGCTACGTTTACGAGATTGGACAGGTTGATGTATCAAGTACGCAGTTGATGATCGTGGTCCATCGAGTGAACGACTACGAGGGATCCAATACATTACATCTCGCCACTCAGTCTCTTCGGCCCGTCCCTCCTCAAGAGTTGGGCACTTCGCATTTGACGTTACACGATCTCACCTCGAGGCCAGTCGATGTAGCGTTTGTCCACGATTAATACTCTCAACGTTCTCCATCGACACATGCCGCTTATCCATTTATCGATGATCCAGGTCGTTGTCAGCAACTTACCTGTGATCTTCATTGAATGTGTCTCGTCTCTCAATCGTCTACAGCGTCACCTCTACCCTGTTCCCTCTGGTGGTAAGTATCTGCCATTAATGTGTGACAAGAAGTACCTGCTCGCAGTAATCTCACTAAGTAAGGATCAGAGACGGCTGTTGTTAGCTTCTTGCATGCACACCGAACCAAAGCTGAGATATGCTGTAGAGATACGTAGCCGCTCCATTCGCATCGTACCCGCGATGTACTGTGGCTTCATTGGGACCTGCAGTGCTGATAATTGCCTTTAATTTCTAGAGAAGGTAATGAGCACTAGCCATGTTAATACCGTAATAAATCTTGGTGAGATATTAATTTTCTAAAGGACTGAAGTGTCTCATTACTTTAACTGAATGACCCTGGTGGAAATACTGGCAACCGTGCACGTTTTGGTGGTCTCGTCACTGGCTTAAGGCTGACGTATCATCACTGATGGGCTCCGAGACCATCAGGGATAATACGTGGTATTTGGTAAGATGGCTGACCGGATAGAGCATGAGAAATCCGTTGACTGTACCGTTGGATTTATTAAAGTCAAAGTCAAAGCAGAAGTCTTGATGTCATCCTTGCACTTGGAACGGTTTAACCAATCAGAAGAGAAATAAGCCTGACATGGTGAGATCTTTCAGCTATGATATGAGCTGTGTTTATGGCCAGCTGTTACGAACTGTAGAAAAACGTCGGGCCATGGGAGTGAAGACGACAGAAGACGCTGGCGCATTGAAGTAGTACCTTTAACTCCACACGAGTCCTCAAGATGGATGCTTCCAAGGTCATCCAGAGTTGAAGCGACAAACAGGGATACAGAAGACCATCGCCATGAATGTACGTCTAGGAGACGCTGACCTCGACTTAGGGACATCGTTCACTTCTGCCTCAAAGGTACAATCCGGGCAGCTTTCTGATGAACCCTCCGGCGATCAGATCAACCAAGAATCAAGACCAGTTCCGAAATATGAAGTCACAGCCTGTACCAGCGATCTTGTTCAACATGGATCCTGCTCGAAGGTCACGGCACACAGACACCTGTCACCTCTTTGTATGATCCACTAGAACTGACTCAAGAAGTCATTTACTCGGCAAGAAAGTCAAGGCTTTCAAATTTGGAGGTCCGAGCATGTAGGATGAAGCTGTTCTCTCCCAAGACACGCCACGGTAAAACCCAGAAGTCCCCCGGCTTAGCAAGCTTGTAGCTATTCGTTATGTGCCAACATTGATGTTGGCCGGGGTATACTTTTCGTCCGTGGTGGGATAATTACCGGAGCTCGTTGTGTAGATGTAGTGCTGCATGATAGTAGAGGTAGCCGTGCGAAGGGCAGAGATACAGGAATCGACTGTTTTGCCCTTGGTAGGAGTAAAAGCGTTGCCTATCTTGCAGAACGGCGTGGTTCGGAGATTCGGGGCAACCGGATGAGTGGGTTGACATGCATACGCCTAGGCTCTCGGTTTCATGTGGTGTATTTGGAAATCCTACCTTGGATGAGCAAAAAGTGTTAAGTTTGCGGTATATGTGCCAGCGAGAACTCAAAGCTGGGCCTCGAACATTATCAAGTGATGGGGTGTAGATGATTGGTTCAGGTTTCCTAAAATTTCACACTGAATGGTCAAGGGCGGAAACTCTTGGAAGCGGGCTATCCGAAGCGTGTCGTGTATGACTGGTCATAATGTAGATATATGCCGGTGACTTTTGGAATTAGCAAAGAGGAATTCAGAGAATGAGGCCATCATATAATGGTTAGAGACGACGTGTCATGCTGAATGAATCCTAGTGGATTTGGAAGCACTATGTTGGTGTTATGTGGGACTGGACTTGCTGGAGTGATAGCCATGACGATAAAGAGGATGTGCCCGACTGCTTCGAGAGAGACGGGTTTGTGTGACCATTGGCTTTGAGCTATCCGTGAGGTTTGTGCATAGGATGACAAGATTGGTGTCGGTGTCTCCCAGAACAAACTACATGTTCGATTTATCATCCAATTGCATGGGATCCTCTATATGATTGAGGAACAAGTTGCGGGGGGGCTTGTTGGTAGGTGTAGGGAGGGGAAATTGGCGTGGCTTCTGGATTGAGATCAAGTCCACCACCCAAGGATGATTGTTCTGCTCAAAGGCTCAATTGCGGCATCTTGCAAAATGAGGAAATTAATTTGCTTTAGATTGAAAATACCGACGAAACTACGCAGCCACGTTGTAGATGTCGACTGATCCTTGCCTCAGTTAGAGCTCGGGGATGATAGGGGACGTTTAAAGTCGTGCAGCCTCCACAACAATCTACGGAATAGACACGGGTTTACCACCGAGCTTGAAACGATTGAGCTAGACGAT
The DNA here is from genome assembly GCA_021020635.1 of Fusarium sp. PT. Taxonomy (NCBI): domain Eukaryota; kingdom Fungi; phylum Ascomycota; class Sordariomycetes; order Hypocreales; family Nectriaceae; genus Fusarium; species Fusarium sp. PT. The sequence continues at coordinate 826,717 of JAHMRZ010000016.1, forward strand.
AATCCTAAAGCAACGAGAATTTAAATAACCGAGTCCATTGGATCTCCCTATTCTTGAAGGGGGTTTCCTTAATCTTCAGAGAGGATGTCTCATGACTCCACTCTAGCGGTCCTTCGGGGGCCAAGTCATCGTTGCCATTTGTCACGCTGGGAAGTTATCGGCTCTTGTTGCGGTGCTGGTGCAAGCCAAGACTTGCACTCTGTTTCCACTGGCAGGTATTGGCAATGGATGCTGCGAATAAAGGTTGAGGATTGGCAAGCGCGATGTCGGCCTGATATTCAAGCGTACTCATCGTGATGACTATGCTCTTGGGCCGTAATCCCTCTCCGTTGTCATCATTTAGAAGGGTTCCGAGATTCTATGACCTCCAGAGCATTTTGCGAGTGATGTGTCAGGAGTGACCAGCTAAGAGGAGAATAAGCTTTTGAATGATGATGGAGTCGGCGGAATGGCGGGAACTTTTTTATTATGACGCCGAAATGGGTCGTTCACAATCGTATCTTCATTTTGTAGGTTCTCTTCGGTTCTGTCAGGCTCGTGTGAAAGACCGGGAGACTCAGGGCGATGTTGATCGATAGTACTATGGACAGATCGGGAGACTCTGTTCTTCATCGTCACTAAAGGTGGCGAAGGGCTTGCTGCCACAGTGGCCAGATAGCGGCATATACTGGCGGATTGGAACGAGCTGTGTCAGTATGCTGATGTAATAGACTAGGAAGACAGACCTTTAGGGGCAGCTATTTGAATCCCTCGTGCGTTCAAGTCTCAAGTTCGGCCAGTAGTAGAATAGATAGGAAGCAAATTGTAGTAATCTGCTTGACCCTCAGAGTAAGGGTGATTATCCAAGCATTTCGGCAACCAATACTGGCCCGCATGATCTTTCGATTGCGTCAATGACGAGGCCATGATAGTTTGCATGGCTAAACACGTCGCGAATTCCCTTGACATATATATGTCAAATTCTGGCTTAATATGAACATAAAAGATCTCAACAAAAGCAATCGAGACCACTGCACCTAAAATTCTTCCCGACAGCTCAGTCCCAAGCCAAGATTCGAGGACGGGGTGACTGATGTAAGGCCACACTACCAGAGAGGCGAGCGCCATGACTAGTTGTGCGGATTACGAAGATTGAAACCACCTTCTTGTTTTCCATCGATGGCTTTGAAAGTCCAAAGAAAATACTATAGTTGGTGGAAAATATCCTAACGCGACAGCTCGGAACTTCCAGGCTCACGAATCTAGTGGCAAAGGTATGACAAATGGGTCTTTCTGGTCATGGTAAATATTGGCAAATGTATCTAGCCGCCGCAGACCTCAAGGCAAGCTTGACTAACAAGTAGTGTCCCTCACGATTGATAAACAGATTAGGACTTGTCGAGGACCTCAGGTCGCTCCCACATCCCTTCGGAAGCCGCTCTCCGTACCATCCGCCTCTCGAGGGGCTGCACTTCTAGCTCGACCTTTGCAGCCTCCATGGCAGCCTGCTTCTTGCACGCATCGAGATCGTCGTCGCCTTTGAGACTATCGCATAGTTGTTTGGCTTGGTTTGCGGCGACGGTAGCGGTCTTTTCGAGCTGCCTCTCTGCTAGGGTGATCAGGTATCCAACACGGTGGCAGTTATGTGTGTTAAAGGGCTCGTAGAAAGGTTCTCTCTCGGCGGTGGTTCCAGAGAGGAAGGTATCTAGGGCTACAGAGAGGCTATCTATGAACACCACGGCATTCTCGTCCAGAAACTCACTGAACCTCTGCCGCCGATACATTATAAACCTCACGAGCAACTAAAGCTTGCCATCACTTAATCAGCAAGAGGTCACAAAATATAGAGCCTAAAAAGATATACTTGATTATACCTAAGCGCTTTTGCTATCAACAAGAAGAGTAAACTCCCTTGATAGACTAAAATATAGAACACTTTACATTAAGTATATAAAAGAGGTATAGCCTATATCGGCAGCTACACTTAGCTATAGAGAGACACACTAGGGAAAACCTTTAACACTTAACCACAATTATTTTAGTAGCGGCTATCGCTTAGAGTATAGTTCTCTTGGCGAGCGATATAAGTATCGAGATAGAAAAAAGTAATATATACTTCTGACAATAGATCCTTAAAGCTCGACTAAGTATAGGGTGGTTATATAAAGGTCATCCCGATAATTAATAGCTAGATATTTTACAAGGAGAACTTAAAGTATATTAGTGAAATAGTCCTTAATTTATCTCTAGAATAACAGAAGGGAAGAAGTAAAGAGGAGACTAACGGAAAGTTAGAAAGAAAATTACTTCCATAAGAATAGGCTAGGATACCAAGAGGCGGTAGGCTTAGAAGTGGATCGATATAGAATCGGCGGTAATAGCAACATTCGCCAAGGCGAACAACGGTAAGTAATATGACATTGGTACGGCTTGTATTAGGTTAAGCGATAGAGCAACAGGAGACCTAGAGGAAGTCCGATTTACATTATAACCTATTAACGCCACCCTGGTAGCGCTTTAAACACAGGCTATAGGCTTTATCCTCGACTCGGGCGTGCTTAAAGTTTCTATTTAATCTCTTGCTTATAGAGTATACTAGCCCTCCGTTTTAGTCGATATTAATATCTTAATCTCATTTTATAAGGATACCTCTTCTAAATAAGTTAAAGTGAAATAGTATAGTTAAGTGGTAGGTCTACTATATGGCTGGCATACTATATATAAGCAGCTTCTATACTTAATATATTACTCTATAGGCTTTATAGTCCCTATAGCTTTCATTAAAGGATTATTATTCTAACTTTATTTCTATTTATATAGAATCTATCCTAACTTTTATATCTATTGGGATTAACTTATAGAGTTAAAGGTAGTGCTAGAGGCTGGTCAGTCTATATCTATAGACTCTTCTACGGTATAAATATATATTCACATTAAGGACTAAAATCTTAAGTCTCAAGGATCTAGGATTATTAGGGTAGTACAAAAGAAGCATTATAATGCAACTAAAGGCTAATAAAACCATTTAAGTTAGTTATTTCTATCTACCACCGCTAATTAGAGTAGTTAAGCTTTACTACTTATATAGCTTAATACTTTACTTAAATAACTATAAGTATAATAAGTACGGTCATAATAAAGAGGGCCAGTAATACACTGGGGGTAGCGAGAAGTAGCGCTATCGATTAAGGGGACTTATTTTACGATATTAAGTCAGGCTGCTATTTATGTCTCGTGGCAGAGTAGTAGTCTCACGCTAAGCCATATCTATTTATATAGTGCTTTCTATTTAATATTAATAGAGTATTTATATAAGTTCATTAGGTATATTAGAAACTTTAATAATTACTTAAGTAATAGCTTATGCTTTATAGCCTTTATCGATAGATTAGGACATAACTTAGCGGCTAAAGCCTTACTTTCTAGTATATTAGAAATAGGGCCATAAAGTAAGTTCTAATATATATAGTACCTTTACTCTATTTTAGAGCTAAGTAATAACTTAATAGCTCTTTTAATCCTCCTTATGAGCGGGGCAGTGGTATTAAGATTCTCCTATATCTCACGATTTTCCTAGATAGAACCGACAACAGGGATTCTATATAGCTTTCAGCCTCTTTCATTACATTAGGAATTCTGGCGGGTGAAGTGCCACGTCTTGTGCTCCGTGTTGCCTGGCTAGCGCGCGGAAAGATTGTTTACAAATTGTGTGACGCGATCGACGCTGACAATAGCGGGGTACATACGCGCCAAGATGTCACGTTGTCATGTGCTGAGTTGGGTAACGTAAATACGCCAGCGGAAAACAGCGGGCTTGTGGCTACCCTAGACTTAGCTATGCATTGTCCAAGACACAAAAGAATGAGCTGTAAAAGCGTACCGAGGAATCAAGAATAATTTAATGAAAATATCTTCCTCCTATATTCACTTAGCATACTTTAAAGTTTCCAAAATGTCATATTATATTGATGACCTGGTTGCGTCTCTCCTTACATTAAGAGCCTTTGTGGCAGGCAAACTCCAAAATTGGCCTTTACAAAGCCTTGGGGTTAACTGCTTTGAGCTCTCTTTTTTTAACTGTTTTTCTTAGCTTTTCAAATTCCATGTCAAAATCTTTCTTAAATATACTGCATGATTTCATTTCATTGAACAAAGCCCCATTGTGGTTACTATTGATGAACAATGTGTTTGAGATTCATAACGAAAATGAGTCTTGACTTTTAGAGGTGCAGGCCAATCGCCATTCGTTTATCATCTATTTGCCCTAAAAAGGTCTGCTCCAGCGCCCTCGATCGCCGGAACTAACACATAAAGCAATAAATCATATCGTGAATTTGAGTTTAATTTCCATGGGCTCCACGGGAGTTAGTGGAATAGAGAGGCTCAGGGCAGGAAAAGGGAATCTACGCTCTGTCATGGCGTTTACTTGCGCGACGTTAGAACCAGACGTGAGGGAACAGACGGGAGGACTTACAACCCAAGATTAGTACAGTTTCGAAGAAAGAAGCAAGGTAGCGCCAGAGGAAAGGGATACATAGTGAATGAAATGATGTGGCAGTTGTCAGTTGTCACCAATAATACTAGGATACGCCATACAGACCGCCTCAGGTAAAGCACATACGAAACCAAGTCTTAGCAGCAGAGCCTGCCACAATTTTGGGGCTCGATGACATTGGTTTGTGTAAAGGGTTGTTTTGCCATCTTTGGCCGGTAAGATATCGTCGTACTTCCGCCGCGCGTTGACGATTAATTCCAAAACCGGCGATCATTGACGAGTTGTATGGCTGTCTTCTTGAGCGGTCTGTTCAATGCATTTGAGTGTTTGGGCAGTATGATTCATTCGATTGTCACAAAACGGTCTTGTAAATGGCGGAGCTCAAATCTATGAGGTGACGGCGGATGACATATAGAAGAAGGGTCTGGTATTTTGATAAGCGATAGTAGCTCGCCAGGGTCCACTATGTGAGAACTTCATGAACACAGAGGACGACTGCAGTAAAACCGCTGAGAGTCGTTATTGAATCCTGGGAAGTCTTACGGGCCCCTGAATCTGGGACCAGAGATCGTAGATTTCCGGAGCTTAGCTACCAGTAGTTATCGAAGGATGGGAAGCTTAATTATCGCCATGGAGCACACCAATTATAGACACGACTGCTTATATTTGACTTTTACTGCCCTCACATCACGGTTGCTCATCCAATTGTATGCATGCCATTAGCAGATTTGAAACTTATTTAGGATTAGTCCCGTGAGATATACGGCAAGAATAGCAACAGTGCCAGGCGCTTATGTTCCTTTTGCGCCTGTTCAGATCATGCCGGTATAGCTTGACCTGCCACTCATGATCGATAGCAGTCAGATGAGCCTTGGCAGCATCGAGTCTCATGTGCGCTTCGTCCCCCTCAAATGAACTCGCTCTGGGTTTGATTCCAGATGATTGTTTCCGAGCGCTGGCTGGGGCAGTCTTTCTTTGAGTTGTCGAACTGGCCGAGAGAATGGTGCTTGAAACTTCTGAGAAGCGTGCCTGTGCGACACCTTGATGTATCGCGGCTGGCTGTAGAGCGCCGCGCTAAATGTTGTGACAAGACATGGAACTACCAGAACAGAAGGTATGAGCCACAGTGTTTAAGATGTGAGTAGAAATGTGTTTCCCAGCGCTGTTCACGTTTTGGTCTCATGTTAGTACTAATGCGAGTTCAGTGGCGCCAGTGGGAAGTGTACCGAAGCTAGCGGGGTCGTTCGCGTAGCACCCTAATCTATCATTTTGATTAGTTAAGCCAGCATTAATTGAGCATGACGTGAAATCTGTCGCGATTTTCTTTCGAGTAGAACCAGGCCCAATATGGTAAGGGTTTTAAATGGGTGCATTTCGAGGCGCCAGTATTGGTGTCGCAAAGTGTTTTCTTGACAAATGTGGAGGGAGGTCGATATTCCCGATCTCGACATGCTTACGAACTAAAGAATCGAGGCTACCATTACCAGTGGTTCAAATGCCGGGGAACATAAGCCGAACAAAGAAGGAATTCGTTTTTGGTAGCGACTTGGCTTGTAGAATAACACGCCTATATTTCGACCAACGACGAGATGTGCCAATTTAGTGAGGAAATAGATGAGTGGATGACCACGTCAAATATGGCTATGGAATTGAGCAGACTATAAACAATGGATCGGTTGAGGTAACGACGACTATATATCAACTTATCTCGGCAACATTGACGTGATTCGTGCCTTCATTTTCAGAGCAACCCAAGATGTACCAACTTAAGATCAGGTCGAGGAATCTACCAATACCGACTCAAGGACTCAAACGCCGAGGAGCACTAGAGACAATCCTCGCGAAAGCCGAGATATCATATAGAAATGCAAGCGTTGGCTGATAAAAGGTTTAAGGTAGCTATAACGACATTTCCGCGGATCAAGCCGTAACAATTACAACTTCGACTGGTTCATCGTCGGAGAAGAGGTAAGGCCCACCAATAGGCAATCTAGCACGCAGAAGGTGGCAGAGGCAAAGAGTGTCCCTGCTGCGCCATAGGAAAAAGGATCTAAGTGGATGGTGAGATTGATTAACGTAAAGTGTTAATTGTATATTTTGAAGTAAAAAAGAAACAGGACTAGTGAGAAAAGATTCGTTCTCTCGTGCTGAAATTGGTTCTGGATATAGGTCTGTTTGTCGTGAGAGCAACATATGTTCACCAACCGCTACCAAGTCCATCTTTCAGGAAGGTCGGTTTCGTTGGTTTTACAAACGCTATTAAGTTCCGAATGTATCCCCTTAGAGCGAATTGGCAGTCTACCTGACTGGAATGACACGAAGCCAAGCGCCAGTAGAGGAAAACCACCCTTGTCTCAAACGAGGCCTTAACTCCCGACTCGCAATTAAACGCCTCGCCCATCTATTAAGGGATCCTAGATCTTTATCTTCATGGTGTTGTCGCTGAAGTGAGTCGACGAGACTGGCAAGTAACAGAAATGGTAAGCTCCTCAATCCAAGTACATAAGCAAAGTTCGCAGATGGTTTCATACAAGATAGCACGCACACACTGACCTTTAAAGCTCATTTCTTATGTTTCCAGCAGGATGTCTCGCAACGTCGGTTGGCAGACGGAAATTACCAGGGTGTGGATTGGGCCGTTTGTGGCGCAGCATGGTGGTATCGTGGTGGTTATTTTACTTAGCTTTAATGTCCTAGTTTAACATACAGCCCAAGCCAAGCAGTCGCGCCTCCTCAGCCGGGTTTTAAACAGAGATCGGCATGTCATTCAAAGAAGTACTGGGTGGGCTCACTCGGCCTAGGGAGGCTCACACCGTGCCAGTTGCTGTGGCGGATGTGCTATGGTGGCGTGGTACATGGGCTAGAAAAGCAAGAGAGAGCTCATAATCTTCGTGTGGATGATTATTGGAATGTCGGTGTAGCGCTGGAGAAGTCGAGTTGAGAACAAGTCTGTTGTACCAAGTTCGCCGAACCGAAATGCTGTCGTGTTAATTTCATGCGACAGCATTAACTTGAATGCGTTCTGATTTGGATGATAAATCCGTGTCTTCTTCGTAGATGAATCCGCCTAGCGCTCTTCCACAAGCGAGTCCTGGCATTGAATAATATTTACAATGGTTTAATATGGAATATCGTCTTTGATTGAGATCACTCGGCTATGCTTATTTATTGTTTCTCTTGTTAGCTGGGGCTGTGTTCCTGATTGGAAAATGAAATGTAGGGCCCGGTTCCTGGTGACTTTGGCGCTTTCTCAGCCGGCCAAAGTAAACCTGAAACCCCTCCTTGTCAAATAACAATCCAAACCGTCACTCCTGCACAATAAATCTCAAATTTTAAACACAAGCTTCACCATTTCCCCCAGTTTTCTACGGTACGCCATCATTATCTTCGTCCAACATCCAATCACTAACGTTAATATATGCTCTTGTACCAGCGACCACGAAAACCGTTGACGTAAAGCCAATTTCCTTCCGATCTTTCACAAGAGAGACTCGAGCGACAAGCAAGTCAAGGAAGAAGATCTGCCCCAGTATTCGCAGAGGACATGCTTTCATAAGAGTTGAGTTCGAGACAGCGGTTTGGGTAATTTATACGCCCCAACTCGAACAATTTTGGTATTGTTTCCATGCCTCCAACCTCGTCGCCGTGTTCATGATTCGTGGCCATGTTCCAAAAATGGCTGTTGGTGGTGTCACCATTTTTGAGACTACCTGTAAGTTGGAATCCTGTCCTTATCCCACTGAACTTCAGGTATGGATAAGAAGCTGACAAGACGGTAGACTTTATTTCTATATACTTGTCAAGGGTATCTGGTACAGCGAATAGAAAGAGGTTAACACAGCAACGCGTCCCTTGACAGAAGCTATAGCACCCGAATGACTGCAACGGTCACTGTCCATCACTCAACGCACTCATACGCCGCATCGAGTGTTGATTATGCCTTAAGAAAGGGAGAAATCAGGGCTGATTGCCAGGTTATTAAGCTTATTCGCCCCGAATCTATATAGTGTCTTATCCTCTTAGATAGCCTTTCACTGACTTGTGTAGATATATTTATCGCTAACCCCTCCAACATAAGATATAACCTTAATAATACTTATCTTCCTTAGGCTTCTACCGAGAACCAAAAATAGACTGAGGCCGGATCTATATATACCGTAATATAACAAAAGTTATAACTAGCTAATTACTACTATAAAATTTAACTACTACTATAATAATAATAAGTATTTTAGATAGTCTATCGTTAACCACTATCCATTAATATACATTATAAATATCTAATTTAATAGGGTCGGAGTCTGCTCTAGCTCTATTACTATCGCTCTATATTATCTCACCTGATCTATATTTCTTTCCGTTTTACTATTAAGCCACCCTCCCTTACCATCAGGCTATTATTGGCGTGATGTTTTCCAAGCCCTCGGACCCGGTATACTCGTTATCAATAAGTAGGGATAGATGTCTCGCCAGGTTATTATAGGCTTTTTTATAAAAATATATATTGCATTTTAGAGGCTCTATCTAACTAAATTGCCCTTTATAGATAAGCAATTATTTCAGGAATATTATAATGTAGATATGAGTTCTACTGCGCCTTGGCCTTTGGTCTCTCTAATGCCTTATAAAATTGCCTGACTATGTGGAATTATACCATAAGAGCCTATATCTAACACGCAGTTGAAGTTGAGGTAGTGCATATACATTATTCAGCGAGCAGCATGATGCTAATATGCCAGAGAAATAATTCAGAGCGACTAGACCGCCGATATTATTAAGAGATTAAAAGACGATTTATAAACATTAAATAATTATTTAAAGAACATAATAATGCGATTATTACCCCCGAAAGCTCTCCTATTATGAGGATTTAAACGGCCAGTATAATATTTATTCCAATAAACCTCCATTTTAATAATACTATTTGCTATTTAACCTATCACTAGACTGCTCGGTGAACTTAGCTATCTATACGCTGCATAATATAGAAGCCTTGCATTTAGCTAGATGTCGTTTACTATATCCTATAAATCAGTAACTGTAATGCGATTGGAATAGCTGATCTTATTATTGCCTGGTTATTCCTTTTTTTAAATAACTGTTGTCTTTTGTTGTACCTTGTCGCACCTCGCTTCACTGGGTCTAGGTCGATCCGATCCTCATCAATAGCTCCTCCGTTAACCGAGGCTTATAACTAACGCAGCTACAATAACATGTCCCATTCTGACTACGGCCCTATTTCTAATGGTCTGGAAGTTGATTGAGATTAACGATAGTGCCTTACAGCTAGTTATCTAATCGTTATACTGACGGCTTATATCCTTTATAAAGGTCACAATAATAGTTAGTGTGTATCTCTATCCCCAACTGAGAGGTTCTGCCTATAGTGGTATGGAAGGTGCCTATCGAAGAGATTGAGATGTTATTATGGAGATCTATTCCGTGCCCTATAGAATCAATAATGCGGCCGGATAATTGCATTTTTGAGGTCCCTAAGACACCCTTTTATTTACCTATCTAATATTAACGGTTCTAATACCGATGCGAAGGGTATTACCCTCGAGATTGCTAAAGGGTAATAAGGGGTTAAGAGTCACTATAATTAGGTCCCTATTCTCGTATCTGCCAAGATTTCGTTTTTTAAGGCCATTATCAATATGCCCGCTCCAAGTGAGCATACTACCCGTCGATATGTCCGCTCCGTATTAAGTAGTGTTGAAGTCTTTACCTAACGCCTAAATAAAGAAGATTCAGTTATCACTATTATATGTTATCTAAGGAAACTACCAGTATAGATACTAGATGGCGGCAAGCCGGTAGTAACAGCTAGGATATTATTGAAGTATCTTGCTCATGCGTATATTTACTACATCGCTCAAAGAGAAACAACAAACATAGGTTTATCTACCTATTATCCTACCGTATTTACCCTCTTCTCCTACAACGCATCGCTTCGTATGCTTCTCAAGAGGGCAGATATTCCGATAGTGACAAGATGTCTGTCAACTCCTAGGTCTTGGCATTACCGCAATACGCTCTTATCTTCTTTGCTTACTTATCTCCTATTGTATTTACGTTCATCCCATGGGAAATACTATAAGATATATAAGTTAGGCTTTGCTATTTTTATAACCTACTTAGACTAACTCTTCTTATCTCGGAACCTTTATCCGGTCTTAGGATAGAGTATCTTTCTACCTCTAAAGCAACTATTCTAGAGCTACCGCTAATCACTCCCACTATTAGAAGTAAATATCGAGGGCATTTAGTACCCGCATAAAGAATTTACATCGGCATCTTTAGGTGTTTTAGCGAATAACCCTAGGCCTTTCTTAATAACGATATACCTGCCTAACCTCATAAAGAAGCTCTCTTAAGTCGTCACTACTACCTACAATAAGGAAACCAGTGAGGTAGGCCTTATCAACCTATTAATAGAGAATCAGGAGTTTAATAAGGCTAGTAAGGTTAATTCTACGGCTTGTAAGAGAGCTTTATGGTATTGAAGTAAATAGGTTAGGAGTCGTAGAAGCGCAAAGGATGAGGGTAGGATATGGCATGATTCGCGATAAAGGAACAACGTCGGGGGACAGACTTGCAGGAGGAAGACCCGTTGTAAGTGCAGCGGCAAAAGGCCGATGTAAGATTTGAGAGTGAGAGTGGTCAAGAACCCCAGTTGAAGAAGGAGGGTGATGATAGCCATCCGGAGAAAATGGAATATTCAGGCAAAACAACAGAATATCGAACTTGGAAAAGTTATTTAAGACCAGGTTCGTCTTGACCTCATCGCTCGATGACATTTGACTGGCCCTTCTAGAACCTAATATCCACCAGAGTCTCCCCGCCTGTTATCACAAGCCAGCGCCTCAACAAGCTGAAGCAAGACCGCAAGAACCTAATCGACAAACTCACCAGTCTCAACAATAGTGTCAATCTCACAGAGATCAAGTACGCCCTTAACCAATACAGTGCAACAGACATTGAGCTCGCCTCCAGGAAACAGATACTTACGTACCTCAGGGCCGCCGCCAACATCCAAGAAAACAAGCTGCTTACTACACTTGGCAAAGTCATTAGGGCCACCAAGACCAACGTGGCATCTACAACAGAGGAGAAGACATGATCCGCGAATGGGCACAATGAGATGAAGAAACGTCTCAGTAGCTAGAACGCGGAAAGAGGGGCTTTGCAAGCTCAGCTAGAGGCGTTGGGAGTTGATCTTGGGAAGATGCAGAAGGTTGTTACTGTCGAGATATGGGCTGCCCAGGTAGCTGGGTTGCGTCGTAAACTTGACTTGATTAACGCTCGGGGGCTGTAGAGTCTGTCAGATGATGAGACAGTTGCGCGGAATGGTGTTGCTGATACACCCGTCACAGGCACCTACTGACTCCGCAGGCGATAAGGGACGTACACATCCCGCAGTAGGTCCACATACACCTTGCAATGGGCCAAACACCAAATATGGAGAGAGAACCATCAGGATTGACCGCCAAGACTGGTCTCATTGTTTGTCTAGTTGTTGTACCGTGACTCTAGACGGATGGAAACTCCTCCCTGGACGATCAACTTAGCCAGCCAGCCACCCAAGTTCTAGAGGCATGCTCTGTGGTCATAAGGCACATACGTGTACTTGGGCTGACCATTGAGTTAAACCCCTATATGAGTCTGCTCCTAGAATTTTACTTATGTTTACCCTCTTTTCTCCCCTTTGTCGTTCTTGGTTGCCATCATCTGGCTCCTTTATCCTTAGAAGGGGTCTCATATATGACCTCGGCGATGGTAATGGGTCAGAACTCGCAGCTTGGCTTTGATAAGATAATGATGCACTTGTTTCATATGACAGACCATCTCTTATCGGCGCTGATCATTGCATAGTCCCTTTCGTCACCTGCTATATACGCAGCAGATGGAAGGCACTCTGAATATTAAGGAGTAGTGGGATTGTTGTTGGTAGACACGCGACGTTTTGTCTTTATTGTAGTTTCCACTGTCTTGTTTGTATCCGCGAATTCATTCTCTTCGTCATGTCAGATGGTCGATAAATGGCAATAGCGTATTCCTCTGCACTGGAGTGGAAGATGGATAAGGCTTCGGCCCTCGACGGTATAGGTTTTATCAATCGTTTTGACTTGTATAGAGCATTCAGGTATCAAATCTGCCGTTGATATCTTGATACAGACGGGTCTTGTTGAACCAGATGAAAAGTTCAAGTTTTGAGAACGGTGTCGCAAATTCTGATGTCCTCGGGTGAAAGTAAAGTGACGATCGAAATCCCCGTCGTCATGCCATACTACGTACATCGCATTGCAATGATTGCAGGCAATCTTGAATCATCGTGTAAAAGACCGGTTCATCTCAACATCAAGGTTCTCAAAGACAGGGTCTGATTCCTATGAAGCTCAGATCTAGTGGTAAGACCTCATGCATTTGCTAGTATTGTGTGGCGGTCTCTTACTCAGTTCGCAAAGCGTAAGGTTCAGATATTTACATATAACAGGGTGGCGTATACGGCTATAATCAGCCTATAGAAGGATTCTTTGACAAAAGCTCAATGCATTGGCCGAAGGCGTGGGTGGCCTATTGGCGGTTGACATACCTCCACGCCTATTTGGACTTGTCTAAACTATACAGCCTGCGATTCTCTGGGAATAGAGCTTCAGTTTCGACGTTACGATTAGGCAAAGTTATTGTAGGCACTAATCATGGCCTGGGTATCGCAAGAAGAATATACGGTATAGTCATTAGAGTGAGGTATATTCCTGTGGTTATAGTTAGCCTCGTTAATTTTGTCTCTTGACGTAGGTCTTATAACCAGGGCCTACTCTCTGCTATAAATAAGCCAGTTAGTGCATAGATCAACGAGGCCTTAGTATCTTATCTCGCAACCACCTCGGGCCTCCCCATGCTGTTGCCTTGTGTCTATGGATGTTGTGCTAACGGAGGCCCGAGGGTGGCGGCTGGGAACGCTATCACATCGAACTTTAAAAAGTCGCTGCCGTTCGTCTTTTGTCTCCAAGTGTCACGTAGCGAAGCAATACATGTAGCTCGGGTTTCTGCCGCATTTGTCGGTGTCTCAAAAGACGTTGGGTGTGTTCACTTTGAACGTAGTATGGTCCTTAACGTATGGTATGTACCTACGCTACTCACTATCATTATCCGACTTAACAGCACTGGGTCTATCAGAGGGTATAGTTTGGTATGCAACCGAAACTGTGGAATGATAGCGAGTGACGAGTGCGATTAGTATTAACATAGGCCTTACTGAGCATAGATCCCAGCGCTTGCCTTGAGAAGCACCGAACGTAAGCTCCGGACGTAGTCTTGACCCGTTCGAGAATGGTCTGTTGTGAAACCAGTCGTATAGCTATGGTCGGTGTACTGAACCGGGTACTGCTTTTGGTTTGAGTGCGTTTCGGATACGTTCCGTAGACCTGGGCGTCAAGGTCGGGTTATGGCCCTCGTTGTTATTCGTGAGTTTCGTTGCAATCTTCCGCTGTGAGTAGATCCGCAGTGGTGACTTAGCCGTGCGGTTGCGAGAGACGTCTGGTCTTTCATCACATCAGCAGGCCGTCTACCAATAGAAGCGTCTCCGTAGCTAACCAGGAGGCATCCTGCAGAACGTGCCTGGTTTCTTTTTCCATGTAGCTTGTTCTTCCATCAAGGATTTTACCTGAACCAGCTATCGGATTGGCGTGAGCCGACTATGGCGTTGGTCTTGACCACTCTCTGCGAAGGCTGCCACCTTGGTTAAAGGCTCAGCGTGTGGCATATGGTATTGACATCCTCTGCCCTGCGCACACTCTCATTTGTTGGCGTGATGCTCGCCACGAACTGAGGTCTGTACCGGCCAGACATACCGTACATATTAGGGGGCGTCTGCTAGGGTACATCACAATGGTCACCCTGCTGAGGGTTACCGGGGAACTGGTCCAGATGGCCACCCTGGACACCGGTTATTTTATTGCCAGGCTAAAGGAAGTAGACACCATGGCTACCTTAGGGCATAAAGCCGGACTGCTATCTAGTGGCTAAGTAGATAGGGGGCTATATATATTGCTGAGGTATACCGGTAGCGGCAGTGGCCTGTTGTGTGTGGAGCTGATTGTGAGCCTGGGTACTAGCCTTAAGCTGGCTCTTACGAACATCCTTCGCTGGGCCAAAGCGACGTGAGAAGTCTAACGATCTCAATCACCATGTCGAATCAAATCTCCTGATTCTCCTATTGGCAGGAAACGGCCCAAAGCATTTCTACCATCGTATTTGATCTTGACATGCCGTAGAGAAACACCTATCGCTATTTTCATCTATCTGTGACAAGTCGGCACGATGCCCCTGCGTAGCCCTCGCAACAGGCATCAGGACCTTGGTGTCTCAGGCCATTCTTGTTTTCCTGCCTTGACGGATGCAGCGGCTCGCTCACTTAACTCCAACTTTCCAAACTTAGAACAAACCCATCGCAAGTTCCTGGTCCCTCAATTCTGCCGCTACATACCCTACCTGCGTAACGTTATCTCTACTATTTCTTCAATTATCACTGCACAAAATCGACAGACTTTCTCCACCGTAGGCTGGGGTACCAGATCACACAGGCCCATTGTCTTGCAGCGATCTGCATGCGAACAAAGGGAAGAGCAAGATGAATGCAAAGATATTAATGCTTCCAGCGCGGTCGCACCCGATGGTAATATACACCACCTGGACGAACGCAAAGCCAGGTTCCTTAATTGGATCAAACGACTGCTCGGAAAATTTCCCTGGGAACAGGTCGGTACTATCTCTCCTCCAAATAGAGGTAAACAGCTCTTAAGAAACTCCGCAACCCACTACAAGAATCCACTGCCAGCGTCGAAAGGAGAATCGACAAACTCCACCGAGATAAAGGAGTCTGATCACAACTACTTCGTGACGCCTCATCAAGGGCCCTCGACGTTGCGTTATGCTCGCAGATGTAGTGTCGGTGTTGGGCTCAATTCAGCCGTGCCCTGCTATCACTTCGCGAGTCCCCGACAATGAATAAGAGACTATAGTCAATGATCAGCACTCCAAGCCTATGGTACCGCCTGATCCCGCTGCAGACTTTGGGAATGAAGAAGAGAATAAATTTGTGGACAAGCAATTTACACCTCTCGGAACGCTTGATACCGGTACATTCACGTCGAGGCTGTAGGTTTCGTCGTGGATGTTGCTAGATCTAGCATCGCTGAGTGCTTTGTCGGAATGTTCGGTTACTTCGTCGTCAAGATCGCTGTTTGGTGAAAGGTTTCCATTGCCGCTGGCAAAATACAGAGCCATATTGCCTTCAACATCAGCGTGGCGCATAAGACTGACTGCCTGACCTCATATGTGAACCCACTGTGGTCCCTGGACTTCTGCTTCTGAAATGTTACACAGTCTCGTTTCACCTCCATACAAACCTCTTATGGTCAGTGCTCGAATATCTTGTCTACTCTTTGGTTTTATGCTCATTACGTCGTGATATCGTGATGTGGCCTCTTTGAATAAGGTTATAACCGAAATTCAGATAACGCCTTTTTTCTATAGATTTAAGCATTATATTCTAATGCCCTTATAGATGCCTATTTTTAAGCTTTTTGGCCTTAATGACCACCAAAGCTTATGACCCAAATCGCCGAAAATGCCCTCTCTAGAGAGGTATAAGAAGAAGAGACCCCGCCAAGCAATCTAACCTGGAAAAACATAATATAATTATAATCATGACTTTAGAAATCTATCTCTTCCTTAGCTGCCGAACCAGGCAGCTAGCCTACTTCAAAATCCTTAAATAAGACATTAACTTCGCCGCCTTCAACAACCAGGAGCTAGGCCACCTCTATATCCACAAGAGCTTTAATCAGCTTATAACCACCAAACCTAACAACCAAACTATTGCCGCAATAGTGTGGTTTAGCCACATCGCCTTCTTTTACCTATCAAGAAGGAAAGAATGGGCTCTAGCTGAAGGCCGCAAAAATGCCAATAAGCTGAAGGAGCTTGCCGAGAAAGGATGTACCGAAGAAGAGGCTATCGCCGCCTTAGGGGACTTATTCGATCCGGATTCGCTGCACGCCGTGTTGGATTTGTGGGAGGAAGTAAGAGAGTGGAAGAAAGCCCGAGAATAGGACGAGTAGACGTGGCGGTAGAAACCTATAGAATGAGTTATAGGGGCATGTGACGTGTTGGAGGGGTTTTGTTGAGGTGGCTGAAGGTTATCGGGGTTGAGATTCTAGAGATGTAGCTTTCGGTTAATTAAAAAGCTTATTTTCTACAATATGATTAAACATAGAGTCATGCTTATCATAGTTACTATATACAAGCACTATAGAAGCGCAGCGTTCTTTTTATCGATAGGTTTGCGCGGGCATCTCATATACATGCTCAAGGGAAGGGATTATTTCTATTGTTAGTATTATTGAGAGAATCGGAAAGCCTGGGCTTGATAAAGTTGAAGGTTAAAGAAATTTAAAAATTAAAACGTGCTCAAGGGGTCCTGATCACGGGTAATTAACACCTGGTTGCTGTCAATATCAGCAGCATGGTTTTGATGGCACTTGGTAGCCGCGCTGTCATTTGCTAACCTGGGGAGGACATCTCGTGCATTGGTCAAGATGACTGCAATATGTAGGGAAGTCCTGTAAGGATATTCGCTAGCTAAATCTTTTTCTTTTGGATTCTTATGTACCGTCGACGAGAGCTCCAAGTGACGCTTCCGAATTAATTCGTTTTGCAGCGATTGGGCTCTATGGCTCAAACTTGGCTGCGCATTCGTTTCTGTCGCTGGCGTCAAATATTTCTTGCGTTGCGCCTTCATCGGCCACGACTACCTCGGGAAAAGAAATTTCCCCCGACGATGTGCCCAAGATACCGGGCGATGTCGGTCTGTTTCTTCTGATGGTTTCTGTTGCGGGTTTACAAGGCAGAAGGGAAAGATGCTGGTCCCTAAACGTCATGGGCCAGAGGATCGATACCTGACTCAGCCCCAGGCGCAAGCGGTAGCAAACCACGGCAGAACCTGTTTAACATCAAAGTGGGCGGGACTTTGCTGCGATATGGCATAGAGGATCTTCTGAGACGTGGGCAGCTTTCGCAGAACGGGAGGGATATGGCGCTGGTTGGCACGCTCTTGCCTGGGATGTGCAGTCGGCGATGAACAAGCGCAACACAGCTCTCCTACAGACACACATGGAGCAATAATTGGACATCCCTTCTTCGAGAGTGAATCTGAGGTTTATCCCTGTTACGCAGGAATGGGCTGGGAGGAAGGGAAACATTATCGCTAAGGACCTATCTCACAACGGTCTAAACCCAGCTTATAGTGTGTCAACAATCCAATGCTTACCGAATTCTGTTTCGGTATGATAGGAAAAGCCTACATGGAAAGATCGAAAGGCGACGTCGCTGTGAACGCTTGGCCGCCACAAGCCAGTTATCCCTGTTTTTTACGTTCAGACACGATATATCATCTGCGGTCTGGCGCGACTTGATTCTGGCCTCGGAAGCTTTCTTGGTGATTGTTATGTGTTCATCTGCCATGCTCGCAGAAGTGCCTTGCTATTGATTAAGTTTATGGAAGAATGAACGGGTAACAGCTGAATTTATCAGTATTTTACATCAAACGTGACATGTTTCTGGAACCTATTGTCGCCTTCGTAATGGTAAAATGCCACAAAACAGAGTAAAAATGGCGAGTTTCAAAGATACATGAAGAATGAGTCTTTGGGCCCCCGACATTTGACTAGGTCTGTTTCGAAGCACCTCGTGGCCACTTAAGCGACAGTTGCTATGTCCTTCATCCCCAGCTCGCCCCTAAATTTCCCCATTCGCCTTGCCTCCGGCCTCTGGTTTCTCCGAGAAGTTCAAGACAGAATAAAGGTCAATCCAAACAACTGGAACGCAAGACAGCAGATGCTGCCTTGAAGCGGGCAATGCTTGGCCGCGAGGAGGCCGAGACTGAATTGCGCTAATACGGAGACGATACCAAAACACTACGCAAGGCCATGGACAAGGGCTTGAGCTTGATATAGCATGATCGGGAACCTGTAGACGGGAGGGCTCGGGATCTGCCACCAAGATGTCAGTTGAGACGACGGAGTCAAACACTCAGCTTACGTTATCGCCGATGCTTAGAACCTATTGGAGCATTCAATAACGGCCGACTTGACGAAGCTATTGGGTATCCTCGTAAATAGCTTTCGCCAAGCTTGATGTTGTTGAAGTGGGCAGTTTGCAAAAGGTCCGCCCCCATGACGCGCTCCTTTTCCTCGGCCCCAGTACCATTGGCGGCGCGGAGGCGTTCCGAAGTAGGCGTGCGAACGTACGTGGTCAATTGAGCGGCGGCTTTTTGCAGATGCGGGAGCACGTAGACCACTGGATGTTGTTTGTTGAGAAACAAGGGTATAGTTGTAACCTTAACCAAATGGGAGCTGCTCAAAGCCTCAACTTTGTCCAAGATGTTTTGCAGCGAGTTGTATCACGGGGTCTGGCATGTCTCATAGTTTCTACCACGACATCACCTCCGAGGTAGATGACAAGGCAGTCAGCGATTGTGTCATCAACTACGGCTCCTTGCTTCACCTCCCTGTAAAAGCGTCTTGGATGGTCCCATTAGGATATCAATCTATCTATCCGGCTCTCTTGTTCTTTAGCGTGCTCTTCTGTCCTGAATCACCGCGGTGGCTAGCCTCTCGAGATCAGTGGGATATCAGAATGGCGCTCGGGTGATCTAGATGATGGCTTTGCAAACGCGCTACAAAGCTTTTACTTTAGGACTCCCGCCGACGGACAACGCCTGATATTCACTGACTCGGAATGGAAGCATACTGAGAATAGCAGTGAGAGGCTTGTGGGATCGGTTAAATGGAATGGAGCCGTCCAGCCAAGGAACCACTCGGCCTCGTTTTCGTCAAAGCAGCTTTTGACAGGGCAACACTGGATGATAGAGCACAACTTGGCATGGATCTCGCTTGGTTTTACTGGGTCTTCAAATTCGACTCCAGTTCCCGAAGGTCCCATAATTACGTTTAGGACTCCAGCACTAAATGTCGCCTTAATGGGGTTCAAATAATCTTCACAAGCAGCTTCTTCCCTCTCTCTGTATGATCTCTTATCCAGAGCCAATGAGAATTAATCGAGCTCCAAGTCGATAGCGCGTATATCTCGCCAGCACACTCAAGTGTACCTGCTGGGATATCCTATCGACTAGTGGACCCGAGGCATCCTGTAAATATCATATAGGGTGGCTTCTCCTCATAAGTTAATAGCTGGCGAGGTAGTAACATCCTTTATTTAAAGGCCTCAGGGGTCAATTAATAATTAGCGAGCACTAGATATTTATTTACGCCCCTATGTTTCCAAATCGGAGCGTTATTCGTAAACTAACCGTCTCTATTGCAATGTAGCGGCATGTCAGTCTCGGCCTCCCGGGCTTGGCGGCCGAAAGTCTCGCGCCAGAACATGCATCAAATCTCCAACCAGGCCGGGGCAATGCCATGTTGCGGCAGTGATTGCGATGCAGACGTGTCAAGCTACTGAGATTTTCAACGACGCTTCGATCACGTGCCTCGTGAACCAGCGTTACAGCAGTTTTAGACGCGGATCGACAAGTGTACATCCAATCCCGTTTACTTGACTGACCGCGAGATCACTAGAAAGCCAACATCATCGGCTGTGCTTTCAGCCCGGCGGCGTCTGGGCTATTGGACGCTACTACCTCAGTCTCTTGCTTTCCAAGATTGCTAGTATTACCGTTGTCGGCTTCTGACATCGGTCTCCTAGGGATATCTATCCCAGACAAGCTCAAACAAGACTTCTTTCAGTACACCCGGAAAAAGTCTTGTTAAACATGGCCAATGCGATTGCAGCACCGCCGAATGCAACATTGTCTGCCCCGGGGATGACTCCGAGAACTGCGGTTGCCTAAAGTCCGGCTCCCGAATGATGCGGGGTAACTTCAGTAGCATTCGCGGCATCCTTGTAGTACTGGTCGAGGCTGAACGATTGGGTGACTCGTGGAAGCCGTGCGAGAAGGGCCCTGAGACAGACAGCTGAGGTTTCAGTCGGTGCTGACGAGAGTGACGACGAGCGAAGCTTTAACCCCCGCGATCCTCGTGCAAACTACAGCCTCTATCCCCTTAAGTACCTCCTTTACTGCGAAGACTGTCAGCAGATCCGCTGCTCGCGATGTGTCAACGCCAAGCTTGATGGTCTTACTGTGATCGGATCCGTCGGTAACGATGTTAAGCTCCACTTCATCACCCAGGAGCTCGGCTTCGACCACGGTTTTAACTACAAGTAGGAGAGCTCCAAGGACGCCCTCCCCCGCATCGCCCCTGGCCCAATCTCAGAAGGGGGATCACAGAGAGTTGGCTGCATTAACGTACTGCTTGCGGTACATGGTAGGGTAGAGGTTAGCCAGTCGCTTCGCGTGCTCGACGAGGATCTGCTCGTAAAGCAGAACGTAGCAAGGGTGCCAGGTCAGGAAGAGGCTCTCGCCATGGGGACAGTATCCAGGCCAGCCATTGCCGAAGTGGGCTATGTCTGGGGTTGAGTAGCGGTGTTGGTGCGTGCGAGGTGAAGGGGTTGTTGCTCGTGCGCTGGGCTGCACGGGTTGAGTCTTTGCCCGTACTGGCCCCCTTGGACTCATTGGCAAGAAGGTTGACAGCATTGGATGGGGCCGTCTTGGTGGAACACCCATTTGCACGCATCCTCGTAGTTTGCTGCTGTGAAGATCTGCTGCATGATGAGCTTTCAGACACGTGTGACAGTAACCGAGTCATCGCGAAAGTCGGTGTGCTTGAAGGTAATGCCGTTGGCTTCTTCGTGGATACAGATAGCGTTCTTGATAGTAATGCTCGTCCTGCTACCGCATCTCCTCCACAGAGTGGTCTTCTAGCATCTCCCCCAGTCGCATCACAGCAGCAATCTTTAGGCACGGCTCTTCAGATCCACCAACCGATACCACCGGTTTAATCTTCAGATCCACCACCCACTGTTCATCAATCCATCATGGTAGCGCACTAATCGAGCGCGTGTCCAATCTGGTGAGATTGGGACCGCGGGCCACCTCGGACCATATCGAAACACCAATAGTCAACCCGCCAGACAGGCGCCCAATCTAGCCACCACGCGACCCCTCGAACGAGACGCTTGCCCGACATACTTAAGCCTAGCCAGTATCAGCCAAGTTTTACCCCCAGAGACTGGATGAGACCTGTTGCGGCTACAACACGAAGGGCCATCATTATGTCGCGGGATGAGAGAAAGCGGGTGCTTTATGGTCAATTGAATAGCTATTAACTCACTTTATTTTCCAGTCTATAAAATTGAACTAGGATATAAGGCAAGGCCAACAATCCTCGGTTGTATCTCCAAACTGAACGCAATCACGAAACGAGCCGGCACGATTGGCCTTATAGCAATTCTTGGCACAGCCGCACACGCCAAGCTTTCAGCCTCCCATAATCTCATCAATAAGTCCGACGCTTGGCCATCTGACGACTTGAAAAGTGCCGCAGCTTGCGCTGTTCAAACGCGGTAGCCTTGGTTCTCCTAAAAGAAAGAGAGAAGTCATTACGATAGAGGCTCTTTTGGCCCTGCTCGGTTTACCAATGCGTACACTAGAGAGAAGAAGATGAAGTCTGCGTCGGAAGAAGATAATGCTAGAAAGTGGATGGCGGAGAGGGAGAAACAGCGGGTTTTTGCAGGGGGGTTTGAAAAGGAGGATAAGAACGACTTATAATGTGTATATAAGGGTGCAACCTAAGATAAGAGGAGGAAGGGCTTCTTCAATATCTGCAATATCTTCAATAGAAGCATTAATATCATTAAAATCAAGTCTCCTCTTCTTTATCAATCTAATCCCCCCATTTCTTCTTATAAAGCCTTCAAAGTTTATCCGACCTCCCATTGATCCAATCTCCCTCTTTCTTCAGTAACTGCCATTGCGTGTTACCGATATCGGGACCACTTATCTCGACTGCAATTTCATTTATACGAATTGTAAAACTCTCCTACTCAAGATTTTACCCATTCCGTCAAACCATTCTTCTTACACTACGTGGCAGGCATCTCGACCCAGAGAGCCAGTTTTACAGAATTTGGCGTTACAGAGTCGACATGTCTTCAACTCTAATTAGGACGTGGCTAAAGGCATGGTCGGATGGACTGATAATTCTTTCACGACGGAGGCGAAATGGCGTCTGCAGCCATATGTGTGGAACGGCTGGTCCGCGTCCCACTATAAGTGTAGGAATGCGCCCAGCGACTTTGCGTTGAATTCCACGCTTACTTTTGTAATGTTAAAGGCCACCTTGAGCCAGGCTGGCGAAAATGATATTATTTCCTGCTGGTTATCCAAGGTATAATGGTCTGGATAAGTGCATTAACTGGGGTCAGCATTGATAAAGGTTTGATCGGGTGAAGGCTTGTGGGGATGTCGAGCGCCGCGATAGGGCAAGTTCTAACTCTCGCGCAACCAAGTTAATTGACGGCATAATCATTTTAGAATTGATTGTTCAAGCACCCGCTGTGCCCGATTATGGTTACTTATCGCCTTGCGTTACCCTAGACTATGACTGAGGTGAGATATAATAACTGACCCCACTATAAGATAAATCAGGGCATTGATCAATTAATCCCCTGTGTAGGAAATTAAGAATAACAGTCTAACAGACAAATACTCCAGATCACTCAGCTGAGTCATAATAAGGTTCTTCAAACTCAAATCTGTTTTTTCTTCGTTACTCTTTCCACTGTGAAGCTACTGTTGTGATGGATGACCGTAAGATTCAAAGCAGTCAGGAAGGTCCTCCAACCAGGCTCGTTATCTAAGAGCGCATCGGTCACCCTTACACCCTTAGATGCCGAGGCTCTTATCCCTCTAGACCGCTTCAGCCAGCGGCAAGCCAGAAACCAACCAGCGTCTGTGACTAACGTTCAGGAGTCGCCTCAAGCCCTAATAAATCTGTCAGACTTGTAGAACCATAGCAGCCTTCCCCATCTAGAGTAAACAAGAGGCCAGTCTCAACAATTTCATCAACGACCTTATCTAGACTGCCTCCCTTGCTGTAGCCTGTAGCCACTACTGCCGCTACCTCAGGGGTTAGATAAAGAGCTGTCTTGGATTTGGTATGACTTATATGCATTGCCTAATGCAAGTTTGCGTAATAAACACGTCAATTAGTTGTCAACCTTCAAAACGAAACCATTAGATTAACGGAACGGTCGGCAACGTCAGAAACGAGAGACGTTGGGAAAATGTTGATGAACCTTAAAAAGTCGATGACCTCAACGGCGTAAATATGTGGAGCCGGCATTATGAAACGATAAGAAAATAAAGAGGTTGAGGTTTTTACTGAGTGCTATTATTAAATAAATAGGACTACGAAGCTATCGACTTGAGATCAAATCACATTTTCGCCTATGTGTATGCATGATCATCAAGATCGATATTAATGGATCTGATGAATATAATTCCTGGAATTGACCCTGCGATCAGCCGTCTTCGGCAGGCATCTCCTGGCAAGCTTGCAGGGATAGCAGCAGGTATCGTTGGACTCTTGGGAGTCTACAAATGGGCACGACATGACTATAAGCTATACATGAGCTATGGTCCAGGCGGCCTCCCGTACAACATATCTGGATGGTTAATATCGACGGCGGTCCTGAGACCTTTCGGCACCGACGTGCTTACTACGAAGATGTACGACAACTTCACTGAAAAGCGCACCTGGTTACCTTCCGGGTGGCCCATCAAGGTGAGGGATGGAGATCGGCCTACGCTTGGCCCTCATCCGCTTCCTCAAAGACAACTCAATCAACTGGCAGCGGAAGATATGCATCAGGTCAGTCTCTCTATCGCTGAAGCTAGCTCGCCACCCGGCAATGACAATAGGTGCTGACAATCTTAAAGGAGCTCGAGGAAGGCTTCAGTAGCATTGTGGAAGCGAACACGGAGCTGGTGTATTTCAAGCCATCTGCGCACGAGGGTCATACAGACGCCATCTTCCTGAATGAGGACCGCAAGAAAAACGCTATTGTGCAAGAGATGTTGGGAGAAATCACTCATATTCATGCTACGGGCGATCATTCCGTTCATGTTATCCTGGCGCCACTTGATTGTAAGTCTCTAGTTATATATAAACATCCAAAATATATTTCAAGATTCGCTTACCCAGACACAGGCAAAAGAGTTATTGAATCAGGGTGGGGGCAACGCCATCCTCTTGACGGCGTGGGACTTGCACAACTAGTTTTTGGGTGGACAATCCCCAAGCAGTACATACTTCTTTACGCGCCCAGAAATAAGGATGAGATTCGAGTCGTTATGGATATTGTAAAGGCTTCTATTGGCTTTGCTGCCGACTCTATGGATGTTAAGTCGTAGGCATAAAGGCGTCGAAATGAATAGGTCTTACAAAATAAATTGAAGTTTTGCCAAGTGTCGATAAGTCTGGCGAGCCCAAGCTCTTCTACGCAGGCTCAAGGTGGAGTCCTGATGCGTATTCGCGCCGCCTGCATTCGATGCCGGTGGAGACGCCACAACATAACGAGCAGACTTTATCGCGATCATTTCTTGTATCTTGAGCTTCATGTTGTTTGCTTCTAAGAACAATCGCAACGGCATCGCGGACGCCAGGATGATTAAAACGTGCTCAATTACACCAGGCTCAATACGGTGGCCGCGGATCTTGATCTGTGAGCAGGTGAATGAATCCTGGCTTCTTCTGCCAATAAAGATCGTCGTCACTCCCGAGCGACTCCAGCTCAACAGCAAGTCAATCAGTAATAGGGACCGAACAGTAGGCTATAATTATCGGAGTATCATTATCATGCCAAGTATGTGAGTCTGCGGGAATATAGTTGCAAGAGTACATACCCCTACGTGTTTAATGCTGGGGTTTCGCAGGCAGACTTGTCGCTGCTTTGTTGTATCAATTTCTTGTCCCTGTTCTCCCAGATGAAAAAGTGACATTCTTTTGTCAATTTTTCATATGCTGACTCGCATATTTCCGAGAATGCAATATTCTAGTTAATACTCGGCATTTCCGTACATCTACAGATTTGGCCGGTTATGATTCTGGCAATCTTTAATGGATGTCGAAACTGGTATTTGGCTTTAATGAGGAGTGATGAGGTAGATGCGATCTAGGAAATGTCTCAAATATCTAGTACGCGACAACAAACACCAAAAGCTTGGTTCCACAGTGTCTTGCTGTTTACTCATAATAATAACGGTATGTAAAAGACATTTCGCATTGGACGTAAAGACAAAACTAGCGAATATGATCAGGGGCTGAGGTATGTCTTTCCTGTTGTTAGTCTTAACTACTTCCATGCTTTCAAAGAGTTGAACATTAATAGCGCAGGACTTGATATCAATTTTGTGGCAATTCTCTCTTCGGCGACATCAGCTGCCAGATCTACATCTCTCGACCACGTAGCTTGCGAAAGAACATCATCATCCACCACTGTTCGTTTCACACTGGACTTGACAGGCGAAACGAATCTTATTCACATAAAAGAACTCGACCGACATGCTTCAACATGTAGCTTTGTACAAAAGGGCCATGATTTGAAAGGCCCGAAGTCGACTTGTTGAACAAGCTTGTGATTTCATCAAAACCATTTGAAGGCCGCTCTTTTCCCCCATTGACTTCAATTTCTTTAGTGGTTAATGCCAACGCATCTCCCTATCAGAAGCGTTCTGGCGCAACCATGGAACTCCGCAATGAGAAGTGAGGTGAAGAGAGAAAACATGAAAGACGGTTGGAATGTAGAGGTAATCAGTAAGGTCTAGGGATTATAGGCTCAGTTAATAAAGACAGAAGATGGGTTATGACTGTAGAGACGCAGATGGACCTTAACAGGCCTCAATCCTCCAATTCGCGTAACAGGATGGCCATTTGCGCTCGCTTAGTCGCCTCGGCGAACAGAATAAGCCCAGGAGGAAGATATCGGGTGAAGGACCGGTACTCCGGGTGGATTCTTACATCGAAAAAACATTCCATGAGAATATGTACATCCGAAGTGCGTTCTTGGGATCCCGCCTCAACGCCTACCTCCTGAGACGGGCTGGTCTGGGAGAGTGCTGTTCGTCACAGAATAAGTTGCCAAGCTAACATGTCGCTTTGGCATTACCGTTGAAGGGAAGAAAATATACCGGAGTCCAGGTTCCAAGAAGGCCCCGAGTTGGACGGCGTCGTTACTCTTTTGCTTTTTGATGTATTTTAATAAAGATGTTAATGCTTTGGTTACCTTACCTTCACTAATAGTCTGGTGTGATCATTATCACGCTAAGCCGCTTTCAGATGTCTCCACTTGACGTCACCACCAAAAGTGTCAGTACGCTGAGAACTGTCCCCTCATGGGTCGTCAGGCCAACCAACCAATCCAATAATCACAGGGAATAATTCACTCCACAGTTGGGTCATCAACAAACCACCATTTCATTACGACCCTCAACACAACAACACAAGCATCGTTTTGTCTATTCAGAATGCACATCGATACTATCACTGCGTGGATCAACAACCTTGATCCTCCGAGCCCTTCGACCTTTTCCAATACACACGGATTTGCCGACATTGACATTTGCGACACTCTGAACGGGGCTAAGAGGAGGTTGAGCGGCGATTCAATGGAGAGTCCTTCGAAACGAAAGCGGACGGGAGACCGCCAACATGCGCAACATGATCCTGAGAAAACACCACAAGCACCAGTACCTGGTAACGGGAACGATATCTTCCATCATCCGCCTCCCTCCTTCAATGTCGCTGGTTCTACCGTCGACTCGACAGATGCCACAAGCATTTTCACAAAACCCCTTGACTCTCGACCACATCTCCCATTCAGACAGACATCCCAGCAACGAAGCCAACGAAGTCCCTCGCCCTCGAAACAATACAAGAAACGAATTGATCTGCACCGGCTTAGCCACCCGATAAGATTCAGCATGGAGTCCGATTTAAGAAAAGCACTTCCCTGTGATGCTCATGATCTTTACGATGCATTGCAGGAGGTAGAGTGGGGCTCTGAGATTCTCCCGCATGCCCTCAAGGACAGGCCAGATGTAGAAATTCCTAATGCTCATCGTACTATATAGCAGCCTATAGATGAAACCCTAGGTAAGAATGCAGTTAAATTACTTATTAAGAAACACTCTTAGTTTAAGGATATAGTTAGGCATATAAAGCAGTCAACTAAATGGGGTCGCTCTAAGGCTGCCTAGAACTCCTATATTTACTACCTAGTCCTTTAGATGCTCGCCGAGACCCTATCTATTATGCCCGAGGATATAACATTAGCCCACATCGTCTCAAGATTTCGCCCATATTTCATTACTATCGACAATAATGTCAAGAGTATATTATCGACAAGTAGTTACAACATTAATGCCATAAGCAACACATCAATATCATAGGCCTATACCATAAAGTCAATACATAAGATAGTTAACTTTATACTCGCTCTCTAACCGGATAAACAACTCGCTACCATCATTAAACGGTATATAAACCCTTTAGCTAATAGAACCATCAATCAGACAGCATACAGTCCGCTCAAAAATCGCCCTATACCAATATTTATCGAGACCAAAACATCAGCTGGCAATCTCGAGACCTCAGGTATTCAGCTTGGGGTTTAGGTCGCAGTATAGCACAAGAGTCTACGTAGCATCATAAGGCGCGATAGGGCAGTCAAGCAGATTATTATAGTTCCTCTCATCTAGATATCAGTAAGTTCCTAGACGGTTATGTTTACGGTAGATAGTAGGAATAAAGTCATAAGTTATCTCCCCAGGCTTTCTATCCTTCTAATCAGTAAAACTAACCTTCTTTAGCAAATTCTTTATACCGAGCCGGCTATTATTGGCAACAGCGGTTCATTAATGGGTATATATCAGCTTCAAGCTACATTTAAAGCAATTACCGACTAGATAGAGGGGCCGTTCAAGATGTAGGTTACCCAAGTTCTTACAAGGGCATTGGCGCAGCCATAAGTTGCAGTACTGGCGTAAGGAGGCGTGATTGGATTTTACATTTGTTATGATAGATACCCTAGTCCTTTATATCAACATCAAGGTGGCCAATAGGCAGACGGATCCCATCTGAGTTATCGTATCTGGTATAGCTCGCTCTGCTACGAGCTCATGCTAACTTTTCCCTGAGTGTAAGTGATTCATGTAGCACCTACAATGCAACATCCCTCCACCCGTGCACATTATCATGACTGAGAAACAACGGCGGTTAATAGGTGACGTCATTCGTGACCCTACCTTCTCGTCAAGGAGGTATCATAGGGGTGGACCTGCCGTCCATAGTCCAATGTTTCACTGTGCAGCCCTCAGTAATGGCTTCGAGCATTCCCTCTATGTTACAGGAACTACCTCCTTTTGCAGTCTATTGCCTTATGGAATCCATCGACGACATTTTGCTTGCCCTGGTAGTCTTGGCGAGCATCTGTGCGTCGCTTCACACGTTCAGGAAACGGGTTCGAACCTACTAGAAGATGTTTCCCTTGACTGCCGTGCTAATTCGATGATTAAAGGCAGTCCTGTGCTAGGTACGATGACAACATTGGTGGCGTTGGCTGTTTGGCGGAAACAGGGGATGGAGGTATGCGAAAAGAGGACGAGACTAGGAATTTTGCAGTTAGGGCAAACAATCTAGGGACAGACGCACAGGCATATCTTGCCGTCAGCACCGATCTCGGCGCAGGTCAGCAATAATATCCATACATATTTAACACTACCCACGTATGACAGTGGAGAATCGAGGCAGCAACGTCATATTTTACCGCTCCTTGGTGTCTCCCTTTCACAATAATACGAGATGGCATTCTACCGGGCGTTCTCGCTTTCTGGAGAACAACTCAAATTATCGCCAATAGCTTCATGTTCCACCTCCTTGAACCATACCGACAGCCGGATGCGGTCATTTGCGCCGACGGAACCCCATTCACATTAGTCATATTTCCACTCGCTTAAACCTGGCATTCAATTGACTTCCTTGAGCTATGCTCCTGGTTTGCCATATTGGCCATCGGCTTTACCAAACTGCCCAAGGTTGACCTAGCTAAGAAATCCGGCGTTAATGAACGAGTCGTATGTTCGAACGATCTGATTACAATCCATTTCAAAAACACAGTTACACAAGGATGCTTTCCATGGGCCAGAATATTGAACCGATCCCCACAGCAAACCTCTCGATTTGCTGCAACAATTGCTAGCTATGCCGAAGCACGTCAACTTGAAGTGGCCTTGAAGCGTGTCCGTCAGGGATCCCCTGTACCGAGGACCCAAGTGTCTCTTCCGTAGGTACCTGAGACGGGGCACGAAACCAAGATCTTCAGATTCGCCAAGAAAGGATACTTTAAAAGTGCCTAGACAGAATGGCGCCAGATCCTTGGCAACCCTATCTCCATGAGAGAGGAAGATGTTGCTATGGTGAGTGTGGACTAAGCCTCATTTATAGCATGAAGCTGGTATTCACGCCATGCTTACGAGGATAACTATCACGCCACCGAGGCCGGTCTTGCATGAGGGTTTCGTCTTTGTTCAAGCCTTTTACATTAAGGTCTATACCACTTCGTCTCCACCCACCCCCACACCGATGGATTGCACAGTTGCCGCTTTATTTACCGCCTGTTCAAAACAACTTGAACACCAATCACAATGTCACATCGCCTATGCCCGACAGTCATTGTTGTCACACTATTTTGAACCACTGGCCAAGGACACATGAAACACCTGGTTCGCAACCCGACCGCGGTTTCTCTGGTGTTCAGCCATCCTGCGAAGCACAACGATGATGGCCCACCTAGCTACTCGTTACGGTCTACTTTCAAAGGCTCAACAGACTTCGAATAGGAGGCGGGTCAAAATACCAGATATTCTGGATAGGAATCACTCATAAAAGACGCAACTTTGTTAGAGGCTTTGCTTTCGTCTACCTTCATTCCTCAATAGCAATGAAATCGTCCCATTCATAATATTATCGGCTCGTATCAAGCTGAGTCTCTGTCTCAAACTTGAAAAGCAGTCCATGCAGGAAAGACTCGAACTCGAGTTTTAGCAAAAGTTGCAAGAACAGGGACTAAACCTACGGCCTTGAGAAAACATAACGTTGGAAGTTTCGATGGGTCCTATTACGCATAGCTTGGACGCCATGACCCGTTTCTTCGGCGTATAGCAGATTTACTTCGGTTCAAATTTCTTTTTACAACAATAAACGCATTCTCAGAGGTCTTGTCTAGCCCAGGATCTAGGCTGATGAATGGCCTCTGACATGATAATTTCTTCCAAGATGGATTGATCTGTGGAAAAATGGAGCCGGTAGAGTTTCTGCTTTCGGAAACATCATCTTGCAGGAAACCGGGTCATTATTCACATTTTACACACAGAGACGACTTTATGCCGAAGACTTGCGAATTCGCGGCCTACCTGCAACTAAAGGACGTTTGGAACCGACGCTAGATGTAGCTCCTTTATTGTCATTGATCCTGAAGCTCTCCTTGTGGCTGCTACTACAATACCCCGACCATTCCGCAGCCCAAATGTCACTCAGCCCATTACAGTCTGTGACCAAAAACCTCATGTCGATTGTCTAAGCCCTCCATGGTCTGTCAGAAATGATCATTGGCTCTCTATATTGCTGCTCTGCCTAGCAACTCGCCCAACATCCCACCTACAGATCCAACACCCCAAAAGCTTTTAGTGGTTACCTAGTGGTCCTAGATGAACAGGGCTTCGAAGGAACTGCCAATAACAGTACCTCGGCACGCGAAGGTACGACTTGGGGCGGTAATGACGTTGATCATAGTTGTGATCCTGATCTTCTAGAGAGCACGGCCGCGGCAGTCCAATCCTGTGTAACTGATGAAGGAACCTATCCCGTATCCAGCACGCAACATAATTGAGACCCCAGCACCGATGACTGTAAGATTGATACTGTCACAGACAAGTTCATACTTCCCGTTTGGTGCATCAAGATACAAAGGGATGGCAAAGAATAGCAGCGGCAATGCTCCATTGTCCTCTGCCTGCTGAGCTTAACCGTAGTTTGACATGGTCAACATGGTTTGATCCAGGGCGTGATTGTACGCTGGCTTTCCCACAAGGTCCACATCACTTCGAGGCATAGAATCATCATCACCAATCATGACTCCAATAAGCGCCCACCACACCACCCTAGAGGTATTTACCTGACAACTCATCACGGCGACACGATGATCCCGCAACCTCCATCTCATATCGATATGTTGTTGCATAATGACAGATATTTAACCGGCTTTTCAAACGCCTCTCAGCTAGCATCCGATAACCCAATAAGTGTTGCCTAGGAATGTTCGGGTGGTTGTGCAATTCAGCGCCCGTTGAAACCACCGATGCGGATAGCTCAGATGGTGCCTAGACGGTACTTGTCGCCTTGCCTCGGCTTCATTGCCCTGCCAGATGCTCTCTCTTTGCCCGACCTTCTAGCCACTCCTGCTCGTAACCATCTAGCCTCCAGATCAGGCATGGTAATACCCTTTCCAGCAATCAAACCAGACACTACCTCCTCTCGCTCAAATCAAGCCTCCAAGTTGGCCTCGTCAAGCTGGTCTGAAATAACACGCCGGTTCGCCATTCTTCCAAAGTGTTGAAAGGGTTGGCCACCAGTGAGACAAAGGGTCTCAGGCAAATTAGGCTCCATCACTGGTGCCGATATTGGTAAGCAGTCTAGCAGGTAAGTCTTAGTGATAGAGGTGATGGACAGTGGTTTCGGGGACTTAAGGGTGATAGTCAAAAATGAAACGATAATAATGCTAGAGAATGGAGGCTGAAGAGATGGACCGGTGATAGCGGAGGCGAAGGCACGTGGGGATAGTAGAAAGCAGGAGGGCACGGCGAAAGAGGACGATAATATGTGAAGCTTGGCGAGATCTGAGTCATCCTGATGGACAGAGACTTGGCAAATGGCGTGCGAGTCACGCTTACCACCAAAGGGTTCGTGATTGTCGATCTATGCATACTGGAACACAAACACGTTAGGTAAGGTCAGTCTCAAACATCTATCGTTGGCAAGGTTGACGTAGGGTTTACACCTATGACATTCCTTAATCGTTAGGCCACAAGTTTGGACGCTATTGTGTAGCGGTCAGAATGTGCACGCGTGATAATCTTGGTCTATGGTTGAAGTTGGACACCATATGTCAAGACAAGTCGTGATGGTGGAGGGAACTTGTGCCAGGCCTGTTCGCCGGGTAACTCTCTTATGCCGATTCGGTTCTTTCTGGTCTTGATCAGCGTCCAGTCGAGTCGACCAACCTGATCTGTCTTCTTGTTCAAAATCCGTCGAATGACTGGTAGACAGATGGACTCTCGGGTCAGCTTTTGAACTTCCGTATCCCGCCACTTGCGACAGGCCAACATGGAGGAGGTCACCATAGTACGGCACACCCAGTCCACAGGTTCAACAGGGCAAGTACCGGTAAAAACTACTTCTATTAATTTCTACTTCCAAGATGTCGGTGTAATCGTTAAGAGTCAGGCGCTAAGGCTAGCGGCCAGTCCATAGCAGTGCCAACATCTATTGCCTAGTAATGCCAACATACGGACATGGATTTTGCCGAAGCCGCGCCAGCACAATATCAGATGCAAAACGATAAACGCAAACGCACCTTTAGCCTTCTCGCGAGTCAATCCTTCCATGCACGGTATTGCAGCGTGCGAGCGAGGAATCGAAGTCATGAAGCTGATGCGAGAGCACGATAAGGCAATAGGACAGACCCTTGGAAGTGAATATCTTCAAGCGACGGCGCAAGAGAATGTCAGTGTTCAAATTACCATTCGTATAAGCTTCTGACTGACATACGTCCAGCGAGAACTTGCAGACCACAAATCGCGTCCTCAAGCCACTAGAGAGAAGCTCAACTAGCACAAACAAGCTCGCTGACCTGCGCATAAGTTCCACCGCCACTAAGATCAATGATGCAACAAGACTTTGCGAACATATCACTGCCGAACTAGACCAGACGAAGCGTGTCGTTGTCATACTCGAGGAAGCTCTTGCCCAACAGTGTCATAGGCTCCCATCTTATTTGAAGGATGTGATTTTCGTCGTCATGAAGAACGAAAGACTGAACTCAAAAGGGTGATAACGGCGGAGACTACGGTGCATGATTGAAGGACTGTCTCTGGGAGGAGCTGGTTGCAAATCGAACCGCATAACACCGGCTATACACGCTAGATGTTACAATAAGCAAACGAGAGAGCGAAGTTTCCGATGAGCAGTGCGTACAGAAGAAAGGTGGTCTGAAATGTAAACCCTATATAATTGCTTCTGGTGTGAATATCATGTTGGACGAGAACCTGTTAGAGGTTGGCAAGTTTGTGGATGCGTTCTTGGGATCGGATTGGAACAAAGATTGAAACGCAGGGAAGGGCTTATGAGTTTGTACGGGAATTTAATGGCACCAAATATGTACACATGGTCAATAACTATTAGCAATACGAGCAGGAGTTCATTCAAGAACCAAAAGCCAGCGTCGGTAACGGTTGGGCTCGCGGTCAACATCGCGTGCATGTTCGGGATAATGGTACGTAATGCTCACCCTACCGCTCGATTGGATCATGCTGTGACACCCCGTGTCATTCCCCATCAAGATGAAAATTGTTATCGGTCTCCCAGTTCATCGGCCAGGCTTAGCCATATTAATTCCCCTCTTACATCGCCTTGGTCATCCCCGTGAGAGCGGTGAAACATGACGCTTAGATACTGCACCTAGGTGCTGGCAGGAGCGCGAGGTCGAAGATCCTCTTGGAAGCGATTCTAAGGTATCACTCGGAGTAAGTGTGAATTGGCGGTCTTAGTTCTTTTTTTGATGTCGATGTTCGTTGCATCAGTTTCGCGTGTCTTAACGTGGAAATCCACCAGTGATGGAGTTCTGATAAACAGCCTGTGCTTTTCGAGCAGCAGTGTCATCAGAATCTCTTCTTGCCTGGGTGGGACGTTGATTGAGTTTGATGTAGCTTGATAGGCTTGGTGGTTTGGAAATGTATTTGGCAGAGCTTGCGGTGGCAGCAAGAGTGGAGGGTGAAGACGAAGTCAATAATCTAGACGAAACATGGTGAGCATTAACAATTAATTTTTGAGCGACATATCGCCCAGAACCATTGTCGAGGTTTGAGGGTTTCCGAGCCGTTGCTATTGGCCGAAGATGTTATGTGTAATAGGCTCGCTGTGGTTAGTGGATTGACCGGAAGAGGTTCAAACAAAGGAAATGCATCAAAATTTGCTAGTTTCTAGTGGCTAGTAACCGTTCGAGGTGCCTCTTTCTTTAGGTGATGCTTTGCACCCTTCTCATAAGTGTTTATATAGTCAAGCAACTTGGGGCAAACTCTTGGGGACGTTATAAGGTGAAGCACTGATGGAAAGCAAGGGAATGATCTGTGGAGCTGTTGAAGGCGATATTCACCAAACATTGGTATTATTTATCGCCTTTACAGTACGTTCATGGCCGTGCTGAGTGATATTTGGCGCAAACAGACAGAGCGACCTTGCCGCTGGGAGAATTCGAGAACAATGAAGCGGGAGTGTAATTCTGTGTCGGCCAAAGGTGAGAATAAGCTCACGGTGTGTGTCTTGCACTCCTACGTCAAACGGCTAGCAAATGAATGAAGAAAGATTGTCGCTTTTTTATGATCTCCAGCTAGGGACTTACTACTCTGTTGTGGTAGGAGACACAGGATAAGCGGGATGAGCATCGTGCTGGCTAGGTTGCTGTATTGTCGCGATGGCATTGCTGGGTTGGCAGTTTAGCGATGCTTCCTTGTCTTTGGCGTTCTCGAAGACCTTCACACATTTTTAACGGTCTCACGGCTTTGGTATTGGATCACCGGTGTTGAGGTTCATGGTTCGAGACATATCGGCCGACCGACTGGCAAGGAGTCCAGGTGACTCAACGAGATCGAAATCCAAGATACGGCACTACCTTCAGTATCCTGTCGCAAATGTCTATCTTTCTCTCACGGAGTCGCTTGGTCTTTTCGAATGTGTAAAGTATTTCCAAATGTCGTTCATATGCAAGGTATTGAGCTACAACGTCTAAATGTTGTAATTTGTTGTGTATTTGTTCTTGCGCGGGAGGAAACCTCGTGAAGCGAGCAAGGTAGACGCATGTCTGTCACAACATGTTGTTCAAAGTCGGAGACACACGCCAGTGAAGACCGGTTGAGGTGCCATTCTCAGCGAAGAAATGTTGCGTAGCGTTGCAAGCTTTTGATGTTTGTTTGCAGTTTTGGGTGAACTTGTGGGCATTTTCATACATGGCTTTGTGTACCCCGGCGGATGCCAAGAAATCGAAGTTTCGGATCTGAGAAGTCAAGACTATAGCGGCTCATTGATGCCTTTGAGGAAGAGAGGTGATCATGAAGCGCCTTTAACGCTTTAGTTGAGAGTACTCGTACGCTAGGGCGATGCCAGGGATTCTCAAAGGAACCTTTTCTATACTGTAGGTGTGAGCAGACTTGGATAGTAGATTTCCTCGAATGACAGAACCACACCCCTTGATCACTCAGGGGGTGGGCACGTCGAGAAGCAAGAGGAAGTACCGACTGCTGGGCTCTTTGGGTGTCTGGTAATTGAAAACCTTGCAAGTTAGCTTAGGTTTGAGGAGAGGTATGGTCAGGTGTAAACCCCTTATCGTATCCATGGGCTTCTCTGTGCCTTAGCTCAACTCGGCCATGCGAAAGCTGATTCTAACCTCTAAGAGAGCCGCCTCTCGCTCTCTAACGAGACCGCACTGATCGGCTGGGGGCTCCGTCATGCTCGGGTGTACGACCTGCCTTCGCTCTTTCCCCTCTGCCTTCCCCGTGGCCTCATCTAGG
The DNA here is from genome assembly GCA_021020635.1 of Fusarium sp. PT. NCBI lineage: Eukaryota > Fungi > Ascomycota > Sordariomycetes > Hypocreales > Nectriaceae > Fusarium > Fusarium sp. PT. The sequence goes on from JAHMRZ010000016.1 coordinate 863,055, forward strand.
CTCGATCGTAATACATACTGGTTGAGTGCGTAGAGTTAGGATACCGCGATGTGAAGGCGATGGCGCAGTTGAGCTCTCAGCTATAGGGTTTATGCCATAATCCACTGAGAACAGGTGGTGACGTCCTCGCTGTGCCCCAATTGTGGCAGGATATCAGCTGAGTTACTTAGAGATGCAGATGTTAGTACTGGTAGAACTTCCGTGTAAAGAAACACCTTTGACTGACTTTTGGAACGAAACGTGATGAAGAGTCCATTCTGCTGCCACAGTTTGGTCTCACCAGCATGCGCGGATATGCCTGTCTTGGCTCTGGACCAAGGTGATTGTCTCTAGTGATTTGGATTCAGGTGGTGTTGAATGAAAGCCCAGGTGGCGGTATCCTGATAAGCTTTGACCCTGGTATGGTCTGCTGATAAACGATTCAGTGAGGATAGGTTCGGGGTAGATATGCATGGAAGCGGATATATGTGTAGCTGATGCCGGTTTTGGGATCGCAAGATACGATTCTGTTTACGTCATGCGACCGCGCACTTCAATTCCGAATAGCAACATCACGATAATTTTGCTCTGATCTTTCGCCAGGTACCAGCAAATGGCGTGGCCTTTCATGAAGGAGCCCAATCCGGTGGGCAGTCCATCATCCTCCTCGTCAATTCATGTAGCCATCACAGCCTGAAACTCAGCTTGAGGACATAACAGATTACTTTCTTGTTTCCACGATTACAGATACTAACATTCGTAACCAGCCCATATTCATCAAGCAGTGTTAATCGATTGCGTAGCCTTGTTTGTAAACACGTCGAGATAGATCAATTTTGAGAAACAGAAAGGACGTTCCTCTTTGACGCGGAAGCATCGTGTGCGAAGCCCTCCCAAAAGCAAACTGTTGGACTCAAGGCTGTAAGAGAGTGGGATTTACTGCAAGACCGGCTACGAAGATTGGCTTGAAAGTATGGGTCAGTCATACTCGCACGGATGAACGATCAGGATGACCAATCGCGAAGGGTGTAGGTAGGCCCACCATCTCAACACACCCACATTAACACGGTCCAATTGTATCATACTGATTCAGCTCCTATAATGCGTTTTACGAAAGACTGCTATAACTTGATGCTTTTCTTTTTTTTATAAGATATCTCCAAACTTAGAATGGTGGCCGATCTACCTGACATCTATTTTGGTAACTGGTAGACAGATGAAAAAGTAGCGAATAACAATGTCAAGGGCTCTAGTCGATTTGTCATTCCCCAAAATTTAAGGAATGAACAGAAATACAGCAAATACCTTTCATCCAATACCAGACATCAAGCAACAGATGCTCTCCATGGTTTTCCCCAAATAGTCTCCTGAACTTAGCGGCCTGCCAACTTGTAAACCAATGCCTCAGCCTTGGCGCGTTGAGGATTCTGATTGGTCTTCTCTCTTAAAGTCTTTAGATCTTGTTCGAGGCTTTCTACCTTGGCTTTGGTAGGTTACGTAGATATCGTTATTGGCAATGGCGTTTTTTTCTTTTTTTTCGAAACGTGGCCAGGGTAATCTGCCGACGTCAGGGTGTCGGGGGCTGGCTGCTGCGAACAATTGCTACTTGGATGACCTGCAAATTCGATGGACGCTGCAATGCTACTTAACTTCTCAAATGACTTGTCAGACTTCTATACTTCCCGATGCCGCAGCCATTTTCAGGGCGCTGGCGGCGTGGAACCCATGAATTGTTAGTGCTTCCTTGTTCTCTACTTAACTATTATTATTAATACACCGGTGTTATCTAACTCTCTGTCATAATATCTCCTGCTAATCTAGCAATCTCGGTCTGGTTTTCACAACTGATAAGCCGCTGGGAGAGGCTATCGTTGCCAAAGTCAGATCATATCAGTTCTCGAGCATTTGCTTAGTTTGGCGGAGAGCGCATGGGCCATAATTGATGTTGACAGTAATCGAGAACAACGTCAATAACACAACGTCAATAACACAACCGCGACTCCTCGAGTCTTCGAGTCTTCTACATCTTTTCCTCTATCGCTTCAAAGGTGCAGGGAACTCTCTCTTCACTTCCTCTACGCAACTCGTCCCGACTCTTACCATCTTCTCGACGGGCCAAGGTTCAAACGACACAACAATGGCCTTGGAATTCCCATCAACTTCAGCCCTGCCCCAATTACTACACTATTCGACAAGCACGATATACCTGGTTTTGAGATATCCTGCGACAGTTCCGACTCTTCAAGAGTAGGGAAGAAGTGTTCATCTGCCCCTCCACCTCATATCTTAGACGACAACTCTTTCTTCCCCAAATCACGGAAAGTATTGCTGAATCGGGCTCTTGAACGCCGCATTGGCAGACAGAATGAAACGAAAGGATGATGAGCCGAAGAACGACTGGCACATATTTGCAGTTGCAAATTTTACGAGGCCCGCTTGGTGAAAGGCTCTCATAGTTTCTGACCTAGTGCCAAGTTCAAGGGTTGAGGAGGGCATAGGGCAGTCCCCAAGATTCACAACCGTTCTCCATGGATCATAGCGTGATCTTAGTTAATTCATTAGAAAAAGTCTTAGGTGCGCGTTTCTTACTCGATTGATCGCAGCTACACATCGCAGGAGAAGCCTGGTGAGGGTTTGAATACGTGTCTTAATGCGTCTACCAGAATCTCTGACTGGAAGCATTGGGAAATAGTGATGAACGGGAAGCATGGAACTGGTCTGCCCTTGTAGTCGCTACTGCTATCTCTTGCTTATTGTTGTACTTTCACAACTGAGACAGCGGAAACGTGAGAACCTTGAGCGAGGCCTGATCGATGTCCGGGTAATAGCTTGATCCCAATCACAAGATTTAACCAATGGTAGAAGTCCATGTCTCAAAATTCCTCACATAGTCAACGTCTCGCTTGTAATATCTTTGGTAGGTCGAGCAAGACCCGCCGAAGTGATGCGTCTAAGCAACAGCTGACGGCCGTCCATTCAAATTGCAAGTAAAATGAAGAATTAGTCTGTTTGTATTATACCGATGGGTCAGAATGTCAATCTCGCAGCGGCAAGATTGTCATGGTTCCCAAACTCTTCGATTACTCATTCGGGCCGACTTGGGTTTTGAGTTCAAACGGCACTGAACAATGTAGTATCTACTATCTTATGAACCCGTTTAATAACCGACAAGGAGACGGTCACCTCTCTTACTGATACGGAATCCACCTTTCCTCGAACGTCTTACTGGCGTTCTGTTCTGAGTTATGGTAGGTAAGAATGCTGCCGGAAATTATCGCGTCATTTCCTCCCACGAGGTATCGTTTGAGATTGAATCCTAAGTTTCAATAAAAGGTACACGAAGTAACCTCGATGAGCGCCTAATAGCTTCAATCTCCAAACTCGCTCAAGTACATGCCGATCTCTCTGGCAGCAAAGATCTTCCATCACTATACAGTCCAATTTTAGCAAGGGTGCCAATAACACAATGGTGTTTTTATCTAGTATGTATTCAGGTTGTTCAACTCTCACTTCGACTTCAAACGACATGGTCCTGTTATCACTCATTCCCCAATACTAGAAGTCCGTCTGGTTACCAGGTTACAGTTTCACGCGCGGGCGCCATTCTTGAGGGAACAGTCATGGAAATATGGGATTTACACCGATCGACGCCCATTAACCCGCCTTACATTCGACACAGTGTTCAGTTTCCTTGAACTGCTATGTGACAAATACTATCCGCCCTTCCGGTTACAAACTCACACTTCGGGAATCGAGCCTCATTTGGAAGGAAATAGTCTGGGAGATGCGGAATGTTAGGTTATTGACTTCTTTAACTCATACTTATCTGTGACGTTGAAATCGTTACTCGCTTGCCTGTCCCGTTTCACATTTACATACACATCACGGCCCAGTTTCAAAAGTTAGGACTGCAATAGCATAAAGGCCTCACCAATAAATTTAACTAGATGATACCTATACTTGATGCTATTTAAATCTCTATAGGGCGTCTACTGGTGACGGGAATAAGGCTTGCATATTTACAGACATCGACTCTTATACTTACCTACCCTTTCTGCAATGGTGGAGCCATGGTAATGCAATCTACACTACGTAAGTCAATACGGATAGTACTTACTTTGATGAGGATTTTGTCATCCTACAATGCCTCCGTGGAAACTGTAATGTAGCTGTCCGATTGGAGGCCGATATTGACATACAGGCACCATTTTTGAAGGCGTGGTGGTACGGGGACAAAATCCGCTCAAGCCAGTTCAGTTCAGCCACGCAGAGTTGATAGTATGGAGTACCATTGGATCGTTGCCATCGAGGCCAGGACTTTGACCTGAGCCGTTGCTGTGGTCATCGGGTTCATACTGTGCCTCGGCGAAGGCCGGGGGAAGCTCTGGCTCCGGTTTTGGCGTAGTTATGGAGTTGTATTGAGTTTGAGGCCGGTTTGCTTCAAGGATTGCCACCAGCCCGAGTCGGAAATCTTTAATGTCTGTTATAGCCGCTCGCCAAGCCCGCCTATCATTCAACAAGCAGGTCAAAACTTCAGCAACTATTAGACCACAGTCCACATGATTCCCCTGTTGAGGAGTTGGCTAGATATAGAAATGATAAGTATGTATACTCTATCGCCAATCAAACCAGAGGCAGGATCTACTCGTTCAATGAAACTCAACTGAGTGCTTGGACGGAGAGCTTCATTGACAATAGCGCGAAAGGCGGTCCCGTCATGCCGAGCTCGTCGGTAAGACTTGGTAGAATCATGAAACCCAACGCGAAACTTTAACCTGGCAAAGACAGTCAGCGTCCAGTGCTCCTCAATGACCCGTATTGGTATATATACCTTGTAGCTTTCACTCGAGATCTTATCCAAATGGTGGGGTGGCGTAAGATCCTTGTTCCACCCATCGATTTCCAGCCAGTAGGGGTCTATTAACATGGCGGCAGGACTCTTGCTAGTCTTGCGGATGGTTTGTAGGATGGGATGTAGTGTGCCACTAGTCAGGCGGCCCTCGGGGTCTTGCAAAGTCCTACAAGCCTTTCCCCATTCCTCGAGGTCTGAATGACTGGTAATATCCACCTCTTTATCCTGGATATTGTTAACGGCCATGAGAAGAATGGGAGGAGTGTTCGGTAGTGGTTGTAGCTGTTCGTTGACAGAAATCGATAGGGCTTCTTCTATCCAACCAAGTTGGTGAGATTCATTGGAGACATTTAATGAAGAACATAAGTAAGACATACCGTCGTCTCCAAACCCAACGTGATAGCGGAAATCGAACCCCGTTTCTTGTAAGCTGGTATCACTGAGCTATTGATTGGGGTCAGAGAGTGTTGCTTTGCCAGTTTTGGGGAAAGGTAGTAAGGTGACATTGTTATTTGAGAGTCTAGGACTTTGAGGCATTGAGGCGTTATCGGGATTCGACTACTCATTAAATCCGTCATCCAGGGGGTGGCTTTATTCGCTTGGATCGGGTAGCCCATCGCCACTGATTTGCCTCTTCAACTGTCTTTCAGCAGCGCTGGCCTTGTCAACGGAGAGCAATTGGACTTTGCCATGAGTGGCGTGGGAGTGTAACAAGCCACCCTCGTGCCACAGAGATGGAAGAGGAATGTCGTTGGCGACAGCCAGCTGCGTAATGCTATGCAGGGATGAGATGATATTGGTTCCCAATGAGTCGAAAGCGGGCATCAAGGACGGGGGAGTCCAGCTTTGGCGTCCACCCCAGGCTTCATCAAGATAGGCGATATGGGTGAGTAGGAGAAGGGAGCGGGACACGTTGTTTGCTTTACGTCCTCCTTCTTTTACTATGGCGTTCAGAGTGCGTGCCTGGTGCCGTAGTCCAAACTTGACATTGGATCCTTCGGGGGTGTTCATGGTGGCGAGGTTTTGGCGTACGATCCGGGCAGGGCTCTTTTCGCTGGTGGGGCTCTTATCCACACATGCATTGATGAAGCGCTTGGTCTATTGTAGCATGCCAGACTGTTTCCTAGTGAGCAAGTGGCTTCAACTACCTAGGGTTTATGCTTGTTGACAGGAAGTGATTCTAGAACTGGAGAATTGGTCGCAGGATCCATTTTGACAGAATCCTACAATTATGGCGAACAACTGGGAAGTAGAACAACGAAAGCAAAAGTGCAAAGACACAAGAACGGGAGGAATAAAGGTTGCGAAATAAAAGAAAGGAAGACGCGGAAGAAACAATCTATGGGATAGACTGTGAGAGCCATCACGTAGGACACTGATCAGGGGCAGGAGCGTTAAGCGTCGGTTCTTTCCTACTCGAATATCTTCCCATGACGTCCTGTGTCTACTCTTGATTTGTACTAAAACTGTCAATCGTGATGGCGGAAAACAATAGAGGATAGGGAGTGCCTAAGGGCAACTTCAGTTCGCAATTGACTGGTGTCTGTCCAAGATTAGATCTCGACGATGCATTGTTTTGGTTGTGAGCTTACAGTCGGTTGCCACAAAATCCGACCCGATAACAGGCATCAGCGTATCGTCAAGCATTCCAGGCTGGGGACCAAAGGAATTGCCAGTATATTCGAAGGCAGTGAGTAAGATTCGCCAGTATCAGCTTTTCAAAACTTCACACTTAAGAACCTTCAGCCAACCACTCAGTAGATGAATCCTCGCCTAGGAAATATGACATTCTTGACTCAGCGCGTAAGTTTTCCTGCAGCATGAACAACGAAGCGAAGCAAACTGTCTCTCACCGCTTCGCCAACGTTCATGATACCTCAGGTCATTACATATGAGTTGAGGTAGAAGTCAAACATGCAAGACCAAATGACATCTTTCTGTACAAGAGTACTAGGGGGTGGGCTATTTTTCTTCACTCCGTTCGGGTTGGAGCCGCTTCCCTTTGAATAGAAAAGCTTCTTATTCATTGGAACATGAAAGGTCAGGAGAATTTCGAACAAGACGGAGTTGTTGACATGTGTCCAACAAGTAAGAGTGATTCTTGTCGAGTCTTAAGGGGGACTTGGGACTATAGCAAAAACCCCATCGCGTCGTCTGTGTGAACACAATCTTGATTTACGCTTAGGTCGAGGATTTTAGGGCAAGGCGGAAAATTGGTTTCCATCCTCCATGGAAAGGTACTATTCTTGACCGCGTCTGGCACTCCACATGGTCGTACGTGGGTCAGAGTAAATTTTGTGAATGTCAATAACACAAATATATCCAAGTCGGGAATAAAGAGACAAAGCACTGTGTCTCATGACGTCCTGTAGAATAAACAATGGTGACTTTTGGCATTATATTGGGCACTGATCCCACCAAAATACTTCTTGATACCTCCAACCTTCTTGTCTAACCAAGATGCAAACGGAGGAAGATAGGAATATGATGGCGCTTGGTGGTTGTAGTCATGATGAACTCTGGCATTTTCCCTGGGAATTGATCGCGTAGTGGTATTTCTTGATCTTTTGAACTCTGCTCCAAGACGTAGTAAACTGTCCCTCGCTGAGACCGTCACTGGAAACCAGGTGTTGAGGCGTGGGGGACTTTCCTTCCAACCCTTGGGGTCTTGAGATCTGTTTCGTTCCTCGCGGTCGTAGAATCATGATTCATGGTCCTCGAATATTGCTGCGTGTAAGGAGATATCGTATCGAAGCGGGCGGAGAGCTACAAGAAGTTCAGTTAAAGATCTGGAGCTGCAGCCGGACATGTACCAAGGGCAAAGTGCCGTAATTGGGGTGAGGCCATTATTGGAGGTTTCTTTCTATTGCGAATTGTTTTTATTTTCAGCAATACAAACACTGACTGCGAGCACACAAACTGCTATGAGCGTGATAAGATGCGAAGCCTTATGTAGTGGGAGCTGGCAGTACAATGGATAGTGCAATTGTTGCTGCAACTTCTCGAAGAGTGTCAAGTAAGAGATGTTTGCAAGATCTAGATCTGTTTACGCGGCGCGGGACAACCCATCGACGTGGAGGGGAGGTGGCGACTTATTTGCAACCAGGAAGAGCAGCTGGGCTGTAGCAGGCAGGAGGATAATGATAGCTCAGAGCGCTATCCTGGTCTAAATAACTTCCGAGTTTGCGATATGGCCGTCGTAGTTTTCGATGCGTGAAGAGAAGATCTTGGCGACAAATTTGGTGTCTGTGTTTCCTGCAAGTGCCGAGTGAAATCATGAGTTAATGCCAGGGCTTGAGTTTGCTGGAATTCACGAGGTGGCTGTGCGAGTTTTTCCTGTTGCTGCGCCAACTAATCGTGGGGGAAGTATAGCATATCCTGCTTGTTAGATACAATAAGCGGTATCATTCCGTGAGCAGTGGCCCCGGCTTATTATGGCCAGTGACATGAATCGACGAAGAGCGCTTCTAATTAAAGGTGACAGGGGGCAGTGACTGTTCAATGACACATGGTTCCCAAACTCGCAGCCAGTGCTTCCGAAGGGTGGGTAGATATCCAAGATGGCGATAGGCGTTGGTAGCAAAGTTGGAGGGCCTGAAGTGCCATGTCGGCAAGAGGCTCTAGAACTGCGAAGACTCAGGGGATAATGCATGTCTCTGGGTCGCAAGGCGAAACGGAAACAACTGTAAATACGAAGCATGCAATCAAGGACAGCAGGTTCGGATAAAGCTGTCAGATCGCGCGGTACAGTGGATATGATCGATTTCCTAGACAAGACGACTGTTGGTGAGAATTAGATGGTAAGTGGCTATGGTAATCTTAAGTTTGGGCGGCTTATGATCGTTCCAGGCGCACGTCTTCACACATTCCGGACTTGGGATGGGGGGCATGAAGGTCAGGGTGATGACTACTAAAGCGAAGTCAGTCGATCTCTCTCATTAATTCTTGGGGGCCTGTTTCCGTGATTTCGGAATATTGTCGGCCGTCAGAGTAGGCCCATCAAGTTCTAATTAACGATGGCCATTGGTCCACAATTGATAATGCGATGGCAAACAACAGAGCATCTCAACATGAGCTGAAGTGCAAATTTTGGTGACAACAGCCTCTGCTTCCGGCATTGTGTAACGCCAATAGAGAACGGTTCGTGTGTACTCTGTTGAATGTTTTAGTTTGCGAGTTGTTTCATTTTCTCGGATCATGCTGCGTCTATCGATCTTATGCAGTACGTCGTCATGTTGTGAGAGGGATTTTCCATCTTACTCCGTTGGAGGTATGGAGGTTTTGTAGATTCTCCAACGGAGAGCCAATGGTTTGGAGTAAGTAAGATTCTGTAGATGCTAAGAAACCCTTCGATAGAGGGAATGTGTCTTGAAATGTTGTGTAGGTACAAGCTCAAAGTCTCTCTTGCCATCTTGACGCATAGGCATGTAGAGACAGCGAGCAATAAGGGTAAATAGCGCCCCCGATGCAATTGATCACTTTGCTGAGTAGCTTGGTCAATCGCCTTTTTCATGTATGCACTGTACTTCACGTTAAACAAGGAAGTTTTCCCTGGCACATAGCCTATGTCCGTCAGTACGAGTAAACAGCATCCACATATAGACAAGTGAGACGTCCAAAGCTCAAGCGCAAGTGCGACGGACCTCGTAGTCCATGAACCCGTCGTCGCCATGCTTCGCAAGGTCTCTATCTCATCGTAGTGCCTCGTGGACTACGGTGTCTTTACAAGATCCCAGACCATATCTGCATGGAGAGGCTTGATCCGACGGGCGGATGGACGTAACACTGGTCTTGTTAACCATACCTCGTGGGTCCTAACATCCCCAGGCCTCACGTAATGACAAATGGCGGATTATGTTCAAGGCGACAATTCGTGGAGCAATTTGCAGGACAACCGACCTTCCTGAGTTGTTTAATCCTTTGTAGACTGTAAAAGTAGCCAGTGTCTCCTTGGGTTGCTATGTGAGTCATGGACCCGATGAGGGTCTTCGAACTTTTGCGATATGAAGTCTTGACTTGCGTGCACTGTTCGGTTGACACACGTAATGGACGACCTTTGTGTTAAACCACGATTCTTTGTAGCTCTTAAGACGGCCAACGTGTCTTGCTTGAGTTATGTGTCCTGCAAAAGGCTCACAGGTAATGGGTGCAGGCCAGTTATTGGAAGTTGAGTAGAGCAGCAGATCATCTAAGGAAGATAGTCTCTCTGACAGGTGGTAAAGGCAAAGGTGAAAGATCTAGCTTGGTATAGAACCTTGGTAAAGGATTATCAAGGACTTCTAGGTAATGCCTGGCAGGCATCGGCAGTCTCGATAAACCCTGGCGTCTGTTCGAAATAAACTTTGAATGAAAAACACACAGCTGCTGTTGGGATCTGGAGATCAATGCGCGTTGCAAGCAGCGAGAGTCAAGGAGGTGGGATTCTTGAGGAAGACTACGGGCAGGTATCTATCGTGACTTTAAGAACATCATCGGATTGCCGTGAGTGGTGTATATGACAACTCCATCGCATGGCTTGACTCCAATCTAGTGCAAGGCCTGTTACCTCTATCGTCCGCGTAGAGCAAAGGCCAAGCATCTCACGGGAAAGTACACAGATCCGGCAACACATGCAAAACTCCTCACTGCAGCCATGACCTCGTGTGGGCAGTCATGTCTGGTGGTGAAGCTCGAAATCTACAACAGGCTTCGTCAACCACCTAGATAAAAGAACAAAGAGATGGGAAACGGATCAAGTACAGACGTCGCCTCGAAGGTAGTTCCAACCTAGGAAGAGGAATTTCAATCATGATGGCCTTGAACTCGGAGACCTGTGCCTCAATTTCTCTCCAACATGTCAAGACTTCACAGGGACATATGGATGCGCCACCTTCACTCTATTTCCCAGCACCATCGTGCGTGGACTATGATTGGCGCTCCTCCTCGTCCCGCTTCTGGGGGAGATATTGTTGTTTGTGCCTGTTCTTGTTCGGCCACTGGGCTTGACGCAGGTTTTGGAGAAATACCGACTTGCTTGGGTGTAGGCTTCAGTACGGTGTGAGGATACTGTTTTCGCTATAAACTTCGAGTCTGAACCCTCCTCTCCCATTTAGGCTCCCCTCCTAAAGGTTCCCCTGCCTAGCCTCTGAAGGTGGTCACCGTAGTCATTGTCGCGAAGCTTATCCACTGCTGGAGTTCGTCATTGTATTTGATGTAATATGCATGATTTTTTCAGGTTGTCGGTAACTCGTCGTTGCTGATTGAAGCCTGCAGATGTGCAGAGAGCGATAATGGAGCAGAGGATCTTGATCTCCCGATCTCGGTTATCGCTCAGCGCTCATTGGTGCCGATTCTGCTTCTCAGTGACGTTACATCCACTAAATAACTCGCTACAGGGTAACCTAGTAACGGCCTACAGCTAAATCTCTGCGTCCAAATTTGACAACGTTATATGTCATGTCCTTCATACAGAGTTTGAAGATGTGAAGAAATAATGCCGCTACTGTAGCTGCGGTAGAAAATGACCGTGTCATGGACCTACGGCGGCGAATAAGGATGTGACTAACAAGATTTCGATGGTTGTCGTCAATCTTGCAGCGGGTTGTGGCACATTGCAGCGGTCCCAAATGAGCATAAAAATTAAAGACGATCCTCTTGACATACAGCTGTGTAATCAAATGCCAACAACAAGGCTGGCTCTTATGGCTGGATTGATTTCAAAAGAAACATTTGTGCCAACGTACCAGGTCGGTTGTAAGATCAGTGCACCTCAGTTCACCAGGTACTGGCTACTCCAGACCAATGCCAGTATGTCTCAAACACCTCAAGACTCTTAGCGTGATGAGTTGGATGCTGTTTTACGTACTGATTCCGTGATGCGTAAAGGATTGATAAATTCCATACCGAGCATTGCGGCATGTTAACACACCGTTTTGTAACCTTCATCATACGTGCGCCCCATGACGACCTACAGGCTTGCCTTTTAGGGGACTATTACGGAAGACCTTTTCGATGAGTAGACGCTGGGGAACTTGGAGCTGGACGGGCGAGGCCAGCACTTATTTTGTCGCACTGAATTTCGAATCAAAACTTCGGTGTCAGCTACGGCCCAATGCACGGGGTCACAACATAACGAGCAAGTCAGCGAAACGTCGTCAAACAAAACACGAGACATCAAATGAGGAGTACTCCAGGAACCATATTACGGTAAGTGCGCGACACCTACAGCAGACCCAGTTCAAGCAGTCAGGCATGGCTCATTATGACATCCACCCGTGAGACCAATCTTGGCTCACGGACCGGTGACTACAACGGAACTCCTTACTTTGATCCCCTCAATCCCAAGTTCAGGTAGACGCGAAGCCTTGTTCATGAGAGAGTTTTCAATATTCGCAATTCGCGTGACATACATGAACGACTTGTGTCCTACGCACTTCGTGAGCCGCCTATTGATCCCGGCGCTTTGATCTCACTCAGCAAACAATGTGTTAACTCGTCCGCAGAAATCCGAGATTGAGGAATTAACCTAGACAGAACTCTGGTACCGTAAGAAATACACCAATCAACAGCTCTATAGGTGGATAGAAGAGTTCATAGACTCTCGACCTGCAGTTATACATACTTGCTATGGAAGCTGTACTTCGGGTGGAGAGTGCCTTGTCTTTCCAGCACGGCCGTAAGAAAAGTGGAAGGCGATCGTGTACAGTACTTCAATTGGCTGTACATCTTGACAGAATAGGAAGGCAATCGTGTACAGACCACTTCTGGTCTGTACACGATCACCTTCCACTTTTCCGTCACAGCACATTACTGCACTGGGCTGGCTGTTCACCCTCTGTTGCCAAGGGAGGAGGGCGAAGAAAAGTCACGCAGCCATCTCTCCTGATAAGCAGTATCGTTTCGGTGTAGGTCCCGTCTCCTTGTGATGTGGACTGGTGGTGTAATGGGCATTTGAAACTTTCTGACGGCTGTGTCTGCATGGATTTGAGGCTATCGCGATGTCAGATTTAGTGGTGGGGCCATCTAGTTTGGAGTTGCGTTGACACCGACTGCGGGGTTGACCCACTGAAGAAGCCCTGCAAATTAGCGGGTCATTCGCATAAACGACTTGTCCCCCCAATTTTGTATTGAAGCCATTTATTTCAATCTAACCCAGACTTGTATGCACTCTTGACAAGAATGGCGCGGTAAACTTTCTCTATCTAATGATACTCTTTATACTATGATATGGTATACTACTATGTTTCTTCAATTGCGTGAAGTAGGTGTACCCTACACCCCTGGAACGTTTATCTACACTCCATCACCCCTGGATGCTAACACTACAATTGAACCACTGCTGTAACAAACAAGTGTAGTATCTCCATAGACACTAGGGTGAATATTTTCTCAGTGTTATTAAAGAGTAAGACTAGAGTGTCGCTCGATCGTTAAACTCTTGATCGACAAATGACACCACGATGCAAAACTGACAGCAATATTGGGTAACGATAATTATTCACGTAGATATTATCTGCTCGCTAGATTACCATCTGTCTACGTAGATATAATTGAATATCAATCATTGTAATCCTATCACCCCATTTGACCTCCTCTAATATGTGAAACCTTCACACAATACCACTCAGTCCTTACGTCCATCGATCTGACTCGCCATCTTTAACATTCCGGCCCAATCCTGATCATTCTGAACCTTTATGGTTTCAGTAGCCTTGACACGTTTTACGCGTGTCTTCTCACGATGAGACTCCAGTTTCCTTTCCAGGGCGTTGATCTCGCCCTTGAGGTTCTGCTCTTCATGTTCGTCTCGATCAATCTCCGCCAGCTCCATCTTGGCGCTCCACATATAATCCAGGTATTCGATTCGGTCGTTGGCAGTACTGAATGCCTCTTTGGTCTCGTTCGTGTATCGTTGTGCTTCACTCAATTCAGCAGTGATGTTTCGGGCAGGAATTGCATGCATCATGTGGTGCTCGGTGTTGTCCAAACGACTGCGCATGTTATTTTCTTCGATCCTGGCGATTGAGTAAAGGCGTCACTCACGGGCAAGAAAGTCTTACTCAAACTCCTGGCGTAGCTTTTAGCAGTAAGTCTTCTTGGCATATCCATTCTCCTTGTCACATTTTCGGATGACTTCGAGCTCGTGAAACTTCGCTTTGGCGTTCACCCAAGCCTGCTCGCGTCCCTCGTTTTGGACAAAACATCGTTACGGAAAGACTCCTACCATTTCCGCGACAGATCTGACAGGGCATGTCCACGTTCAAAAACCACTACTGTGGTGTCGTCGCCGATCTCGTCGTGATGGCGCCTGCGCGCAGACCTAGTTCGCTCGGACATGTTGTCTGTCTCGATGATCGTTGGTGCGATAGAAGATGAACGGTGTGAGGGCGCGTCTTGAAAGATGTCGGGCTCGGATTGAGGCGTCGTTGGCTTGAACTCGCGATCGTTAGGAGAGTTTGCTGCGAAGTATGCCAAACGTTCTGCTGAAAAGTCTGGAAAGAACCCAGTCGAGTCAGCGTTGGAATGAGTGTTTGTTTCCACCGATGGTTGGCGAAGCTGGGGAAGCAATAAATCGAGAACACATGTCGCAGTGACACACGTTAAGTGGAGAGGTGGTCGAGGTACCCGTTGTCGAAGCTGGCTGACCTTTCGTGCGTGATCGTCTGTCACGGGATTCGAAGCGCTCCGTCCGCTTTACATATCTTGGAGATCGATCCCGTTATGGATGAGGAGGTGTGTGATTTTCGCAAGACAGTTGACAGACAACCTTCCCGCCGGGTGCTAAGAGACGGACAGAGACGAGGCTGGCACGCACGTCGGGTGGGAGCCAGTTGGGGCCATTCCATACCTTGTCGAGGAACTTAATATTGCTTGCGTGACGCTTGTGGTAAGTTAGACTTCTTCGATCTCATCCTTATGTACTCGTTGGATCCGCAGTGGGAAGGGTCTGAGGAGCCGCGGATGTATTGGTAGGGTTTAACTGCGCAAAATCCCTCGGCGCTATTGTTCCTGGTGTAAGTGGTTGTGAAATTTGGAGGAAGAACATCGGCAGCAGACTGTGAGTGATGCTGGAGGACGCGTCTGCATGCGTTGATGATGGTATTGTATAGGGTAAAAACAATTGCCTGTATGGGAGATATTCTGCCGGGCACTGGTGAAGTACGTGATGAAGACCGGAGACCAGCGAGCGCTGACTAGTTGGATGTTCTAGTGACCGTCAGAATAATACTTACTAGGCCTATGACCCTTATGCTATATGAGAAAGAAGTTCTAAGTTCATGATGATCATTTCTGGGGAGAGACTAGTCGCCTCCATCCGACACCACCACCCACATGTGACATCCGCTTCTGAATTGGATGTTTTGGAAGATATCAGACGAAATAGATCTGGCACGGTTCCGGCACGGCAAAGTCCGTCCCAACGACATAAAAGAGGACTACATTCCGAGAAATCCCGCCAAGTCTCCATCGCCACAGAGAAAACTAACATTCTCTTCGAAGGATATTCCTCGTTCGGAATGTGGAGCCAAAGTCTTATACCTTGCCTGAACAATTCGATCCAGTAGGACCTTTAACACACAGGTCTCTCCATATCCTGCTTGACGATAACCGCGGTGAAAAGCGTAGGCATTGGGTTCGGAACTGGTGTGCCTCCTGAAGACGGTGACAAAAAGATCACTGATCTGTCGGCTTCCCTTTTTGTCTTGAAGAAGTAGGCGTGTGTTATTGTCTGTGGAAATCTCAGTATGTATCCCCACCACGTACGTCCGAATTACACACAAGAACAATAGCTGTGTCTAATGACATTGAAGATGTCGAATACGGTCAGTGTAAACGAACAGACAAATAAGAATATATGCCAAAAGATATTTCGGCATTTGACGACCATACCATAGAGACAAAGGCTTTAGACAGTCTCTACTGTCAAGTGTAAGCATATGATAATAGATCAAGTCGGCTCATTCAAGCCTACCTGAAGCCACAAAACCCTTTCTTTTGCGACCACCGAATTGCAATACGGTATGCCCCGAAGTTTGGCTAATAATACGACGCTATTCGAGTAGAGACCTCGATACGCCAGTTAGTTAAGGAGGTTGACTTGAGACGACTAGTGTAGTCAGTCCTTAGCAGCCTTGATGTAGATTGAGACCTTGTGTCCAAGATCATCTTTCAATAACAAGTGGCCCATCTTTTGCTTCATTGATGCAAGTTCAATCTCGAAGCCTCGACGGGCTTGGGAGTAATCGTGCTCGTCTCGACCATGATGCACGTTTCATCATGTTCTTTCCCGTTGATTACTACCTCATATGGGACATACGATTGCCACGCAGGCCGGCGTTTGGCGATAGCGGAGGGAAAGTCTTCATAACGCAATTTTGACCACATCTGTTCGACTCAGTTTCTTTGGTTAAGTGGAAAGTGCCGTGACTGAGGACACCTGCTATGTAGAAGGGACTGAAGACGATATGGTCACTAAGTGCTTCGAGACGATATTCGGAACACTGGGCATCTTAGGGCCGGTCCCTTTACACTGACATTCCAACTGAATCGTTCAATATAACCCATGAAATCGCGAAACCCGACATCAGACGACCTCCGACACGAAGAGAGGGCTGCATCGGCCACTCCATTGCTAAACGAACACGCTTGTGCTCAGGTCAAGGCACATCACAAGGACGAGCTTTCCCCTCCCCGAGCCTCCCCTTCGACACACCACCTCGCTGTACCTCACTCTTGACCGACCGACATATACAAGAACACTCAATTCCGCGAGCCGCCTAGAATACACTTTGGCGAGCTTGTCATGGCTTCGCTTGCGCTTCTCAAGAGCATTCCCATCTTGCATTGAAGTTATGTCCGAGGAGTCTGCTGGTAATGATATGGCATCGGCTGTGCGGCCGCCATCGGGATGTCAAGGAGAGCAGTCTTGAGTCGGTCTGAATGTATGCGCTTGTACCGGAGGTCCAGAGCGGAAGCCAACGGCCAAGAGGGTTCCCTCATACCACGGCGAAGCCTACGGCCGAGCCAGCACCCCCGGAGCGCGCCGAATTTATCTATTCCATCAACCGAATAAAGACAGCGACAAACAGCGACACCAGCCCGAGATGAAAGAGGTACAGGGAGGAGAGTGAATGTTGCTGCTTCATGCGATGGCAGACTGAAGGAGGTACAGCCATGTGTTCCTACAGACTCCTTGCGCATTCACGTCGCTCTCCCAATCACAACCCAAGTTGTCGCTCGTCATGACTCTCTTGAGTCTCGACTTAAGTGTTCCTTCGCCAGGTGACACCGAGGGCGCAGACCTCAAGTTTGTCAGAACTTTACTTCTCGCCTGTAACTCTTAGGTTACCCCAATCTCTACAACACTTCTCGCCATCAACAACGAGAACGACACAGAATCTGTCTGTTCAAATTCAACCTCGATACCTTCTGCCATTGTGATAACCGCTCCATGTGGAAGTTGAGACCATGCTCCTCTTTCTCGCCGATTGTGACATCATGTTCGACCACATCCACGAGACGGAACGACCGAAGCCCGTCATGGATCTTACAGTGAGCGTCGGCTATCTGGAATAGATCGTCGGCGTGATTGAGGCGCGCTTAAAAATCGGCAACAGGATTTAAACCGGCGGGAAATGTTATTGGTCCTCATCCATGACACACTTTGTCAGATATCGTATTGGTTCAAGAGATCGATCATCTTTATTATGTAATTGGTCACGTCGCCTTTGTCCGGATGGGAGATGCACAAGCCGGTATCATGCAATCCACCATTCCTCAATCTGATATTGCACTAAGTCACGGCACCATCTCAATCTGTCGTCTTCCTTAAGATATTTACCTCTTCATTCCACTCTCCTCCAATACGTCATATGTCCCGCATCCCAACAGCAGTTCTTGACTATCATCCAGCATTCTTAAAAGTAGCCGCCACTTACCTCATGAACGACCAACAGCCTGCCCATCAAGCTCTTCATATACGCCTTGCCTTACTGCATATCTCCAGATACTCGATTTCGACTACTCATGCTCGCCAAGCATCCCTTCAAGCCTTCAGCAGTCATCTTCCCATCGGTACGTACGACACTAGAATGCTTACCTCTAGCGTTACTAAGCATCAAGCAGACTATCCTGACCCTCCCGATCTTACCCTCCTCGACTGATGTTATAGTATGGGAAATGAGAGAGACCGCCGCGAGTCATTCCGATACAGACCTGAGGAAGACAGATTAATATCTTACTTTGCATGGAAGACAGACGCATCAATCCACCTTCCCCCGCCACTCCATTCTTTAATCCTGCCAGAAGCAACCGCACCTTGTGTTATGAGCTGCTCGCTCTCCACTATCGCATCGCCCAGTTTATGATTCAAATCTGCGTTGTAAGACTCATTTCTCTCTCTCTTCGAACCCTCCACTTCTACATAACGTCTTCAGCGTTGCTGTACACCTGCGGTCGAGGCGGCATTCGACAGCTTCTCTTAGAGTTTCTTTCTGTAGTCTCTCCGCCGGTGTCTGGATAAGCCAGTCACAGAACTGGTACTATTTGGCTTCGATTCCCAGTTCCTATCAGAGCCGTTTGGCTTCCTGATCACATTTGCCCGTCATGCTGCTCCTGGTATCATCGAGCGGCGACTTCTCTCCCGCCTTGTGATCAGCCTTATCTCATGCGTTCATTTGACAGGGCCACTCAAGGAATCTCAATCTAGATACAAGACGTCTACCCACTCTTGCTTCGGCCTTTGACTTTTGCCATAGCCCAGTTGAAGTAACAACCAAACATATTTCACCACTGGATTCCATAACGAAGGCTCTCAACTCCGGGCTGTAGCTCCGCCTTTGGTGCTCGTCTATACATCCCAATTTCTACGTTTTGGGCAACGCTACTTAGTTGAAGGCAAAGATCATGCGACGGTATACTGAAATGGTGGTGACTTGATTTGTTCACGCCGATCCTGGAGTGCCTCTATCACTATAGACCAACATCAAATACCTCCCCATTCCATATTACTGTCTGAAATCCAGCTCATGAGCCTAAGCTCATCTCCTTTAATAACTTTGGGCACTTCTGTCATATGATAGTCTCTGGCTCTGGGGTTGTGACTAGAGTTTCTTGTGGGGTACTGACACAGTAGTTGCTCGTGTCTGCGCATATTCTTCATTTTAGCACCGCCGTCTTCTCATTTTCTTAGCCTCCAGTCGCCTACCGTATTGGCGGACTTGAAAGACAAGAGGGAGTCCACGACGAGTCATTCTCCGGGTTCTGCGTCAACCTTCGTGATTCCCGAGCCCCAGTCTGAGCTTATGGAGTATGCCCCGAAGCCTATCGTTGCTAGGAGCCAAGCTCCCCTCCATCATGACAGAGAGATGCCCAACTGATAGTTGAAAGCTTTTAGTAGGGAACCAGGTCTGAAACTGCTTCAGTTGCTCTATTCACCAGATGGTAAGGTACACTTTACAGAAGCACAGATGATCTCCTCAATCCCCAGAATGTCCACCTGAAGAAGCACAGTTCATGTGAATAAGACGCCTGGAAAGCTCTTCGCTCCTTTGTGGCGCATCTTCTCATCATTAACTGTCAACGCTCCAACTTTACTATCTCCACGCCATCTCATCGCTTGTCAGCATGGTAGGCTATAACGACCACATATTGTCTAGCCATCCATTGTTAAAGGTCCGTCGACAAAGTCACGCCTCCTCAATGTCGAAGCAGATCAAGCGCTGTGTCACGGTAGACGACACCACCAATTAGTTTATTCCAGACAAAATGTTACTACCATCATTCCTCGTCGACGAAGAGCACAGACCTACCGACTGCGATTCGGACTATCTGGAGAAGAGTGTGATTAGATGCAGGGATACCATTGACACCAACCCACCTATCTATATCATCCCCTCTCTTCAACCCGCCCTCAACATCAAACATGACGCCAACAAGCGTCAGCGAGCTGGTCAACCAGTGGGCAACCGGAGAAGCGGCTTGGGATGAAACTATGAAGGAACTGAACATCTTATCTCTCCTATACCAATGACAACTTCCTCCGTATATCACATATTCGGAACCTCTTCCAAGACTATGTATACCACGCCTTTACGTCCTATTAAACCTGTTTCCTCGACTCTCCCGTCTTTTTGTTTGCCTGCACAGAGAATGGACTCTACTTCGTCTCAGGAGGACTTGTGTGTGAGGGAACGCCTCCTCCGCATCGAATTCTGAGACAGTTTCACCAGCTGAAGGCGAAGCAGGAATTGACCGACAGGCATGCGGTGGGGAGGGAGCAAGAAGCCAAGATGGATGGTATATGAAGAGAGCAGCGAGTTATAGGAGCTTTTTGTATTGGAGGTCATGTCTGAGACGTCCTCCAAGACTTTAAGAGAAGGATTGTCTCTGCGTACATGTATGTTGGTTCGGGTCTTCTGAATTCGGTGTTCTTGCCAGGGAAGCATTTATTTCGAGACGAGATGCTCGAATAGCTGGTGTTGGTGTTGTGTCATTCGAAGCACGGGCCACAACGCCAGTCGACTGTGAATATGGCCCGTGCGCTTTTTTGTGGCACATGTTCTATAAGGTTTCTTAAGATGGATGGCACTAGCCAGCCGAGGCGACCTTTTGTCTCAGAAGTATCTCAAGTCCATTAAAAATGGCAATACAACACCTAGCTGCGATTTGAAGCACTGGGACACCGTTATTGCTCCTTTGAAATGGCTCTTTCACGTTGTCTTTGACTATGGCGAGCATCAAGATGAGCAACCTACGACGGCCGAAGACCAGGAGTGGGAGGTTCGCCCCGACCCCTTCTCGACTTACAGGAGTGGCTTTGAGATACGTACCTACCGGTGATGCCCTCAAGTATTGATACTCCATCATTTCCTTTCAGAACTTGGTCGCCAGGATTGCCTCGTGTCTTCCACCAACCTCGAGTATATCAAGGAGGGCCATTCGGGAACCTCCCTTCTTGGTACATGCGGTCGTTCCTCTAAAGATAACGATCGATACCGGAAACTACGCCTGCCAAAAGTCAAATTCTCGAACAGTACGTCCAGGAACTATCGATGTTGCCTATAGAGTCTATGAATCTATGCACATCTTCAGTCGTCGATATGGGAGCACAGTGGATCGATCTCGACATCGAGGGTGCCCCTGGAGTGTGTACAAAGACACCTGACGTGGGGTGGCATCATCAGCGTAATCTCACGTACGAGGTGAACCGCGGCTCGTAGAACCCTGTCTCGTTTCTACTACTCCAAACCTTTCAGGTTCAGTCAAATAGGACTTGAAAGACATCAACCTTGATAGTCTGCCGGATGTGATAGTCGTAGAAAAGAACCCTGAGCTCCGCGGTTTCTAATAAGAGGTATGAAGAGGGAGGTTAGGTGAGCTTCATACCTTTCGAGTCACATCCGAACGTACTGGATCCTGAATCCCTCCGCCGAGTTGATCTCAGCGGCCATGGGCATGCCTATATCTTACGCCTGTCCCGGAACCCTTTTAAACCAAAGTAATAAAATCACGAAAGAGAGAAAAAAACCAAGATCAAGCTTCTACGGGAGCGATACAAGTGGATAGGTTTATCAAGTGCATACAAACATGTACAGCCAAGCCCCCACCGAGAGATTCACAAGATATGCTCTAGTAGCCCAAGCCACCTCCAATCCATATCCAACCAGTTCTCACTACCCAACACAAGGTAAATCTCTCGCAAACTTCTACGACCTCCGCGGCCACTGGTTGATCTGGGGCGCCTAGCCAATCTTCAACACGGGATATTTGTACCGTCCAGTCAACGCGCACCAAAGCTCTGAATGCACCTCGTTTCCGTTGTTGAGTTCCCACTGTGTCTCGTGGCCTTGCAGGAATTCCTGGAATCGGTCCATGCATGCCTTTTCGGTCACTTCGGTGCCTGCCTCGTTGCCTTTCTCATCACCTGTCCCAGGCAAACCCTCTCGCCAGACGATGCGAGAGACCACATCAGAGTCTGAGGCATTTGGGATAAGAGCTAGGTACTTTTCTCCCATTTCCTCGCCGATATACCATGTGGCAACGCCGCCAACCGTGCGTGGATTGTGTTTTTTACTGTATCTACAAGGGTTAGTTCAATTGGATTCATTCTGGGTATGTCTAGCTACCTACCTAAAGAAGGTTATAAGTTTAGCTTTCTTAGTGACGGTAATAAGTAAAGAAGTCAGCGCTTCTACAGTAGTCATAGGACCAAAGATAGTTATCTACGATTATTAGCTATATATATACGATATTGCAATATTACTCGTTTTAATACTTACCACTCTAGTGTCTTTATAAGTCTTTATGCCTAATCCATCTATATTCCACTTATAAACCATCTTACGATAGGTCTATTCCTAGCTAGATAGGACAAAATAGGCACTATAGCGGCTAGAGCTATATACTATAATATTTATCTTAATGTACTAAATAAGCTTATAGTTACCAACATTATATAGCAAGAAGTTATAGACACTAGGATATATTACTATAAGCTCCTAGGAAGTATTAATAGCTAGGGCAATATAGATATTAATATTAATTAACTCACCGGAATAAGTCTCAATAAAGCTTTAGATAGTTTTAAAATCTAGTGACTTTATTATAGCTTTTAGGTAGTATATATATAACTAGTATAATAAGCCTTTATTAATAATAAGAAAATCCATTATACTAATAGTAGTATAGGGCGATATGGCGTATATAGCGTAATAAACGATAGTTGCGCAGGCTTTAATATCGGCAGGGGATACAGGTGGTATAGGTATAGGGCCTGTTTCTTGAGACGCGTTAGGATGTGATGTCGATATCGGGGCTAGACCAAGCTTGCGGGCATGTTGCACCTTTCGTGAACGGTTGGTCATGGTGTCTATACTACTCGAGGTAAACTGTAGTCATGTTGTGACAAGGGTACACAGCGAAATCTTGAGTTGGACAAGAAATAAGAAACAAGAAACAAGACGACAAAAATATAAGCAAGAAAGATCAAGAAGAAAAAGAGTGCTACGCTTACTTATGCGTAATGAATAAAGAAATGGCTATGTTAAGATATACACATATTTTATTGTGAGGTGTAAAGGGTGAGCGTGAATGAGCATGAGAGTAAATAAGGTATAGCTGATAGATTAATCCTATTCAAGACTAGACGATAATGCCGCTTGGCACATAACTTCCGATCACTTTTGATGACTAATACAGTCGGATCAAGTCCAAATACCTTACATCCTACTCTTCCTCAAACCATTAGTATATAATCACCGCCAGAAAGACAATAAACTTACTATAGCTAGGTTCAATAGCTTTACTCCTCCCAGTCATCTAGTAGCTCATTAATAATTAAGTTATCGATAAGTATATAAGTAATCTCTATTAAGTAAAGACATTAGTATATAGTTTAACAAGCTTATAAAGATATTTTACATACTATAGTTAGGGTTAATAGCCTTTCGCTCCTTAACTGACATTAACCAGTAGGTGCACTATTCAGCAATAGTCTTTTTAATCCATATCTCCCTCTTCTTTATATAGTCTAACTCTTCGTCTAGAGAGATAGTGCTCTCGGGCTAAGTGACACTCTCGGGCTAAATGACACTCTCGGGCTAAATGACACTCTTAGGTTGAGTGACACTCTTGGGTTAAGTGACAATCTCGGGCTAGGTGATACTCTCGGGCCGGGTGTTTCTTTACGCAGAAGCCTTGGCGCTAGCCTTTCTAGCGCGATAACGAGCTTTTCTCGATGCAGTCTTAGGCTAGCCTACTCCTATCGCTATAAAAGGTTTACTAGCTATAGTAGAGTATTAAATATCTTAATTTAGTGTTAAAAGAAGGAGGGTTTAGTATTTATGTTAGCTAAAGGGGGCTTATTAATGTTTTCATCTTAATTAAGACTAATGCTATTTTTATCGGGAGGGCTAGGCGTATAGCGAGATAAAGGGTGAAGATTATCAAGATGGTCTTGATAGACTTGTAGGTCTTGATGAGAGGGAAAGTGAGGCCTTGAGGGCAGTGGTGAGAAGGAGATGGCCTATAAGAGTGTTGGTTTGACGATGTGATGATAAAGGGTTTGTAGGCGGCAAAGCCACTCCTGATAATGATGAGGTAGAGGGGAAGGAAGAGGAAGAAGGAGAAGAGGTGGTGGTGGTAGTGGAGGAGGAGAGGGAGGAGGGATCACAAGAAAAAGAGTCGCGTGGGAAATAAAGCAGACGAGCAGTCCTCAAAGAGACTCACCAAATATCTATTGATCTGATGCCCTGAGTAAGAGAAAGCCTTGTGGTAAAACACGCGTTGTGTTGATGATTTGGGATTGACAAAGATGTGTTGAGAAGGAGGTGGTGGTGTGTTGTAAAAGGAATTTGATAGCAGAGACCCTTATGTGTAGGAATTTTGGGGGAGAAGTAACAAAGGCTTCCTCAGGCCTTAGGGGGGAGAAAAAACAAAGCCCCACATGCAACTAGCGTAGCAACATTCGGTACACCAAACCTGAATATTGATTCAGACCTTTACCTTCTATTTCTTAAGGGATCCTTTTGTTCTACTTATCTTTTATTGTTCTGCATTCTTTGTTGACATGTTCAGCTGTATACCTTTGCAGGAGTGACTTGTTTATATTGACAAGGAAGGGGGCTAGGTTCCGTCGGGAACAAAGGATCCTTTGCGTATATCTCCGCTCACATTGCATAAGGCTGACCTGTAACTAAAATGCTTTCAGTGTTGTTCTTTATATTTTGTTCTCTGATCGGTCTTGCATGTGCGCCTTTGCAGCGGCAGAAGCACTCTCATTTCGACGACTCAGCATTCCCACCAATCTCTGCAGGTAGCAACCAACCACATCTCAACAGCAGTAGATTTACTCACGATAAATACAACCCAGCAGTATAAATCATTTGCCCTTCTTCCAACTTAGCACGCTAGCTCAATCACGGTCGAAGCACCCGTGGCAATTGACTTATTTTGGCTTCATCGGCTAGAGGGACAAGCCGACAGCATTCACTGCCATAGCTAAGAGTACAATACTTCTCAGCTTTAGTAAGAGTCTTGCATAGATTAGAGCACTAAAAACAGTCTAACGCGTTTACAGTCTAGCAAAAAATACTTCTACTATCCGAAACAGTAACACCAACAGCTCAGAAGCACTCCTCGATATATACCTCATTCTCCTCCCTATCCAATAATCATAACTATCCCAACTCTATCCACAAGTACCTCACCACTTCAATAGTACTCTTCACACTTGTGTTCACACTCTTGATACTTGCGTCCACACATGGGGTAGCCTCCGCTTTCTTCTACTATAGCACTGGCTTTAGTGGGTGAGCTTTGGACTTCAGTTCAGAAGTCAGTGTCAGCTATGATTACATATGCGCTAACTAGAATTCTCAACAGTTTCACCACCAAAGTACAAACATCGATATCACAGAATCTTAACGAGCCAAACCCCTGCAACATACATCCA
This sequence comes from Fusarium sp. PT, assembly GCA_021020635.1. Lineage (NCBI taxonomy): Eukaryota > Fungi > Ascomycota > Sordariomycetes > Hypocreales > Nectriaceae > Fusarium > Fusarium sp. PT. Next base: position 888,317 of record JAHMRZ010000016.1, read on the forward strand.
GCAAGATCAAGGAACCAGCTTCGAACTTCCAAGACGTCGAAATCTATACCAGCGTTCTTTGCTACTCCACTCTAATCCAGAGGACATTACTCTGACACAGCTGGTGACTATAAATACAAACCAATAAACCTCTTGCTCTATATGCTAGGTGGACATCTATAGAAATAGCTCTAGTGGGACCTCAACCTTAGCCGTTGTTAAGCACTTTAGGGCGACAGGAACGTCTAGGGAGCTTACAGAAAGTAGCAGCAGCTATAAAACTCTATAGTATATGTTCTTAGATATTATTAGTGGTAAGGATTTTAATAATAACAACAATATATATTGGTGCCTACTGAGATAAACTAGGTAGAAGCTATTAATCTGACTTAATATTAAGATTTCTTAGAGAAGCTTTATACCTTTAAGCAAAAAGGAGTTCTTTAACTAACCTATATATATACCCTCCGGTAGTATGTCTGCCACCCAATCTAATAGTACGCTGATTTAATGGCCCTCTGGCCACTAAAGCTAAAGTTAACCTTAAAGACAATAAGCACCTAAAGGCATTTTACAGTATACTTAAGTTAAATACTATATAGAGCGGATATTTCATTCTATAGTAGTACGCCTTAAGTATAAATATACTCAGGCTAGAGAAATAATCCGGTATTCTTTACTAGAGTAAGGTCAGAATGGTATATCGCTAGTCAACAGTATAGAATCTATAGCTATTAACCTCTTAAAGTGTAAGGATAGCTAGGAATAAAGGGTATTTTAGACCAATATATCCAATCTACACTTTTATTAAATATAATTAAGGCTATTAGAGATAGAAATAACACCATTAAACGCTCTATAATCAATTTTGCAATAAGGTATAAAGATAGCTACTTTAGCTATAGGTAAACCTATCTAATAAAATACTAAGATATTGCCTAATATAATTAATAACGATAAAGCTTCTACTACTCCCCCCTAAGGGCCTTATAGCCAGTGAAAAGGAGGTTATTTCTAAGAAAATCTATAAGATCTTCTGTCGATATAATCTATAGCCTCTTTAATTATTTAATAATATAAAGTCAGGCCATAAAGTCTATTCTTAAGCATATCGGTTCTAAGACTGGCATTATACCTAGATTATTGCCCTAATTTAACTAATTACTTATAGCAGCTAGCCTAATAAGTCTTAGATTTCTAAAACACTAGAGAGAAAGGCTAATTCTCTATATAGTAAGTTCTATAATCCTATTACTATTTAGCAATAAGGAATATAAATACTATATCCCAAACTAGTATATATAGTCTACTTAATCGGTATAGTAAGTATATATAATCTAGGTATAGAAGTAATACCGAGGGAAGTTTAATAAGTAGGCTAGAATGGCTATTAATAGCTAGTTAAGCCTAATAATAATACTACCTTTCTAGTTAAGGGCTAAGTTAATAATGACTTAGGCCTGTTATAGGCCTAGAGGAGCCTGGTTATTGGCAGTTTAATAATATATCTTGAGTTTAGGTATATTTAAAGTTAGGTCTTTAATAGCTAACTAATATATATTTTGCCTCTTAGCTTCACTAGGTAAATCTTTGGCTTCTCCTAAGAGTCTTTTTAAGGTCTCTTAAGACTTCTACCCGCTCCTTCATATAATAGGGAAGAACAAAATGCCTTATTATAGTAGAAACTACCGCTTAGGTGCTCTAAAGATAGAGGTAAGATCATATTGAGATAAAGGCAATAGGGGTTTACCTTCTAAGCGCCATTAATAGTGAGGGAGCTAAGTGGTTAGGGCTTATTTATAAAATGCGCCGTTATCTATGACATTATGTCTGCTCTGCATTGAGGCGCCGACGGCCTTTTGATAGTTCAGAACATCTCCGGTGAACTGTAGATCCTCGAGCACAGATACACTATTAAAGAGCTTCTCGAGGTACTGGGTTCAGACCTTGTTGAATCAAAATACCTGTGAGCAGGGTCATCAAAGCTCGCTAGAGACTGCAGGAGGAGACACCTGGCGTGCAGGCTATGGACTTTAAATTAGTGTAGTGGGTGTCATGTAAGGACTTCCTGGTCCTGATGAGTGTGAATTTGTCGGAGTTGCGGACATGGAGTCCTGCTGTGGATGGGGGTTGAAGCCTGGCCTTAGGCGACGACTGGACTGTCACAATGTGGCTCTTCATTGTTGTTGCGAGCAAGGAACTATGATAAGCTTCCAAGTGTACGCCGAAACCATCTATACGTGCTTCGCAAGTGCACTGTATTTGATGATCCCGGTCAAGGGCATGTCAGAAACCACAAGAGCAGTCTCCAAGGAGATGACAAGCTGGTATCGACTGCCAACCTTTCTTTTCACGCTGACATACAGATGATCAGGTCTTTTCGGCCATATCTTCAACTTGATCGTTTACCTCTTTAAGAGACTACCACGATATGCAAACCTTTTCAGCATCAGCCTTGTCGTCGCTGACCTGGAGCTACTCACTTCTCCCTGTAGGGTTGTCTCGATCTCAAACCATGCCCTCAATGCCTTTGGACATTGGCCTTTTATCAAGCTCTGACAAGGATGGATGCAATGACCAATGCGCCAGGGTAGTGGCGTTGTGGTGTAAATGGATATGTTCGCACTCGATGGGTAAGTGGTCACTCGAGAACTACTGCAAACCTTCAAGACTTTCAAATGAGAACTGCAATGTTGATCTAGCGGAGACTGCATAAGGATAGATCATATGGAGATTAGGTCGTCTTGTTAGTCTACTTCACGTGCCTTCAACACCTTACTATGGCTCGTCGTCCATGACCTTTAATCCCTCAAATACATTCCCAAATCCCTGTTTGTCATCACCTGGATCAGTCATGACCACTGGCCATACGGAGTGGAATTTCCCTACCCTGACTAATAGACTAGATGCGTCATCTCTGTCGCGACTCGCTTCGAAGCCTCGCATGTTGCAATCCATAAATGAAATCTTGCCATCCTGGGCCGTTGTTGTCAGACTGGTTGCTGTAACTGCATCTTTGTAGCGCTGCTTTCGCTTGTCGAACATTCCTCATGACTCATTTGCACCGATCATTCTCGACGGAAAGTCGACTCCGCAGCTATGTAAGGGTCGCAAAGGACATGGGTTTCCCAGAGGATATGGAGAAGACACATGACAGGTTTACAAGCCTTCTTCATCTTTAAGGTCGAAGAACAGAATACGAGTTTCCAATGACAGCACTTCCGCCACTTGGGCTTCCCTTGAACATTGGTTGAAATAGAGAAGAGTATCTTCGAATAGATGGTCTTTAATACACCCACCCACTGGAACCACATGAGCAGCCTCTTCTGGAACGTCTTGGATGCGATTACAGTCTGCCAATTCACTGGAACTTGTCCCAAGGTTAACAACCCCAGTAAGCTTACTCACGCGCTTATGTCTTCTTCGAATGAGTTTTGCAGCACCTGAATAATTTGTCTGCCTGCGATTCCTTTTCCATCACACCTCAAACCAGCAGCACGAGATGGCGGCTGTTGGTTGTAAACCCCTGAAAGCCACAGGCCATGCCCCAATCGACCAGGTACAATTGAAAGACTGTTCAATCCAAGAGAGCTTCACTAATGGTTAGAGGTACTTCCGTGTTGGCTCCCAATAGCATGGACCAAGCTCAATGATTAAGAGTCCTACGAGCACCACCGTCATCCATGTCAAGAGCATACAAGAAGCCTTCAATACCACCCGCAAAACCACTGATTCAGCATAAAAGACACTATTATGAGTTGGTGACATCTGAACTGATGCAGAAAGGTGCGCAGTTAAGCGAAGTAACTCACAATGCTGTGCCAATGAGGCCTTGCCACAGCGTAAGTTGCAATGGGGACTTGCAAACGATTGGATAACAAGGTGAGGCTCTTGTTGGTTCATCTTCAGGGTTACGATTGGTGCCAATCACCCTGAAAAGCACCTGTTAAGGTACTGTCTGCTGCCAAGGTCCAGCATCAGCCACCAGAAGGCGCCGGTGTGGCGATTGATAGATAATTGTCATGGGTTGAGGTGTTCCTTGAGCACGGGGAAGAACCACTCAGACCTTTTAGAGACTATCACTGGCGAGTATCACAAGTCTCGGCCAAGGGCTTTTCATGGTAAGATTGACATTGAGCGTTTGGACGCTCCTGTTTGCCCGGACCTCTCATCCTGAGTATTACCCATCCGCACATTCTCAATACAAGTCTTGGAAATTATCAGAACATTGTGGTCATCTCTTCAACCGTCATGTTGGTGAGAGTATACGAACTGGTTACGGGGGACGGGGTTGCCAGTTACAAGTTGGTCCTTGGCTTGCTTGCTTGGGTGTGTTTGTTTGCCAGTCACTTATTCATTCGTATCCCTTTGCCCTTTTATATAAAGTTGGCTCTGTCGTATGTACATCGGCTCGCCGGTCGTTACGATGGGAGCTAATGCAGACCTGCGCCAATACCCGAGATTGCGACAAGTAACGAACAGTACGTCCACTACACCCTCACGTGGACCAATTGCTTCCAATCTATTCTGAGCCTTCAGTCCTTTTGGTCAAAAATCAGGGTTTCTTATCCCTTTTCCAGTCAAGGAATACAAGTACAGACAACCATCGTGGCCAAAACCGCGGCCAAGTACATCACAGGATGCTAAAATCGAGCCTGAACCTAACTTACATAACTACACGCTTTCCTACTGGCATGATATAAACTACTTGCGACTTATTTAACTAATACTCTCCTGCTGAAGCTGGGTACTCACTCCAGACAGGACCCAAGACCACTCAATTCACCAGAGGAAGGGCTGCTACTATCTTGTTGAGATTATCTACTCTGCCCTTATCGGGACAGATATTCAGGCCATCTCCAATTACTTCCTATGTCTACTTGAGGTTCAAGAGCGTCACTCGACTTGGGTTTGTCGCCGAGAAGTGTCTGGTCCTCAAGGCTCTTGTTGAGTCGGGGTGTATGGGTCGAATTCCCAGATACAGATGATCGTAATTATCGAACATAGTACAAATATCCAGGAAACGGTGGAATTCAATCCAATTATTAAGGAACGCATAGCAAATGAAAGCACTCATCCGTGTGCACATTGTCGTAATAGTCTTCTTAGCGATACGCCCCCTTGTCAATATCTCTTTTGTGAATGAGCTCCTATGCATGGAAGTTTGCCATTAGATAAATCACTATCCGAACATATTTCCTTCTCGACACCGGTGTTATGAGATTTCTCACCCTTGATTACGGCAAGCTTTATCATTCTGGCCATAGTGCATTTCGCCTTGATCTTTACTGGTAGTTTCAAAACCCTTGTTTGCATAATCACGTTGTCAATTGATAGACGATCTAATCCTTTTCTTTGACAGTCTGCACACCCCCTCTGAAGAACATACAATAATTCCAGGTTTCCCACTTCTAAAACTTTTGACATCCTCAGCTTGGTGCATCAACGATTACACTTACCTATGCCTTTCCATTCGATGTCGAGCGAATCAAATGATGCATGTCGAACACGCATGTTAGTCCGAACCTGGATCAGATCTTTCTTTTTCGGGAACTAGAGCCTGGGCTTCCCATGGATTTTAAAGACTTATAGGTGGATGGAAATTGCCTGTACATGAACGTTTAGACGTCCCTCGTTGTAATCCTGGCTGGCGCTTTGATAAAAGACGATGGGTCCGGTGCAAAGATCTGGCAAACATAGCAGTTGGATGGAACATGCCCATGGAAATACAAATGACTGGAGACTCTCCCTCTATTTCAACACCTTAAGCTTCTGTCCATACAATCTATAACGAAGAAACTGATTTCCCATGGCCGAATTACCGAGCTAGTCAAGTTCTGGGACCTTCATGTTCTAAACAGCATCGAAAGGAGGAAGGTAAGGTCTGTCAGCATTGCTCTATATTCAACTCCCTCAGGAAACCTCGTTTCCAAATCAGCTACAGACACATTCTTCTCATTGTTCTCCTCAAGGGTGAGTTTGCCAAAGGGAAGTGACACCATAGCACGGCCCGTTGGCCCGTATCTTCACCCACGCTCAGGACAGCGCCTCGGGTGCATAGATCTTTACAAGACACAACCCAAACCACGAAGGCGTCTTAACTACGTGCGAGTTCGCTGCAGAGCGACCGGCGACGGTTGATACCAGTGGTGCTGTTGTCTGATGGCAGCAATCCTTTATAGGGAAGTAAACAGGACCGTGGCGTTTGTTCATCCTAGCGTCACCAGTTGTGAAAGGTGTTTTGGACCAGAGAGCGAGGTTGTTGACTTCTGCCAATAGGCAAAGGACCTTGGTAAGGCCCAGTCTTAAGGAGATTACACGGGAGAGGTGAGGGGTGTATGTCTGGACATGGCTCAAATACTCATCCGTGACACTTGTCCACTAATTAATGCTCGGGGTGCGCCTCGATTGCGTCTGAGTCAAGGCGTTCTTTCTGGTCGCTAGGCGATTGTCAAAGTATATATATCCAAGTCAATATTTGGTACGTGAAGCTTCATTGCCACAAAAGCATAGTGCAAGTCGTCTTGGCCAAGTTTGCTAGCTCTGGTACGTGTAGAATGTCACCACAACTTAGAGATCAGTAATAACTATGATGAACTGTCGCCTTCTCGGATCTAGTGGTTATGGGCTAGGCCTCAGAGGAATGTCAACCAGGACGAGCTGCTGTGGATGTTTGAGCCTTTAGAGAGCTCCTCGTATGAGATCCGCTACTACATACACATTCCAGGAGTATCAAGCCCTGTCCTCAATCCTTCTCATCATGGCCTTACGACTTCGTCATATAATTATCAGGCAACCAAATTACAATTACAAAAAGCTGCGAAAGCTGGTAGGAAAGGGGAACTGAACCCCAGATCTTCGTGGCTCCCTTCTTGATCCAAAACACCAAGAACTACCAATTGCTCCACTGTCGCGACATCTGTACAGCTTCATCTGCCTTAAGAAACGCCATGCAGGTGAAGCCCAGAGGTGATCCGTGCGTAACGCATTCGCTAACACCTTCTCGTGCATGTCTCCCAAACACCTTCTTGCCTTTTTCTTTTCTTCGGCATCCTCACCGCATCACCACGACGCCTTCAAAATTTTCTGTTTGTTACATAAAGATCTTTGCAGAAATACCAGACTCTTGGTCAAGACTCTTTGTGGGCTACTTAAGGGCTGGCATGCAAGCTCATTGGGAAGCATCTTCTTTGATTACCAAGCTTGCAGTCACTTAATCTAGTTATTTCTAATTTGCTTCCTTGCTGTATTTGGTTGTGGTCTTGTCTAGGCGATAGATGTTCTTGGTGTTTAGTAGACATAATTGGTCAAAACAGCCCGGAGGACAAACCGGAATTAGTTTAATTGTCCAACGAACAGTCAACAGTATTGGTGGGATCCTTAGCGTAGAGCTGCAACCTCTTAATTCATGTAACAACAATGCAGCTAAGGAAGCAGAAAATCAATAGAGTACTTGAAATTATACTCTATAGCAGCTACGGAAGCTATAATGATTATTCCAGGCGATACATACGGTTGGCATTAAGTGGCGGTGATACACAGGTATGTCTAAGCGGTCTACGATCCTGAGCTTGCTTAACTTCAGTACAGACTAAGAATGCTATATCTGGACAAACCGGACATTAAGAGGAAATAGTATAATTAAATAATAAAACTCTTCTGAATCCTTCCCTACCAGCGTAACATCAATTCCAGAGACACTAACTGACTGTTACTGGATTGTCTAAATAATTCTTCAGTATTGGTTTCCTGCAGTTAGTAGCCACACTATGGGTCTACCAAGACACTTAAATAAAGGGAAATTAATCCGCAAATCTGACAAGATCGTCTTAAGCTTACAAAAAGGTCATACAATTAATTTCAGAGTGTTAAATGCAGTCTTGGTTCTGGTCTTGGTGGTGTAGAGCTCGACCAGTGGTGGGTCGGCCACTGACTGGCGTCTAGTTTCTCAGTCTTAAGAAATTCGGAATTATGACCTAAAATTACTTTACTGGCGGACATTCAAAAACTCATCTTGCTAGTGTTTTCTCAGTCTGTATGAACCTTTTGGATTTATTATTCTAAGAAATGCGATATTATCTTAATCCTTAAGATGCTCAGATGGATCCGTGAAGTACAGAACCTCAGAAAGTTTGGCATATCTTGCATCAAATTATTCTACAGTCGGACATCAGGAAATCCATTTTGCTAGTGTTTTTCACTCTACAAGAATTACTCCGGATTTTTTATCGAAAGATATGTGGTGTTGTTGTTATATTGGAAGAAACTAGATCGACAACACTTTCACCAGACTTATGCCAGCCTTTGAAAGGTCGTCGCGGCCGCTACAAAAAACAGTTCACGGGGGGCGATTTCAGATTGAATGTTGATGATGTCTTTTCAAGCTGTATGATTTATCCTGGATTCACTTATGCACGTTTAGTAAATTCACTTTAAATACCAGGAAACTGATGTGCTTGGCGCTCTGGCGCGTAATTCCAGGACTGTGGTGCGTGTAGTATAAAAGTTGAGGTGCGTACGTACAATCGGCGGAGTGGGGTGGCTGGCTGGTGAGCCAATGAGAGAAAGGTTCAACCCGGGTCGTTAATTTTGGGTTAGCGATCCTGCTGCCACCTTACCTTGTTTAGTAACGTGTCATCCAGTCTGTAATGTAATTGGCTATACATCCTGACATACCTGAAGTCCGCCGTGAAGCGCACTATAGCCACCTGTGATAGCTGTACCAATACCCCGATCAGACTGGTCCGGACACAGCCTGGCAGTATCGTCAAGAATTCGCCACGGCGACTAGAAAGTAAATTACAGATGGAGATTTCGATTCCCAGGTTGCTGAAAGCCTTCCTTATTGTATGAATCACGTCGGATTTATTACGGTACTGCGGCGATGGCACCATTTCTAATGTTTTCAACCAGATTGGCTTGAACGCTGCCAGTTGGAAGATTCACTACGTCCGCTACGAACACAATTTACGGGCGGAGTCTCCAGATCTATTGTCGCTTGGATTGTCTTTATTGATATAAATCATGCCGGATTTAAAATAGAAGAATTGACCTTTTGCCTGTGGTGGTGGAAACACGCTGCGGGAGCGATTTTACCATACGTCCCGCCAAACTCGTCCATCTACATCCGATCTTAAAAAGCTCGCCGCAGCCAATACAGAAATGTTCTACGGGCGGAGACTTCAGAGTCTTGGTCGATCATGCTGTTTTAATCAGTGGCAATTACCGCGGGTTTAATATCGAAGGACTGACTGTATGCTTGTGGTTGCAAGGTAGCCTGGGGCTTTTGGCAAGCCGCCCTGAAGTGCAACCACGGAAAGGTCAATTACACCGCAACAACACATCCTCTCATCAAGAGGGATAGATTTCCGGTGTCACTGCATCTTACTAATTCGACTGATATACACATTGTCAGTATTGCAGTGTTAATATGGTTTGTCCGATCGCAGAGCAACCTAAACTGTCGTCCAACCACCTGCGGCCTTACGCATCAGAACTAAGAAAAGATTAGGAGGATAACTACAGACAAACCACAAAGGTATTAAGTAAGATTATAGAAGACAAATTCTCGGGAAGGACGAAAATATTTAGAAGGCTTTATCTTACTTTTTATTTATCATCTACTAATGTGGTTAAGAATGCTCATAGATGGCTTCTTACTTGGACGGTAAAGACATGCACATCCGCCAACTTTATGATAGCAAGTGCGCGACTGAAAAAGATCAGCACAAATGGCAAATTGACTATGTATGTATGTTCACTCTCATATGTCTTTCATCCTACTTTCATGCCTCACTCTCTTCCACAAGCGCCTCCCACTCTTGGTTCGGAGACATCTCGCTCGTAATAGAAGACATCACAAGCAGCCGCCATCTCATTTTTCGGCTTGTCCATCTTTCAATAAGAGGTCTCAGGATAATCCCACCCTATTCCATCATTGCCCTTCTCATCAGCTTACCTGAGGAGAGGTGCGCCTTTACATGAGCAAACATAACTGCAGTCTACGTCTCAATGTTGTTTGCACGAGGGACTCTTGCAGACATGTCGCTGTCTGGTTGGAGGCAGTGTCTTTCAACCTCCGCAAGGTTGTTGTAGTTGCCTGGCCTGACTCAAATCCACGGTCAAATTACATCATCGCTTCGAGGAACATGTATTCTTATCTTCTTCACTTTGCATTTATCCAACTTACTTCAGAGGTTAGGTTGTATGTTTTGCTCTCATTGTTGCTGGTCTTGAGCTTACCCTGTAGCTAGGCGATGGTGGTAATGGCCTTGGTGTAGGTGTCTTGCGCTTCCTGGACTGGTGATTGGTGTTATCACGCAGGTCACAAATACTCCCAGTGAGCTTTGCTAGGCGATTTCCCATCTTAGCAGGCTTCTCACTTGTTACTGTACGATGCTTGGGCGTGGTTTTCTTATGGTTCATTGTGATGCGGGATGTCAACGACCGACATCTTGGCATGGGTGGGATCAAGTGATAGGGTTGTCAAAAATGTTAACAGAAGACACAGATAGACCAAAAGGATTACACGAGTATTCAACATTGGGAATAATATTGACAGACGCTATGCAATAGGAAATGTTGGTGCTGCTGGTACATCAAGCTTGGAATTTCTTCACGCATCGCTATCTGGCTACCGCCAAATGGGATCGAAACGGGCTTTCGGCTAGAAGACATACACAAGCATTTGCGACAACATCTAGTCTGGGTTCGCGCTGTCCTGTGTTTTAATTGAGAAGCTATTGTGCTTAGGCTTGGGAGTGTAGAAAGAGGCGTATGCGAACTCCCTTGTCGTGGCTGTAGGCTTTGCTGATACCAGTGAGCTTGAAGCTTAACAAGGAATTCTTACCAAACTTATCATACATATTTAATCCCGGAGTGCCTTGCCCAAACCTTCTGGATCTATATAATCTCAGGCGCCACACCTCGTCTCCTACTTGCTTACCAGTTGCTTTATTGGCTTATCTGAAGCTGTCCATTAGTAACCTATTCTCAATACTCTGGCTGATCCCCGCCTACACCAGCACCAACTCTTCGCGTACATCACAATTACCCCCTCCGATCCGTTGTAGCTGTCTGGATCAGCAGCTTACGCACGAAGGGAGTGACTGAGTCCCGACAGACAAGCGAGGACTCCCCTCTAGATTACTTACAACTTACACAGAAGTATGTTAGCTGCAGCATTCGCAGTCAATATGGTTTACTCATTCATGAAATGTATTGCGCCGTTTGCACGACTTTACTACGTAATACTGTATGATTCCCTGTCAGCCTCTCTGGGTCCTATTTAGTGATGATTGTACGCTGGTAGGCATTTTTACCTTATATCAATCAGAAGTCTTCGCGTAGGCAAAATGAACGGATCTGGCGGACGTACATAGCGCTTCCTATTTCATTCTGGTGAGAGAGTGAAGATGCACTTGTTCAATTATTGATATATCAGCCAGGACTGGATTGATGAGTTAAGGCGTTCTGTTGACTGATTGTGAGCTCTTGAAAAACTACCAGACCACTAAGTCTAATAGAGGCGGGTTGTTATTTATGTTCATAGCTTTATTGTCCGTCCATGGATGAGATGGTTGAGGATTTGGGTCCTGAAGGTGGTATGTGTGCTCCACATCGATGCAGTTATTGTTTTCTCTGTTACCATTTTTGCAAACAACAGCAGAGAGTCTTTACCATTACCAGTCCGCCCGCCAACATCCAATCCCTCTTTAACGTGACTCAGGTTTTTAGTCTCTGCCCTGAGATGTTAACCGCTCAATCTATTGTAACCGTGTTAGCTTTCTGTTCTCGTGTTTCGACAAGTCTTTCCGACAGTTCTGATTCTGTGCCAGGAATAACCCGAAGACTTTCTCTTGTGGAAAGTCTTGGCGGCGGTGTCCCTCTCGCCATTCCTGTTGGTGAGCATGGCCCAAAACAACAATCTACTGTGTACCAGCCGTCCTAAGGACTCACTCACAGAAACGCATCCTACCACGGTGATCGGCCAGTTGTTGGACTAGAGGCCGCCGGTGTTACATACCCAAGCTCTTTCTTATTGACTATCGCGCTAGCGAATAGAACTCGACCAATCTCTAAATTACAATTCTAGATTAAAATAGTCACGGCCTTGCTTATTCCGGTCCATGTATGCCAAGGATGTACCACCGCAGAGTTGAATATGCTGCCAGGAAGGTCAAAAGGCCACTGTGAGAAAGGATCGTTACTTTATTTGAGGGTGGGAGCAGAACCTGCACGTTGCGTTGGGTATTGCCTTGAAACCATAACAGAGAATAGACCAACCCAGGCCAATGCCAAAGCTCGCTGGTCTCTACTGGCAGTAGCTTTATTTATGGGGACTTTATTTGACGCTATAGTAGTGAGTAATTATTGTGAGTCCGGTTCATAGAGCTGGCCGTCTTATGATCCAATTTGGGCAACTTGTCCGACTGTGTATTCTCTTCTGTAAGGTACTGATTTATGCATTCTCAAAGAGAAGGAGCTCCGTGCAGTCTCAGTCCAAAGATCTCATGGAATAAACGTTGCAACACTCTGTCAGGAGACTCGTTTAGTAATCGCATCACTGCAGTTTGGGTGTCGCCATTATTAGGTTAGCAATAGAAGCGCACGCTATTTTGGCTTTCTGAAGGGATCCTGCCAGACCTGTGTCTCGAGGTTCACTCATTCACACTCATAAAAATCACGTTATGCTTAAGGTAGGGCAGCAGATAAGTGCTTGATTTGCCACATGGTAGCGATGAAGCTGTGATGGATTTTCGTGGTGGGAGATTGTTGTTTGTGAAAAGAGAAGAAGACAAGGCCAGGGGTATTTGTATCTTAGTTACAATTAGTAAATGCGAGTACTCTATGCGATTGCAATCGCCCTGCACAACAAAGAGTCTATTCCTGATTCCTGACCCGTTTGCTATGGATGGCAGTGAATGATCAAGATAGCAAAAAGATACAATGTATCCCTGGTACCTCCATCAACAAGACCCGGATGCTCTCCCACTGCAAGACAGGTACGATCACAGCATCAAGAGCTCCCAAGAGATTGACAATAGCCTCAAGATTCGGACGACTGCCTGACAATTGCCTGACGTCCTTAGCTAATATACATCATTAGAATCTGGACGTTTCTCTCACAGGCCCTTGAATGGACAGTCAAATATGTGGTCTGAGCGCTCTCAATCTGTCTTGCTCTAAGGGCTGTGAATCTTGGTTGTATCTGGATTTGTCAGGAGGTGGTTTGCTTGCCGCTGAGCCCTGGTACCCGAGAATGGAGGTCTTGCCAGATATGCCTGAGGTTTCCGAGATCGCTCGGTTATCTATATTGCTCTTAGGGGCGTAAGAGTAAGTATTGGCTAGGCAGGGACCTATATATAGAGACTCCCAAGTGCCAATATGGTAGACAATCTCAAATTTAAGCCTATTATATCTATAGTGCTACCATTCAAAGCTTCTCAATAACCGGTATCTAGTAGGGTAGATCTCAGAGATATACAACAAATATTAAGGCAATATGGGTTACATCCGGCATTTCTAGAGCCGATCTTAGGCACTCTAGACCACCTGCCTATTAGCCTTTTACCCTATAATGAGATATCTATGCCTTACCGGACCTATACTTAACTAAACTGAAGATTATAGAGTATCTTCTTATATAGATTTTATAATAACTAGTCTAAAACTAGTTATAGTGTTAATAATATAAAATATAGTGTTTTAGAGTAAATAAACTATATACCTAAGTTAGGAGATTTACTAGAGTTTAATTAAATACCTATTAACTCCCTATCTATAGGAGTATAGGTAGTAAATCACTCTACTGGGCTATATATAGTATTTACCACTACTATTATAAACTATTACTTGGTCTATACTTTATACTTAGCTAGTTACTAGATACTTTTCTACCGTTAATCTGTAAAATACTATAAGGAGATCTAGGCCAGTAGGTTTACTATTTAATTAAATAACCATTAAATTATAAACCCTCTTTATATCGCTACTATAAGGGCCTAAATATATAGCTTAATATATTTATATTATCTCGAAATACCTTTTCTAGAAAACTTAAGGATAGGATAGGATATAATTAGCTCTAGACTAATTAGAGCCAAGAGAGTCTTATCTATCCGAGTTTTTAACTTTACTAATCTACTATAAAAATTCTTCTAAAGACCTAGGTCTCTAGAAAATTCCTTTCGGGGATATAGCTTCAGTGGATAGAGCCTCTATTTTAAGACTCCTTTGGGGAGAAGTGTCTATAGATCTAGCCAGACCTGTTATCTAGCTGAGAAATGGCACGTTGAAGCCTGTATTCGAAGGCTGCTTATATTCTCCAGTCTGTATGAAAATGACGCGAACTTTAGACTGGCCTGAAGTACGGTTATAGATATCAATTCGAACGAACGTGTTGACCAATAGCTTGAAGGGAATGATTTATTATATTAATTACCTCTTCAACTGGCTCCAGTCTCTCCCTTTTAGCCTACTAACCAAGCACGAAAGATATGTAGTTATATCTGCCTGTAAGCATTAGATACTCACCTTCGAATCTTTGATTCTCGTATTATTTTTCACTCCTCCTTGATATCCAGTCTCTAAGGCAGTCTGCCTTCAAGCCTTCTCTGTCGTCCTGAACGATGACGATTGCTACTCATCCCGTTATTGCTTTTTAACAAGCGTTCGTCAGCACCATTATCGTTATATTCTACACTTAAGTGGAATAACGGCTTACGCCCTTTGCTTGCTTATGGCTTGTCCCCACTTGCTACCACTACCAACATACTGAAGTAAAGGTCAATAAGCCCTATAGGGCCACTATTGTCCTTAGCTGCTCTTATGCTTTTGGCAATCTTAATGCTACCAGTCCATAAAGTCTATATCAGCATCCTTACTTAAGATCAATAAGTAAATAAGAAGTATTATATAAAACAGCTCTTTTTGGGGCCAGACCGAAGTATATAGGATACTATAACAGTCTTTATTTATATATATATACTAGTTTCACCTTCTTATATACCCTATTGTTTACCCCTTATATTTCTTTTTGATTAGGAAGATAGCTAGCCTAGCGGTTATAAAATAACTTTTAAATATATCCCCTAGATTATTTATTACCTCACAATACTATATATCTATAGGTCTAAGGCTTATAGGACTATCTCCTCTCGGTATAAGATTAATACTTAACTATAAAGAAAGTATAATATCAACAAAATAATCACTATATTCCAAGTTAAGTAACAACCTTACCTCAGGTTATAGATTCGGCATAACACCTTACACTCCAGAGACTGCTTATTATACCCTTCCTAAACAGTAAACTAACCATAATACTCACAGTATAACATCCTCAAAACCAATATCTCACAGGCTCCTAGATACAGGACAGTAGCTTTAAAACCAAGGCCATTAAGAGAAGGATAGAAAACTAGTGTTTAAAACCTTCAGTAAATTACAACTTTAGACGTAAGCACTCATGAGTATTTTAGCGTTAAGCCGACTTACTAGTTATCTACACTGGTCAAACGCTCTGGTTCACCTGACATAGCTTTATTTTGCCAACATCAGGCTCGCCACGCCCAATATAGAGGTTACAGTAGGTAAAAAAACCAAATAGTTTATTCTTCTCTCTCACATTGGTCCCCTCTGATTTATACTTCTTATTTTTATAGGTCTAACCTTAAAACCCCCCCCCCTATCTTAAACCTCTCCCCTTTTAGACCTCTCTTCTTTAACCTTCCCTTATTTATATAAACTTTACCTTTCTTCCTACCACCTCAATACTATTTAAATTTATAACTAGCCCTCATTATAGAGCCCGAATTATTAAGTTATAACCTCCCCTATAAGCTAGGTTAAGAAGCTACACTCCTATATATATAGAGGAAGAATAGGCTACTCAAGGCGTAAAGTCTAAGCCCTCTAGTATACTATTATCTTCCCTCTAGTTACTCTATACTTTCTAACTAACTAAAAGACTCTTTCTTAACTCCCTATTATAATAATAAGCCTTAAATCGCCAATAACGCCTTAGATCTAGCTATTATTAATATCCAATAAAAGCAAGATAGAATAGACTAAGTGATAGCCAAGATTAAATAATAGCAAGAGAAGGTTTTACGCTTATAGACCGAGTATAACAATATATATCCTTTAATTAAGGTATATAAAGCTAATATCAAATAATACTAATACATTATAATTTACTTGCAATTAAACTTAACTAGACACAACAGGAAACTAACCTCCGCAAAGAATATAGGGCACAATTAGGCGATAAGCTAAATAGTATCTAGAAGCTATAGAAATATATTAGCCACACTTGATAGAACTATAGAGTAGCTGATTAAGTTTAATGTCACACCTTCTTACTTAAGGCTGTGATTAACGGGGTTGCACAGACAGCCCTTTTTCTAGAGACATCAAAGAGGCAATATTATTATATCTCGATGTATACAGTATCTCTTATCCCATGTTCTTTTGTAGCTCACGATTTGCTTGTAACGCTGTCATAGAGTGATTCATAGAGCCCACCGCCGTATAGCGCGTGGTCTTGAGGTTGGAAAGCTACAGCTCCTTCGTTTCGCAGTAACACCCTGCAAGCATCAATTTAATTACATTTATAAAGTAAATACGAGTTCTTCTGACCTCTGTGCCACCTATACGAGAAGGAGATGGTTTATGACCAAGGTCTCTTCGATACTACCAAAGCACAAACTATATTGTTTACCCGTGTCAGGAGATACTACTGGTAGAACTCGTCGCAGCTCCTACCTAATAGTCAATAGTTCCGGTAAATAGCTCGCCCTAGAATGAACACTACTGGTAGCCAATCTTTACTTTCCGCCCTCGGAGATAGTGGTACTAGCCAATAAAGGACAAGAAGCTATCGCAAGAGAGTTAATAACGACGCTTATAGACATTATATAGCAAACAAATCGTCGTTATCATTATCACCAGCGGTAATACCTAGGGCCATATAATTGGTATTAGTGGTATTATAGTTTTCGAGTTGCTTAAGGATATTAACTTTACAATGGCTGCAAGTCTTAGCATATGTATTAAAGGCCTTATGATCTAAATCGCTATCGTACCCATCTAGATTGACAGCACCGCGCTTAGTCACCGCCCTGCATCGGTGCAGAATCTGGGCGACAGCGTCATTTCCACTGGTACATAGGCCGCAACGGCGCCGAGACAAGCAACCCTGACAACTAAGGGGTCCTGTCAATGCTCAATGTATTTAGAATCGATGAGTTTCCCCGTACTGGGTCGAATTAAGCCGTAGGGTTCCCCTGGTGATGCCCTTCAGTCAATTTATTTAAACCTCAGCCTTGCGACTATAATCCCCTGTAGTATTCTGGGCCTCGAAATCAATACGAACATCGTATCTCAGGCTAGATCTGGAGTGACGCAAGAAGGTATCTCGTGACCTCCGAAACGCGTCCAAGTCCCAAGTGCCCTCCAAGTCGGTTCTTCCCTACAAGAAGCCCCAGTGCGAGATTTCGACTACTGGCTACAGCCAGCAGCATATTCATGAAGAGTGCACAAACCCTTGACCAGGTCGTTCTAGTCCAAATCCTGTGCTCGATGACCTTTAATCTTACAGAGGTGAACTGGGGGTGTCGGGATGTGAGAGCTGTCGATAGTGATGTAAGATGGGAGTTCGCCAATTTATTCGGTCGGCAAGATACCGAATACAGGTCTGATCGGTCTCGAGGATATGAAACAGAGTAACTTCCAGTGTGAAGGGTCTGCTCAGACGCAAGTCTCTGTTCACTCGATCTCGTCAGTAACAAACGTCTACAGCAGGTTAAGTAAAGACGATAGAATAAGACATGGATCTTAACACGCAAGATTAACCAGGTAAGACCAGGTCATACAAGCCTAAAGATTTACCAAGAGGTAGGATGGTGAAGCGAGTTGACCTACATATATATGAAGTCCAGCTGGCTTTGAACTCAAGATTAGCCATGACACTCTCGGCGGACATCCAAGGTGAGATCATATATCTTTATATATAATAACTTGAGTGAATGAGAACTGGCTGCAAGCTCCAAAAATACAATATCATCAGAGAAGAGAAATCATTTTTCTCAAGGCAGCAGACTAGTTGTGATATGGTTAGTAAATCCCTATTTCTAGTACTCTTAAGATACCAAGCTTTAACAGAGTTTTTAATCCTGCGATAGAAACTTTGAAGTAATGAGTGAGGTGGTCCAGCCTCAGGGCTGTCAGACCTCTGTAAAGAAATTACACACTTTTTCCTAAGTGAACCACACAGTATAGTAACCAGTTTTCTTAAGAGCACTAACATTCTGCGAGGAAAATACTATTTGGCTTTCTCTGAGGTAAGAAGGGTATCCTTGGAGAAGCTATATTGTGATGTCAATCCACATGAATATCTATGAAAGATAACCTATGCAGGCCAATCGTCAAGCAGGTAAAGAGTGAATCGTTTTAAACACTCCTCATCCTCATTGATCACAGCCTCCCAAGCATGAAATTCACCTTCAAAGTGGCGGCCAGGCCACATCAACGCTACTCGCCAACTCAACATCACGAGTTCATTTAACCGTCCCCTTAATGGCCACTCCCAAGAACACACCAGCCTGCGCTCTGTTAGGCTATTCACATGCAGTCCAATAGGCCATATCACTATATGACTTCACATGCATCCCCTTGATGCTAGTCCTGATATTGTAATTGTTTCCAGTCTTCACGTTGATCTTGTGTATTCTCAAGCGTTCGTGGTAGACCAGTTTCTTGGCCAACGACAAAGCCTGCTTAAGGGCTGCTCCAAATGATGGTACCTTCGTCTAGTTCGCGGGCCAGCTAGGCGAAATCAGACATACTTATCTACATTAAGTCTGGTAGCACCTTTAAAAAAGAGATCTAGCTGTCTTAATTAGACTTACAGAAATATTAATAATAGAGCTCTCTACACAGACCGAAAAGTAATAGTGTCTCGAATTCAATAAGGTTACCTACCATTTCAGCCACACAGGCATTCATAATTGCATAGGAATTTACTTACTCACTGTTCTCATAGCTTCCCTTGTCTTCGTGGTGACAACTGAAGCTCCGGTCTTTACACTGCATATTCCGCAGATTTTCAACACCGAGTTCTGTCCAACGACGGTTCCCACATCTTCAAGGTTTCACAGTATAGTCCTGTACCCGAGGACACAATTGGGGCTGGCATAGTTACAGCTTAGAGAATAGGAACGCAGGTGGAACTGAATTGGATTGGTTCAATAAGGCAGGAACTGTGACACTTGAACTGGCCACAGCTTCAATCCGGTGGTCATTTTCCATCAGGGACAGGTTTGGGTTGTTGTTGTTGGCTCCCTATGGATAGCACCAGTTATAGTTTGTGGTTCTATTTCACAAGAGTTTCGAAGCGTGTCCAAGTTCTCTACAGTTCCCAACCTTTCGAACGTGATGTCGAGGCTGGACGATGATCCAAAGTTTAGGACTGGTGCAAATACTACTCCTTTACAATCTGGTGTTGCAGCGGTAACAAACTTGCTTCATGGGGTAACGGTTCAAGGTGCCTTGTGGCCACTTGTTCTGACTGCATGAAAACAGGGCATTGCCAGAGTTGTTATCGTGGCCATCGCAAGAGAGGCTAAGATGCTTGTCGTTGTGGTTGTTTAGAAGTGGGGAAAACCAATACGTTGGACGCACAATCAAAAACTGCCTGGCTACCTCGTCTCTGCAGATGCTTTCTGGTGCTGATTTGTAAGAGCCTCTCCCAACCCTCGACCAATTATGCATAGATCTTACATCATCACCTACACGCGTCTACAAAGTCCCATGTCAACGCCAGGGAGCATCTCCAGGACTCTCATTCCCAACGCCTACCCTGAACCAGAGATAGAAGCCAGTATCGCCAGTCAAACAGTAATACTGGCAACCAAACCGATAGTATAACGGAATAGCACTGAGGTGGTGAGTGACAAGCGTTGTTTTCAAATGCTCCAGAAAGATGAACAAGGGTAGGGTGAGATGTCAGGCGAGACCAAAGGCTGGCGGGGCAAGCGTAAGATTAAGCGTTGAAATAAATTGGGCAAGGAATCTGACGTGGACTGACTGAAAGGTGCCGCATTGCTTCAAATGCAACTGTGATGGAGAGGTTTGGCAGGACAGCGCTCAACCACATGTACCAAGCAGGGAGAACTACGTTTCCAGTGACATCCAAAACCCAAGTCTTGGCTACAACCCCTTGCCTGGTCACCTGCATGTCTCAGTCTGTTCAGCCAACCTCCATCACGCACGCGTTGCACAATCTATGCAAGCAAACGCGTCTCTTTCACTCTCAAATTTGGTGGCTGGTGGTTGGTTGGCGCGTGAATGAAACAAGAATTGCTTTTTGCTGACCTTAGTGTTGGAGTGGCTTTCTCGTCTGGTGGCTGGGCCATGCAGCCAGGTGTGAAATTGAGGAGATGTGGACTTCGGTATCTGTATCTAGTAAGGAAAGGTACATCGGCACTGGGGGACGCATTCACTGAACGCGCAGACGCGTCAGAGTGACATCTAGTACATTTGTTGTCGTGGTTGAAAGTTCATGTTTCACCAGGCCCAAGTTTCAAACTCAAGGTTTGGGAGCTCGTTCACCAGCAGAGTTCAAGAACAACGGCAGTTCAACTCAGCCACACAGAAAGTGCACGAAGGAATAGTCTGTGCCTCAATACTCCAATGCTCTATCTTGGATTTATATGCAGCTTCTTCAGAATGATCACCCGGACTGGTAATGTCGAGAGTACAGCAAGATTAGCGGACTCCAGCACAGCAAAACTCGCGAGAAGAGAACAATCAACCACCAGCCAAATCTTTTCCAAATGTCTCTCGAGTGTAGGAATGATGCCTGTCATTTTTTAAAATCTAGGTCAAATTGATGTGGTTGCAAGCCCACAATCACTTGGACGGCCTTTGAGCAATGGGATAACGTTACTGTTTTTGGAAGTCGACCACCATGCTCAGAGGTTTTCCGTCGCTCACACATAGGAATGATAGTGACATATTTCTCGAGGCCGGAATAAATTGTTGTTGGTGACGGGCCGGTCTCCTGTTGATAAATGATTCTAGTAGACGCTGGCCGCAGCCCAACTTTGGAAATCCGTCACCACCGCAAATGACGCCCAAATAACCTGTGCTCTTGGATTCCATGTCGCTCAGATTTAAATAACATTCTGTTCATTGTTCTTCCCAGGTGTAGATAGGGAATAACTCTGCATGCTCTATTTATTTTTCCACCTTCCACCAATTGACATCCGTGGTGATGTATGTCTCTATCTGCTACATTCAATCGATGCAGCAGGACCAACACTCACAGCGGACAGAACATCAAAATGCATGCAAACTTGTAAGAATGAGCAATAGCACGTATTGAAAAAATATTGTAATGAAATACCTCAAAGCTATCATATTGTAACTACCCGTCATTACTAGTTAACTACCAAACACCTGGTCTAGTGTTTGAAGACCAACTTGCTCCAATTGGCATCAACGCCAGCACCCCAAATGAACTCCAAAGTGCATGCAAGTCTGAATGGAGTGTTAAAGTATTTGTATGCATGTTGAGTTAATCAAATTGATCGTGCTGCTTTTTGCCTGTCGATACCACTTAACTACCTGTAATCTGCTGCAGGCTGGAAAGTCCACTTGCAACTATTAATTGACTTCAACACCAACAGCCCAAATAACGTCGAAAATACTCATGGCTGCACAAATATTGTCCCTTGATCATCACAGATCATATGAACCTTTTCTTCGTTTCCGAAACAGCGGTGGTTGACATGTGCATACATGTGCAAGACATCAAGAAATATTAAAGACACTCCGGGCAAACACTTCAACGCAACTGTCATGGTTTCATACCATTTTAAGATGGTATTTCTGCACATTCCTTTCACTCCTGTCTGCTTTCCCCTACTAATTGTGTCATCTTTGAGGAAAGTCAGACTAGTTCCTCAGTAAGTCAATTACCACAAGTTGGGATATCAGTTTTACGAGCAAAACACCTCTAGGCATCGAACAAAAGAGAACACTATAAGTTTCAGACCCAAATAGACAGAACATAAAGTCAAATTGACATTTCATAGGCTAAATACTCTTGCTCGGACTCCCAGTGTTAAAAACCGTAACAGTGCCATTCTAATCCGCCAGCCAAATTATCGCTTCCTCTTGAACCAACTTCACGCAATTATCTTCCTAATATCTTCTCCTTTCACTACCTCATCTTCTAATTTAGCCTCTCTATCCCTGTCTCCATCTTCATCAATCGCCTATGCCATCGCTCATTTGCCCAGTGGTTCCCATTCGACCGACACCTTCCCATACAACACTGTCGATTAACTTTTGTCGTCTCGATTCCAAAAACCTCCTCGCCATCTTTTTCCTTCGTGTCTTTCACAACTTCAAAGCCATTATATACCAGAGTTGCCAGCGCCGTCACCCTAAGTATTCCAGTCCCTGGCGGATCCACTGCCAAAACACTTTTTAACTTGACCGCTACCTTGCGCAAAGTATATACACTCCTCAGGAAGTGGCCGATGGAGCTTCTTGGTGACTGCACCCCTGAAGAATTGAGCAGAGGTTTGGGAGAGCAGTTCTTTAAGCTTCTTAAGACTGCGCAAGACTCCACTCCTAAAAACATGACCACCTTACTCGCCGTGTCGAAATTGGAGATCTTAGCTAGCGAGGATAACTCTAGAGAGCCAGTTTTCGACCTCAGAACTTTCTTATAGATACCGGACTCACTGGAAGACATCAATACCACCAGGAAAGGTGCGCGAGAGAGCATTAAGAATGAAGGGGAGGACGAGATCATGCCCTAGTCCGAGACTGTTCCTGTGTAAGTTTTTGACATTTTCTGATTACGTAGAACACCCCTATTTAACAAGGTTCTAGTCCTCTAGAGATCATAGAGTCCGTCCGGCTTTTAGTATTTGTGTCAGACAGAGCCTATTCCAGGCCAGGTGGATTTCGCCAACGCCGTCGCCACACTTGGCGGGATTGGCAACACCGTCGTCGAAGCTCGAGGTGACAGAAATGCAATTGGTCTTGAAGCGTTGCGCCCTGAACTCGCTGCCGGCCCTGCCAAAGTTGGAGATCTCAGCCCAAAGACTGAAAACCACCTTCTTGTCATTCTGAAGGAGCTTAGAAAGGCTCTCCAAGACTTAACTAAGGTAGCATTTACTGAGAATCACTAGGGGATCAGGGAGACACAGACTCTACAGCGACAACTTAGCTAGGTCTTGACTACGGCTGAGGAAAAGGTCAGATAGGCTGGAGCGAAGATCAAGAGCCTGTAAATACGCTGGCGAACAAGGAGAAGGCTCACCAGGGCTAAGAAACCCAAGGAGATTAGTCTGGCTCTGGCAAGGGGAGAGCAACAAGACTAGGTAATTGGTATTCTGTGGATACTCTTAAGAGACTTCAACGGGGATGTTGTGTCTGTAAGAAGAGTCGTGAGGCAGTGTCCGGAGGGCCCGTCGGCTAGAGGGGGCGGCAAAGACATGGCAACTACTCTTTCATAGTTCCCCAGAGCTTAAGCATGGTATGGGAGGCAAGTAATAGTCACCTGTAGATAGTATCTTGTGAAAATAGTGCGGTAATAGTCAGCATGAATAAGACCCGTAAAAGACTTCCTTGAGTAAGACCCCTGCGATGCGTTTTAGGATAATCGCCAATCTATATTGCCCAGGGAAGAGCTTTATGTAGTCTCTGGTCATTCCCCTCTCGAATGTCACGCGGCATATTCATACAGATTCGCTACGCTGCCTCTTCCAGCATCTCAAGCTCTCCTCCCAGCATGACTCAGCGCCACAAGAAGGTAGAAAGAAGGGGCCTTCGCCGTTGCCGTTTGAATGTTGAGTACAGACATCCTGGCCCTGTTTTGGCAGCCTCGTTAAGTGGTCAGCAGACATGAGAGAAGCAAAAGAATATAACGGATCGGTACAAACGCCCAAGTCACTAGAGAATCCTCAGGTCTTGTACTCCTGGTAGCCTCGACCGTTAATTCGGACTGGCCCCAACAGCAAACTGGTGTCAAATAAGCGGTGGGATAGAAGTCACCAGATCCCCCTTGCTCCAAGTTGTGGTTGCCAAGTTAGTTCTGGCTCTCCCAAGGCTCGGTATCTGTATGAAGACGTTCATTAAATAACCTTTCACTTCTTCAAGTCTTGTGTACTATAGTAATTCGTAAACTCGACGTCGTTCACTTGAAGATCCGGGTGGTCTCCTATCATGCCAGTTTATAGGTGGAGGGTCTTTGATGCGTTCCAGATTCTTTTCTTTAATCTTCCTAGACTTCCCAATGTTTCAACATGTGAGGAATAGCGTTCCTCAAAGATTTTGGCTCCACTTGCGTCTCGATTCGCAAGCAACAGACTGACCAATCCATCTGGTAAGGGCTAGACTTGGACTGACTTAGCCTTGAAGATTGAAAGCATACCGTTGAGTTTCTCACTCCTTCTAGCGTACAATGAGCTGGTTGATCCGATCCTCTGTATTTCAGTAACATGTTTCGGAGTCGTATTCGCACAAACGGCTCTTCAAAACGTAAGTGATAACGTTCGGTTGATCCTCGGCGCCTTTACCTATCGAGGCTCATCAAGGCCATGTTTCAATTTAGAGGCAGTCTGTACTAATCTAATATGTAGAGAATTATTTCCGTGTTGTATTTATGTCCAATATGCGTCCGAAGATTAATTGTTTCCCTTTTTAGCAATATCGTTTTGTGGTCGGTGGTTAAATAGCCTTCTCTAAGAAACTCGTTATTACCGCCCTGACAAGTCAAGATAAGGACCAGTCGTGCTTCAAATACTCCAGCCAACCCAGAAAGATAATATACTCACGCTAGTTAGAGAAAGCATTTACTTCCAACACCGGTCAGTAATCAGACAGGTTAGATACCACCATCTTAAGTCAAGCCAGACCAGCTACAATACGACGGCCAGGAATAAAGTCAAACACCTCTTTTAATACATTCTCATCATCAAAAGTCGTTTTTTCGTGGTTTTTTATTTGGCGCAAGCTCTCAAACGCCCGGTGCCCAAATCGGCCTCGAGAGGAATCCTCTTCACAAGCTTCGACGCGATGGGAATATGAGAACGTTATAGAGTGGGAGGATCTTATCGCGGTTCAACCAGCAATTCATCTTTGGAGACAGGATCATGTATTACGAGTAGATTTTGCTGTTATTCTCGATTGAAGAAATGCTGTTAACGTTATGTCCACCAAATTGAACCATCACCACCAAGAACCGGGCAGTTGGGACACTCTCGCAGAGCATGTTCAAAATTGTAAATAACATAGACGACATTTTATTGAAGCTTCAAAAAAAAGCATGTATGGTTCTTTTTCCTGCGCGACATCTCAAAGTCTTACAATACATGTCTGACCTCAGACTGCAGAAGGGAGATTGACTAGCTGTTTTATTTTAAAGAGATGAATATAACGTCGCATCCAAAATGGATGAGTGTTGTCAGACACGTCATTCATTTACTTGAGAGCGCATCTACATTAGTTTTGAGCTGATGCGACACCTCAAATTCTTAGAATCGGAGTCTCATCTTGGGTGATAGATTGGAAATCGACAAGCTGATATGGGTTGAAAGTGAAGAAAATAACGTCGGGTCTAAGAATGATGAGAGTTGTCAGACGTGTCGTTCATCCACCTGAGAGCGCATCTGCATTGTTTCTGAGTCGATGCGACACTTCCAAGTCTCTGAGCCTAGACCGACTCCTCGAGCTGAGGGACCTCGACACTTTACAGCCGGGACACACAAGCATTCATACACAAAATGCCAATTGAAAGATATTTCCTAGCTTAAAAAAATAAAACCATTTAGCCAGTCTCCGTTTCTCTTGAGAGCAGCTTGGATGACATGGTGCACATCAAGGCCTCTCACTACAGCATATCTTGATACCCGGGGTCAGGATAGAAGAGTGCAAAAGAATGGCGCCAGGGCCAGAAGAATACAATTGAGATATCGTTTTCTTCTTGCTAGGGTGTTTAGAGGTCGTACAAATTAATTTAGCACTTTTAATGCGTTTATTCTTTACCTTGGTTCGTGGATGCTTGTGCTTTGGAATCTTATGTACCGACCTTAACTACAATGCCGGGCAAGTCTTATATCTTGAAGGAACGATCTGCTAAGATGGTACTGATATATGTATCAGGCCTTTCTCCATCCGTTCTATCCACTTGGGGTCCTCTTGGTGTATACTCGTAAATTTTCTATGAAGTTTCCCAACTTGGGTCACTTCGAGCTCGGGAGTCGGCAGATTCGCGACAAATTGTGAGGCGAGATACTCACCTCAGCAAGCAATTGGGTCATCAAAAACAGGCAGAGACATGTCCATGAGTCCAGACCTCAATGTTTTCCAAGGTTTCGATTATTGAAGGGCATGTTTGTGGCGCGACCCTGTTGTAGCTAGCGACATGAAGGAAATATATGGTGCGCAGGACATCGAGCAAAACGCGGGATGCTTTCCACGACACTCATTTACCAATGAAGAAAATATGTAGAAGCAAGAGAAACAGCTAATGGATTGACAGGATACTTTTTCTCGTCTGTGAAGGACTGCGGCAGCCAGATTCCGTGGTTGGCAACTCTACCAAAGTCCCACTCTGCCAATGTTGGGATCTCATGAACAGACAGTAACGAATATCAAACATGCAATGCGCAACCAAAAAGCCAATTTAGGCCTTCAGATTTGGCACATTAATGAAACGAGCTTAAAGACATAACTAGAAAGAATCACTGAAAGTTTGAACCCAAAATGATGCTAAGCGACAAACTGAAGTCGCAGTCTTTGCCCGTGACAAAAGCACAGTGAGCAAGAACAGCACTCAATTTCCAAAGTCGGGAAACTCCCTCAGTTCGACCATTCAGGTGCTGTAACTCTATTGGCCATTATAAACTAAGTAAAACTTTAACTGGAGGAAGTTTCAGTACTTTCTAGGCCAAGTTGGTGGCAAGCGACAATCTGAAAACATTGGTCAAGTCCTTACGCGCTGGTGGACAATCTTAACAATAACCGCAAAACTTCCAAGACGCGACACTCGGCCAAAAGAGTATTTGAACCATTGAAAACTTGAAGATCGTCTAAAGCATGCACTACCAATGGTTGCAGTAGCTTTCATACTAATTTGGTTGCGAGCGACAATCTGAGGATGTTGGCCGAACGCTCAGCAGCAAAAGCTGGAGTGCGGGACACTTAACCAAGACAACAACTGGAGTTCTCAAAATTTATAAAAGAATGCATCATATACCAATACGTCTTGCATAAAAGAATTCACTTTATTTCAAAGAGGTCTGATGGCGAGCGACGAGTTTGTAAGATGGTCTGATCCTGGTGCGCGAGGTAAATCCAAGCACACAGACCAAGTATTGGGACCGGTGCACTACGCCAATGTATCGATTGAAGATCTGAAAATTGGTCAGAAGATGTATTGTAAAGTAAATAATTATACAAAGAAGAAACCGTATTTTTCTACCTAGAGATGGGGGCGAGCGACAAGTCTGAATGAAGACTACGGCTCCAGGCGTTATTACAGTGGGTTCACCAACTAAAGCTGCTGGAGGATTTCCTGGTGTGCTGGCAGTCTATCGTATACAATAGAGACTGGGACATGGAATACTCCATCAAGACAGTGATTAAGACGCTGAAAGTCTGGTAAAAGATGTATTCTATACTTTAAAGTGATATGCAGGAACAACGGAATCTTAGGAGCGAAGATGGCGGTGCGCGACACGTTTAAATGATAGGTAGAATTACAGGGGCGGTTCCAGTGATTGAGCCCACTAACCCCGCTGGAGGGCTCTACTATGCTGACGATTGGTCGCAGACCTGCAACCAAGCCAAGTACTGGATGACGAGACATTCAACGAGGTTTGCGAATGCGACGCTGCAAGTAGGTCTCTATAAGCGGCTATAGGGATCTTGAGATCAAAGTGCTTCACACGTAGTTACCAGTCCTTTAGTTCTGGCTCGGCATGGATGGCGAATATAAGGTCACTGGACATGCGTGTTGGTGGGCACATTGGATAACGGTTTGCCCAAGGGAAAGAGTTTCATATCCAGAGGAGGTACGGCTACGTCTGGAAGTGGGCTAGGGCTCTTAGGGGGCATGGGCAGCCCATTGGCGTTGGTTCTGTTTGCATCGCCGGGTCTCAAAACCCAGTCTTGATCACGACGCTGTTGAGTTCTGTCGGGACGAAGAGGGAGTTTAGTTGGCTGGAACAGGGAAGCTTTATCAGATACCCGTAGAGGCAACGATTCAAGGTATTTATGAGAGACATTCTTGTATAGTCCTTTCCAGGCTGATCAGCCAAATGGTTCGCCAAGCTAAGGGCTCCACCCACCAGGGCTTCAGTCTAGTTTGCATCAACGTGGAATAGACGGAGAGACATTGGTGGCATGCGAGATGGATTAGGGAGGAGATAGTGCGCCGGTATTCCGGCAAGATACAGTTTGTCAACGATCCATTCCTAAACCAAAGCATGATCAGTAATGTTTGGAACGCTATGGTAGTTATACGGCCCACCATCAGGCGTGTTGGCGTTGTCGTCTGTGATGTATTGAGCATGCTGACCTATCTGGTGGAATACGTATCCCGAGCGCAAACTCAAGAGATATGAGCCTTCGTTTGCCTGCTTTGATAGCTTTCTGTTCTAACGGTTACTGGAGAAGGAGGTCCCAGATGAATGCACATCGGTGTTGATGTGATTGAGGGCACCAACGAGATCAGCAACGTCTGATTTGATTCTGCCCGTAGGAACATAGGTTGAGCGAGAGCTCGTTTTGGTGAAAACAGACTGCTCATGTACAGCGTTATCAGGAGTTCCAGTCATCGCTTGACTAGTCCTGAGTTTCTTGAAAATATCCTTTCTGGCAGCTTCAAGCACATCCTCGTGCATCTTTATACGTGCCGGGCCAAAGCGGCCGTGAATTCAGGATCTGAGAGAGCAAGTGTCTTTCCAAGCTACCAAGCCGAGGAATATGCCAACTCCATTAGCCCGAGATCAGAATTCAAGACCTGAAGGTCTGTGCCAAAGTTTGACTGAAAGAAGACATCCTTGTGCGGTGGATGAGGCACTTGAGTTGGCGCGAGAGGTCCTTGTAACATTGCGGCTGTTTGATCTCCAGGCATCGTACAATAACGAACAAGCGTGTAACCATCCGTCTGATGGCGTATTATAATGTCGCCGATAGTCTTGTTATCTCCGTCACCCTCAGGGACTTCACTGCTCGCAAGGCTCGAACCTTATCGCCCAAATCGCGCAACATGCTGACTACGTCGGGTGCATTTGGAGTTAGAGCCGTGTACTCTCAACTATGCAAGCTTGTCATCTTAACATGCTCTTTTCCATCCACAACAATGACTGCCTTTCTATCAACCCCTTAATGTGAGACAAGATGAGCCAGCATAGGTGTTGGGACAGCCACGTCTATGAGCCCAAGACGATGGGAAACAGTCATGCTAAACGCTGCCGTCCCATTTGTCTTGGGGTTGGGGTCGTCATTCGCGACAGCGGCCGAAATTGTACCAGCTGTAGTAACGTTGCGAATGTGACTCATAAAACGGTAAGGCGCGATGTCAAACTCAATCTGGCTTCTCGCGTTGGTGAATAATTTCTTAAAGACTCCAGTGGGTGCAGCGATGAGGCTAGTCTTGACTTCAGCCGCTTCATCCCTTAGATTATAAAGTAGGACAAAGTTGGCGAGATGATTCTTTCCGATGTATCAGCGACAGAAACAACTCTCTCGGCAGTTGTATCCCATCCTAGCGTTTTATTTATGTCGAGCCCCTTAAAATACGCATCACGACAATCTTGATCCACTGCAAGCTCGTCTGAAGTGAAGAATACTAATGTAAACCAAAAAATCGTGGGCACGTTATTGTCTGGCACTTTCTGACTATCAAGACGAGCCCATGGCAACTAGGGATCGCGAAGCACGATGTGAGGCAGTGTCCGAAAGGAAATCTCGAATGGCTAGCTGAATGTAAGACTATCGACTCCCGCGATTCCGATTACACACAATACAGTTACAGTACAGTTTGTTCACTAGTTAGTCTAACTACAGGGTTGAAGTATGGTGTTTATAACAACGATAAGCGAGAATCAGAATGTGCTTCTTCCCGTTGAGCTGGATGCTTTCGTGCTCAGCGACCAAGTTTATGATAGGGGGCCAGGCAAGGCCAAGATAGCTCCATTGTCCCAGACTAACTATGCATTCCTCCGCCTGGACATTTCCTACTTCCAATCTGATATTCACATCGACAATGACATTCAAACTATTGCACCTGACCCGGAAAGGTGTCAAAATGGCGCGGATCTCAATACCCGGATCACAGATCTTAGATCGGGCAAGAGACGCCCTGGGCGACGTGGAATCTACCTACATTGGACAATTTAGCGCATCCATCGTAGTGGTGCGACTAGTACCGAGGACAAGGACAGTGACGCTCGTGGCCTACCAGACTTTCCAGAAGCGCCGACGAGATGGCTCGTTGTGCGTCATATCCATGGCCAGTGCTCAGCCCAAGGAAGCCCGCGACATCTTCCAGCCGGTCATGGCGTGGATTGTTAAGAGCGACCAGTGCCGAACTTTGGATGGCCAGCAAAACAGTGATAATAAATTAGTCAACCCTGTCGATGTCATTGAAGAAACGGCATGTTGATGTCTCCCCGTTCGTGAGCACCCGAACCAGATCAGAGCGTACTGGACAAACAGGCAGAGATTTTCATTGGGGACAAGAGAGAAGCGGATCAGTGGAATACGACAGCCCCGTCCAGTGATGCGCCTGATAAGGCCAAGAGCAGGATCAACTTGCAGCTCATAGGCACTTCAACGAACTCTTCACTCACTACCAAGCACACTGCTTGAACATGTTCTCCATTGTTGAAAACTTCTGCTACGACAAGAAGAATAATATGTACGCAGAAACTATCCAGTGCAGTTATTCGGTCATCAGGTGGAATTCCTAGAAACCCTGTGACATCATGACTTTGAGGAAGACCCAAGATGGCTGGCAGACACGAGAAGAACGTTTCTAAGAGCTGAATGTCAAGATCAAAGGATTTCAGAAGTATTCCGATCCTATACCAGAGTTTCCCTAGGAGATTGCGGACTGGTTTACCGCCAGCATAAAAGAAGCACCATTTGACACTCGTGCCCTCTGTCGCGGCGCCATATATGACGTGGCGTGGAGGTTTGACAAAGCTCTCGACAATGTGCAAGTCGACCAATGTGCTAAGATTCCAAGTGGGCAACAGCCAGTAGTAATTGGTACAACACTTATGGAGCCCATACAAGACGTGACAAGGACACTCCAAAAGGGCAAGTTGAGGTATCACTCAAGCGTCTCGAGGCTATCTAAATGAGCCGCGATGACGGCGTCGCGTTTCATGTCCAGGCATCGGACTTGATGTATAACTGGAACTTTGCCCGCTTTGACGGTCGGGACCACTATCACGTAGCAACCAGTGAGGATAGGGCAGCTGGCGAGAAATCAGAGTTGCCCAAGGATCAACAAAAAGAGCTCGCTGAGTTGAATCGCTATTGCCGTCTCAGAGATGTATCGAGAAGACGTCTGAAAGCCGAAAGGCTCTCCGCCTTCTCCAACTGCTGGCTTACTGTAACAAGAGCCAAAAAGACCAGCGATATCAGCTCAGCGGTCGATCTCCTGATCGAGGAGATTGAGTCGCTGACAAAGACGATCAAAGATTTGGACCAAGTCATCAAGATCAAGTCTGGTGACGACCCTAAGCATCCGGAAGAAGTCAAGGAGTTCGAGAGAGGTGCTAATCCCCCATTCGCACAACGACGGGATCCAACTCTGCCTGTCGGAGGGGTGCGTTCCGGATGGGAGTCTAACTACCTGTTGGCTCTGCTAGATCGCCTTAACTGCCGAATCATAAAGCCAGACTTTGAGAAAGTTGACGCATCGTGGGATGCGCTCTTCAAGGATGTGATTGACGATAGACTACCTAGCTGGATGCAGCAATATACCCAGAATCTCCTGCGCGAGTTTATATTTCTTCGCAGCCGTCGCCAACCCACTGATAATGGTCATCCAGATGAACCAAACCAACTCGCTGAACGAGGCTTGATACGTGGGTCAGTGCACCCGCTCGGGGAGCTGCGCGAGACAGTTGTTCGCCCCCCTCCTCAGTCGGAGACCCCCCTTTTCCACGATCTTTTAACAAAAGATGTTAATGGCGAAAATGTCTGGCACCAAGATTGAAATAGGACTCAGCCTTGGTTTCCCTTGTTTCTTGAATGGGAAGCCGAGTTCTTCGACATCTCATCTAAATACTGGGAAATATCAGATTCCAAATGGTGGCACAGCAAAGGGGCCAAGACACACTATAATATCAATGATGGCTTGGATTTTGCCAAAGAGTATTCAAAGTTGGAGGACCGCCGCTCTTTTTCAGGGCACATTCTTATTCTTCCCTAGCCGAGCTCCAGCATTGAAGCTATGATCACTCAATTGCTATTCAACATCTAGACGAGTATCTTCCACAAGACGAACAATGCAAGCTGGTTCAAAACTTGCGCAAGTTACGATTACTCTTAGCACTACTTAGTGACTTGGATAGTCACTTGTAAACCGTTGAGTAGGGAAATCATGTCAAAGCATCTATTCTAGACTCTAAAACAGGTGCTATGGAGTTTCTACCTGAAGCACACCGTCCTGATGCCGGCTTTGAGAGCAAAGTAATGGCTTTTATGGGCATTGAGATAGATGCGACTCCTTACGGAACTACCAAAAAGTGCATATCGGGCCCGACCGGTCCGTCATCGTTCAAACCCGTTATACACGGTCAATTTCGACTGCGTAGGGTTGACATGATCGATAAATTCGGCCAGGTAGTGCACCTCCTGGATCCAACGCCAGTACCTGACGATGCACTACCAGAAAAGGTGCCGAAGACGTGGCCTTGTCTCAGCGACTGGTATTCCCCAGGCTCCAAATTCGCAAAGAATGTAGGTCCTCTTCCGAGTATTGTGGAAGATGTTGTCGATAAAAAAGACCTAAGGTACGAGTTTGTGCAGGTCCCACCACAAATCAACTAGACTTCACGTATCAATGCCAGCTGGGTTATCCGAGCTGAACCAACCAAGGACACCAGTAGCAAAATTGCTACCGCAGTTGATGATAAGCCCAAGTTCCATAAGCCGTTTTGGCGAGCTGCACATGACTGGGACTCTCCAATCTGGGGTTAAGTCATTATTAACTACGCCAATTACGGTCTTCAATTCTTCCTTCCTTCTGGTGCTTTCTATCGAGGAGTGCGACTGGGAGGTCCAAACGGGGCGCTCTTGTCTACTGAATGGCTGCCATTCCAGGCTCCAGGTGATCCTGACGGCGGCAATAGAAGTGATCCAGCCGATGTGGTATTGCCGCCAAAGAAGTGGCCAGATTGGTTCAGACTGTGGCCACCACTAACGATTATCTACAACCATTCATACCCATGCTATCAGGTATAAGTACCAGTACCGGCATTGCTGCCTCGAGCGCTTATTTCGAGTTCAAAAGTGCGCTTATTGGTAAGCCTCTTACTCTGTTGAACATGGGTTGGTGACTTGAGCTGGCTGCGCCGCAGTAGGAAAGCCGTCTCATCGGGGACGACACTGTGAAGAAGATGCTTTACAAGTCAACTGTGAGAAGGGCTGACCCCGGCCCAGGGTGTGAAAAGGATGAGGCAAATGACGCCGCTTTCTATCGGTTCTCGGTCAAGCTCGGAGATCGAGAGCGAGGGTTCGACGGCGTGTAGGCTACTTTAAACCTTTATCAAATCCGAAGGAAGGAGATGCTCTGGATCTAGACATAATCTACTCCTACTTCTACCTAAAAGTCACGCTTTTGACGCCGAGTTGAATAAAATGGACACATCCGTGGATCTGAGCAGGGGCAGTCCTGTTGTGCAGATATCACAGGATAATATCCATGTCTGCCACCATATTACATCGACTTACTCAACTTAGATGGAGGTCATGTCTCCATTGATGAGGTTGAAGACATCTGGAACGAGCAGATGAACGCCTTTGGTATAATTGTTAATTCATTCTCCCCAGTTCACGCCTACTCTGCCATCCTACCAGCCAAGGAGTTCGTTCTGCCAAACTGGACCTGGCAGTCTGCCCTGGACAACATCTCAGCATTCTTCCATATGGCACTTCTGATCTTTATCAGCGACGTGCCTAACTTTGTACCGGAAAGACGATTTGTGCAGGGTTAGCTACCACCCAAGCTTGTGCCGGTCTCTGAGCGACGGGTTTTCCAAAACAGTCCCTGCAGAATGAACAAACACTACAGACAACGTTAATACATTATTGACCACCCCATGCTTCGGTGTATTGTTCGTGTCGAAGAAGATTTATTAAAAGCACATCATGGATTACTTGACACTACAATCTTTCCTCGTCACCTCGGAAGTGGCGATAGAGCTATCCATCTGTTGACCTCTAACTGCCACGGTACCGATAAGAGAACAATTGAGCGTGCATTTCAGGTTCATGGAGGGAGAGACCACGCAGCTGACCGAATTGACAAAGTCGTTCAATGTATCGAAAACATGACGTGTGCAAATTTACTGACCACCTCACCCAAGAAAGGCTGATGATCTTTGACGCCATCGTTAATTCACCTATTGGGATGGTGATCATTGGGAAGGTCTTGCAAGTTATATTGTGGATGCAACTTTGAAGGTTATTTACTATAAGCAGATCAACCGCAATGAGCAAGTTTACTGTTGCCGGGCTAGGTGTGGAGCGCTAGACCAAAAGGCAGGTTTCTACGAGGAACCACGAACGTTCATTTATATACCTCATATTTATGTAAAGCCTGGTAGCACCTTTAAAAAAGAGATCCAGCTGTCCTAATCAAATCCATAAAAATATCAATAATAGAGGCCTCTACACAGACCGAAAAGTAACAGTATCTCAAATCTAATAAGGTTACCCACCATATCAGCCACAACTCTATTTCTCAATGGCATAAAAACCCTTACATATACCTCATATACGGGTTTATTATACTGGCTTGGTTCAAGGAATAGGTGCAGACGGTCGGCTACTGATGGTCACAAAACTTACAGAAAAGGGTAAGAATGGACAGCCAGATAAGGCATTCCCTTTCACCAAACCAATTGAAGCTGAGCTACGGCTACAATTGGCTTCTTGGTAGAAACCTACTGCTCCACGACAGTGACGACATGCCGCTCAGTTAAAAGGGCCAACTCTCTTCGCTTGGCCGGATGCTTAGCAAGATTTCTATTGTGAACCCAGTTTCAGGCATGCAATACAACAGTTGGCCAGCTATGTATTGTGTGGCAGCCCAGCAGCTTTTCTCAAGCTCAAATGCTGAGATTGAAACCACGCCAACAAACCTGTCTAGCCCTACCTTCATCATGGTATGGAGCGAGCCCGGTGCTCAAGGACGCTAACACAGAGTATCACACTACTTTGGAAGTCCTCTTTTACATGAATGCATGGTTCCAACTACGGGAGCATCAAGTGTGGGATACCGCCCTTCTTCCGAAATTTCTCACCCCCTGCCAATAGCCGGCGTATCTACGACAGGATACCGATCAGGAGTGTATGAAACATTCAGTATTGAGGGGCTTCTGAGCCCTACTACGCCACTTATCACCTAGATCAGAGAGCAATCACATGCAGTGAAAGCCATTCGAGTTTCGAAAAAACTTGTTACCTATCCTAAAGACATAGGTCAAAATTGGTAGGACTATGTGGACGACTTGGAAGACGATAATCAACGGCTTCCGAATGAAGTGGAAACTCGAAAATGGATTTACGAACATGTTGGTGATATTATGGACCGCATTTGCCATACGCTGTCGTGGGTCCCAACCGCGAAAACCGTTGCCCGGATACCCGGTACCAACAAGATCCCAAATGGCTGAAAAAGAAGGAACTCGGGCATATTGGGTCGAACGAGGAGGCCCGTGAGCCTGGCGCTGCTCGCCGTGATTCATCGATTGATCTTGACTTTGAAGAGTGTGTTTTCAACGTCAATGATGGCGCCCTCCAACATGAACAGGTCATCGGTCAGGCATCCTGTCTCTCTTCTCACCCTCTCAATCTGTGTCAAAGTTACACCTGCTGTCGCTCAAGCGGCAGCCTCTATTGCCTGTAAGGAAAGGAAAGCTAAGAACCCCCCGAGATACTTTCCCGCCTACAGTTAAGTCGTCATCCTAGACAAGAAGAACTGTATGTATGGCTTCACAGACACTTTACATTATCGATCGTAAATCCATTTTAGGGAAGGTTCCAAGCGGCATGGTACCAACGCCTCTCTTCAGAGACAATGAGATCATTAATTGGCTTGGTCGATTCTGTGCAGAGAAATCTGAAGAGATTCCCGACAAGTTTGAGATGCACCTTTGCACAGTGCCCTGGCCCATGGTGGATAAGCAAGCTCGCCTTGACTTTGACCTCACGATGCTTTTGCCGGGTGGCTACAAGCTTCGGTTCAGCACCAACGTTGGAGCTGAGGAGACTTTCGCCAAGTCCATGACGGACGCGAGCGGTGACGACACTGGTCGTGGGTCTGACAAATATGTTGATCAGTAGAAGAATGCTTGTATTTGGATTGGACAAGAGTAACTTGCCGCTAAAAACGACAGTTAAAGCTGTCGCCGCGTTCATTGCCGTAGACATGAATAAGTATCGCCACTTCAACGCTTTGGCAAGCAATGCCAGTCTTATACTTGACCACAGCAACGATTACCACAAGGCAATCTGGTTTCGCCCAGGAATGCAACACCAAACTCATATGCGATTGCAGTTCCATGTGGACGAAGAACTGATGGTTTCCTTTAATAGCTGGCTGCAGAAACTCTCTCAAGATCTCTCAGTTATCATACGCAAGAAGGCGAAATGGATATGGAGTGTGCTAACTGATCGAATCAGGTCTCAGGGATCGGTCACGTGTCTTTTCCAGTTCGTCCTGAGCCCGACAGTGCAGCTTCAAGGGGTCTTTGAACTAAGTGGTACTCAAATACTCTTGACCTTGACCCTGCAGTGACCAAAGTTGCAAAGCCTCCTCAGGTCACTGCAAGGAAGGGATAGTACTGTAAACACGATCATCAAGAAGTCCTCGAGTAACTTCGGGACCACTGACACCAAGACGCTGAGTAAGTTGCTCGATACCTCCACCACCACAAAGGACGGCTCCTCCACACTCAGTAATGAGAGCATCTTGCCGCGGAGAGTGAGTCTTCTGATGGATCTTAAGGACGACGGGAGTATCGTAGGTATTAGTGCGGGATCCATTGACATCGAAGCTTGCATAAACGTTGGGCTATCAACCGTGCCAGTGATGGAACAGCGCCCCATCCTGGTTTTACTTTCTTTCGGATGGTCAAAAGAGAGTGGTTTCTGCTTCAAGGGAGGTTTATGGCCATTAGTACCCACGAGCTCTTTCTCTCAGTACGATCGCGCCCTGCCAGAGGCGAAGGAATAATATGTCCTTACCCCGGCTACGGACCTGGGCGGCAAAGAACAACATCATTCAGCCACGCTACTTTCTTCAAAGCCCGGAAGGTAGATTTAGATCTCAGCGGGTTTGCCAAGTGGATGTATGCTTGTGAGATGGTTTTGTCACAGAAGGAAATCTCGTTCCGTGGGAGCATGCGTTGTAGGCCCTCAAACTCGAGAGACACGCAGACACCGCCAAACGTCTCCTTAGAGAATCTTGACCTAGCTGCTTTATATTCCTAGGGAACTACGGACCCCACTGCGGGAAAGCTCAAGCTCAGGCTCAAGATCGCGATGAATCTGTACCTTGGTGGCAAACTGCATCCTACCAAACCTCAAGAGGAACAGGACGACAAGTCAGCCAAGCTCTCGGGCCAGCTGACCTATGATGAGGGCACATGGGGTATAGGGACCAATGTTTATAATCTCTCCATCTCTCACCTGCTTGAGTTCTAGGGCGTGAATAACAGGGGTAGCGTCCTCGTGTCCCTTTGGAGCATCAATCTCGGCTTTTTGTCGATTTGCTACGAGTTCACCAAGGGCTCGACTAAACCAAGCAAATTAACATTCGACGGGGCGTTTGGTATTTCTGGGGTGGCCACGTTCTCTCTCAATATGTCAACCAGGGAGGTGAGAAATGGAGCATTAAAGCGGCTTTGGCTGCAAACAACACAGCGGGGGCAACGGCCCCTATCAAGGATCTACTGCTAAGCTTTCTCGACAAGGATACCGTAGAGGTTCTTCCCGATACCATCAAGGACGCTGCTATTCAGGATGCCAATGGGGAGGAAGCATTGCGTGTCCTTTGTTGTCGCCAGGGCGATGTCAGTGTCTTTGCAATTCTCGTCCTGGTGCAGATGATCCAGCTCTGGTTTGTTCAGCTCAAGACCAAAGACGGCAAGACTAAGCTTATACTCAAGACTACTATTAGTAAAGTCTCGGTCGACGTGTCTGCCATCAACACCACCTTGAACAGCCGGTGTGACAAGTTTTTCTTTGTGTGGGTTCAAGACATAACCCCTGAGAAGTGAGAGCAAGATGGCAAGAAGACAAAGCGGGACGCAGGCCGAGTACGATGCTATGAAAGTCTCCTTGCAAGCAAGCTTCCAGATTCCAGACGAAGACTTCATGCTGTTTAAAGAACAAGAACCCAACTCATCGAAGGAAACTGCCATGGCTCGCCTCGTGAACCACAAAGAAGTTCGAGGCAATGTGGAAGATAGTGGGGGAGCGGAGGATATTGTCATCAATGCGAGAATGCATCTGGTCATTGTCGCCAAGATAACAGAAGGAAGATTGGCTGTCATCCTCGACTACCTATTCGGTGGTAAATCCGAAGCATCCAAATCCTCCGCGAATGATCTGGTTCCCTACGACAAGGCTGAGAAGCAGACACCACCAAATACAGCCGGTGCGCCCAAGGGTACTAAAGCACCATCTAAAGTGTTAAAGTCAAGATAGGACCTCTGAGTGTTTTTAACATTGGCCTGTGGTTCAAGAAGGGACAGATCGGAATCACAGGATGCATCACTGCTTTTGGGACCGGT
This sequence comes from Fusarium sp. PT, assembly GCA_021020635.1. Classification (NCBI taxonomy): domain Eukaryota; kingdom Fungi; phylum Ascomycota; class Sordariomycetes; order Hypocreales; family Nectriaceae; genus Fusarium; species Fusarium sp. PT. The sequence goes on from JAHMRZ010000016.1 coordinate 927,364, forward strand.
AGGCCTTGCGTTACTGGGGTTCACCATTGGTGTTCCCATGGCTGGCGTATTGAGTAAACCCCCTCCCTTGGAGGACGTGACACGGGGTCTCCAGGGGCTTATCGTGTCTTTGGACAAGCCTCCGTTAACAGTGGCTGGTGGGTTTATGAGAGATATATCGAAGCCTGGTATAGAGCTCATGTACTCTGGAGGGCTTATTGTGGGCTTCAAGCCGTGCATGTTTGAAGCCATGGGAGCGCGTGCAAATGTGAAGAAAAGCTGCAAGACAAACATCACCACGACTAAGACTAATCCTATGTCAATTGTTTATTAACCTCCCGCAGACTAAAAGGCCATCGATGCGGCAGACAATACCTTCACATTCTCGTTCATATACGTCCGCCTCAACGAGCCCCTGTTCTCTGTTGGCTTTGCTGGCTTTGCTTGCCTTGTCGGTGGTTTCGATATCAACTCTGAAACAGTGCTACCTACAGTTAACTAACTTTTCGAGTTCTCGTTTGTCAAAGAGAGGACTGAGGTGGAAAGCTCATTGAATCCGATTGAGCGGATGCAGAACCTCGTCAGCGGTCCATGGTTCCGCCCAGCTGAGGGAGTCTATTGGGGTGCTTCTGGAGTTCGCATTACTACCTTCTAGATCCTAGCGGCCAATATCGTACTTGTAGTCCAGCTCGGCAACGGCAATATGGTGATCGGTCTTTTCGGCGTAACGACCTGCGATGTTCCCTCGATGGCGTCCCCGGTGAAGCTTGCCCACGTGGAGCTGGGAATTATCTGCACATACGACGTCAACAGCGGCATCTTCAAGATCGAGTCACAGTCACCACGGTCCTTTGTTTTAGCGCCCCAGTGCCATTTAACTAGAGCCCTAGCTCTCTACGCGTGGTTCAAGTCCGACCTCGCCGCCAACGTCAAGGCAGGGGACTGGGTTCTGACGATCGGTGGCTACCACAAAGCCTTCCATCCACCACGTCAGTATCTATACCCCCCAGGTAAGTAATTAACTGGTCGCTTGACAAGAACCTCAGCGTGGTAGGCGAGGCATACTTTGCAATTGTATTAAAGCTCTGCATGGGTGGAGGACGCCTCGACGCTGCCTTGACTCTAGGTGCCTTTTATGCCTGGTTTGACGCCTATGTCAACTTCCTTGTGAATTTCAACCCATTCTTCTTCCAGCTCTAAGCAAGTCTTACAGTTTGCCTCTGGTTTACTCTCGACCTATATACTTACCATCCGTATTAACACTGAGGTTGGCGCTTCCCTAGATCTCCAAGGTCCACCATTTGGCGGCGTGGTCCACGTCTATTTCTGGGTCTTTAGCTTCGACGTCAAATTCGGCTCTCCGCCTCTGCCGCCTGATCTTGTGTCCCTGCCTCGTTTCTGGAATGTTATCTGCAAGATCAGCGAGACTTTCCGAAAACAGCTGTTACCTACGGCGGAGAAGTACGTAGATAATGCTGAGATTACACTTACATGTGAGAACGGACTTCTGCCTCAGATTATCAGGAAGCAAGGACAGGAGAAAGACAGCAAAGACGAGACTTGGTATGTGAAGAGTGGCAAGTTTAACTTGTTGGCGACATTCTAATTTGCAGTTACTCAGGCGGATCTCATAGAAAGGAGAAAAATATAGGTTCTCGATGCCACAGGCCGCTTAGCTATCGAATCGGAAAGAGAAGAGACGCGGTGTGCACATGCTGAGATTGAGGAGGCCCACAAGCAGGTGCTTGTTAAATCAATGCAGCTCGAGCTGCCGCTCACTTTAGTCGTTACCATCGATGTGACGGCACCTATCCCCAAATCGGCCAGCCAGCAATTCTTACATGTCCTTGAGGAATGGAAAGATCAGAAGTGGAAGATTTCGCTTATAGTCAAATCCGTTCAGACTTCTCTTTGGGGAAAATGTAAGTTGATACAAAACTATTTCTCGCTCCCCAAACTATTCCTCACCCCCGCCGAACTAATGCAGACTGACTGACTGAGCCTGTTATATAACAGACTTACTTAACCTCGATCCTAGCTTGTCAAAGTGACCCAAAGGGGGGCATTTGGACGGTAGCGATGCCACCATGCCTCTTGTCAGGGGCCTCACATTGCACCCACCTGAGCCAGCTCCGGCTGGAGACATGATCAACAAGTTCAACGTCACCAGCGACTACACGGATAGCGTATATCTGCCTGGAGATAATCTACCTCAGCTCTTACGTTAGTGGCCTTTCCAGCACGTCATGAGTTGAGCTGCCGCATCTTGATCACGCCTTGATCTTGATCTTGATCTTGATCATAGTTGTCGTCCACGCCCACCTGTCTCACCCGCACGGACCCTCGTCATTACGTCCTGGCTACCCCATTATGCTACCCATCCAACTGTGACAAGCTTCACCAACACCTGTATCAGCAAACAGAGGAGAGGGCAGACCGTAGCAGGCAAATCCTCAGAGGATTGAATGTAACTAGGAGCACGTGTTGATACAGGATGGGAGTTTCTTTGCGGTGCAACACGAGCAGTTCGTCTTTACGCTGTCTTCACAACTTGTCAATGTGTATCTTAGCTTACCCAATGGCAAGTTCATGCCTGCAGTATGGCGCTGAGAAGGAATAGAGAAGTTTCCCAGGTCGCGTTGCTTACATAGCTAGGTGGAAAGGCAAGAGCAAATTCTCAACCCAGGGAGTGATATGCAGCGAGGTCTCATGCAGAACTTCTCTGAATAAACTGCATCCTGGCGCAGGTAAACTGTTCAATCTGGTCAGTGACTAGACAAGACCCTGCAACGCCAATTGCCACACAAATTAATAATTGACCCTATACACAACCCATAACAAAGAAAACATATACCCTACTACCAGCCCAATGCCTGGGGTTATCATCCAGAAGGATCTCGGCGCTCTTCTATGGTGCCACCAACAGAGCTTGGCAGGTCTTCGTCTTAGATTTTCAGAGGTGCCAGGCGTTAGCTGGGGAGCGCCAGCACCTAGCACGTAGTACCCGTCCCGTCGCAATAAAGGGCTCGTTCCTTGGACAATCTCTCAACACAAGACAAAGACCAATTGTATCCTCGGCAAGACGATATAATAACAGAGAGCCTTATTTTATTACATGAGTTATTTACGTAGAGGTCTGGTTTGCATTGGCGCTGTGTAACATCAAGCTTTATAGAGCCTGGACCATAAAGCTGTGCGATAGCATGGCTTGTCGCTTATCCTGGCATCCAGCGGCGGACACTTCGGAAAGTCGCTTGTGAGAAGACATATGGAAGTGCAGGAACGGACCAGTGCGCACCGCCAGGCGATGAGTACCACCAGGTATCGCGGCCGTCGCGTTGAACTCAGCTTGAAACTTAGCCCAACTATTGACGGACGGTTAAGGACGTCCAAGAGATGATCTTAAAGCTGGTTGAAACAATACAAGAGTGTGACAAGCCGTTGACTCAGGTGGACATTGTTGGGGCTCATGGAGGTGGCGGGTGGTAAAGCTATGGGCAGGAAGGGGTGCTAAGATGGTAATGGTTAAAAGAAAAATGGAGATATTTGGCGAGTGAGATGTAATAACGTGTGTTTGCGCGATCGTATTACACAGATTTGAGTCTGCTAGGATAATAGGTAAAGCCATCTGTTGAGTTTGATTATGAAACTAATACTGACTGCCCGTGATACGTAGTAAATGTTGAGACGGCGATTTCTTTCTGTCTTTTTTCCTGTATTGGCTGTTATTTTGAGCCTGTCTGAAATTCTATTGCAATGCTAAGTATAGCAAGCCCGTCCGAAATAACGTTATATTTTCTCTGAATCTCACGCTCAATTGAACGACTTTACAAAAGTCTTTCAAGCAATACGTTCGAGGAATTGGGCCCTCTGCAACAGCCCCGATTGATTTCACACGGCAAGATTACAGCTATTTATGGGGTCATTCCGACAATGGCACAAAACTTTGCCCCCGAATGAATGACGTTCAAATAAGGTTTGCAGCACATCAAAGGAAAGAGCTGATCATTCTGCACTAATACGGGGACTGCCTATTCAGGCGCGAAAGCGAGATTCAATTGGGTGAAGTGTGGGAGAGAGTTTGCGTGGACGTCGGTCCGACCCCACCGAAAAAGAACGGTCTTGGTCTTGGTGGAACTGCAGGGTAGTTTGTCACGTCATAGATACTCTCACTGAGAAGTCAGGATAAACAGATTATATTCTCTTAAAACTACCTATCTCATAAAAGACAACATCTAAAGTAGCATCCAGTAGGTTAATTTGCTTTCACTACTCCTTTATTCTCTTAGCTTATAGCCAGACGGGATCAAGTATTCAGGGCGAAAACGTTTCGGAACTACTCGCGTTGCAGTGCAAACCGCAAAAAAAGACTGTCCTTTTACTTCCAAATCATCTTTTCGTATCTGGTTTTTAAACGTTATATTCATCTCTCGTTGAGTTTATAAAACTCATTCACAGATTGTCATCAGTGCCACCTTGTTCTGTTTAGATTTGGCAAAAATATTCTGCCGTTGTTCCAAAAATGCCCTCGCCTCGTGGGTTTCAATGGATTTTCCACGTAAATCCATTATGCATAATGAACTTGTCGCACTATAGTTGCTAACACTAATTTGCCTGGCGCATAACATTGTCAGACTACATTCCTTGCTGTAGGGCGGAACTGGTGTGGTGGCAATGCAGAATTTAGGAAAGAGATAAGGTTTTAAACACAAAGGTCTAATCAACAGTAATTGCGCATCAAGGAGCATCAATGGCGCTAACATCTCAATTGAGTCTTTCATAAACCGACACTTATTTCCGTGGCAGTGATAAGTGAAATGCTGTCGATTGTAGGTATCTTTAACGTTATTGCGCTGGTATATAACATATAATGTAAAATCTCACAAGATTTTACCAGCGTCAATCGCGCTCTGGCTGTGGCTGTGGGCACAACGCCACAAGACGTGGCTGGTAGACTAGTTAATGTTGGCAGAGAAGGAGGAGTAACAAAACCCGTTTCTGGACGAGATTGCATATCAGCAAAGTAACTAAAACATCCAACAGTGGTACCGTCAGGAAGCTCTCATTGATTTCTTTCCAATGGTGGTAGATGCATAGTGTTGCGACATCGTATCTTTTTCTACATATACTTGAGATTAAATGCGACATAGCAGCCCTGCCTCTCCAGAAAAGCAATATAAGTCCTCCTCCAATATTGGCCACATTGAGAAGTTTGAGAACATTACATTGCGGATTAGCTGGCCTTGAGAATTCGTCGCAGGTTGCGCAGGCCAAGTCTGTCGCGTCGCTGTGCATCGGCAGCACTCTCTATTTGGCCTATGGCGACGGTAAGAGGCGGTTCTGCCATATTGCGATGGAGTGGAGTTAGAAAGAGAGTTGGCCAAGATAAGAAAGTTAGACAGCGATGGCGTCGGCACCAAGATGAAGGCTGCTCGAGAATAAGGCGGAGAATGATCTTTCTCTGTGTCTGCGGGGGTGAACAAACATGGTCGAAGGTGACCCAAAGAGCGAGGATGGTGAAGCGATGCGATTATCTGTCATGTACAAAGTACAGACCTGGAAATGCGGTCAAGTCGGCAAAAAAGATTTCAGGGCTTACGGAACGGTAATGGCGCAGTCGGAAAGCCTAAAAACATGGCGAAATAGTAAGAAAACACTCAAAGACGATAGAGGTCGTCGATTTGGGAATACACATAACGGAATAAAGAGGTCACCTAATTAGCGAGTGCGATCTAGTCTAGGAGGGTAGCGTGAGGGTATTGCGAAAACAGGACTTGCGGCTTGTAATAGATCGCTCCGGACGAGAAGAGCCTGTTGCTATAGGCCCTGACAACTTCGGAAAAAGCTTTCCTACGCGTTGAACGTTCCAGTTTGGTAGATCATTCAGGCCTCTGAATTGGCTAGCCATTCATTGCCCAATAAGTCAGAGCCATTTCGTAACGGCATGTAATACTGCCTCCTTTCTTTAAATGGCATGTATGTATGAGAGCCCTTTCGTGCATAAACTAGATCTGAAGATAGCGTCGACGGCTGCGGGATCTCCCCATGGGAAGATTTGCGTGATACATCCTCTTGTTCTCATTTTGCCCTTCGAATGGGGGAGGTTACATGATATGACCCAAAGTCGGTTGTATCAGACAACCTTCCTGTTTTGCTTTTGGTTGCAACATCGAGGAGAGTTAAGTGATGCAACCGACCTTGAGCTGTATCAGCCAAGCTTCCCTTTCTATTGTTCTGTTCTTAACTGAACAACTCAATACAGCCTTGGCATATGTATGTGATCCTTCTTTGTCACAGGGGTTGTAAGCCCAACAGACATCCTTGCCTTAGTCCTGCGTGTCTAATAGAAGTCTGAATTGTATTGTAAGCCAAAAGAAATAACGGTCGAATGTTTCACTGAGAGCAAGCGGTTGACTCCAGAGGTAAAAGAACCACTGGGTTGCCTGTGGTTTTGGCAGGCCCAATTTTGGAACAAATCTCGACCTTGACGACCGTATTAACAAAACGATATCTGCCAACGGGGACGTCTTAATCACATTCACCTTCAACTGCTTGATCCCGCCAGTACCAACAGCAATGAAAATTTACCCAACATAACTCGTCTGCCATTCGCTACTTACATGTAAGGAGTCAAGCTAACGTAGACTGCTCTTAAGTTATAGGTGTCATTCATTTTAAAATACACAGAGGTGGTATTGAATAAGGACATGATGACTGGCAAGGCAATCGGGGATTGTCGCTTATAAAGGTTATTATTACCTTCTATATTATAGGTCCTGCCTAAGGCATTTAATCTATAGAGATATGAATTCTTTCAGTATATTAGCGGTAGTTCTCTAATAGAAGTTTGCCTTAAGTGGGTTATAGACTATCTTTAGGTAAGTATAGTAGAGAAGTATATAGGCTATAATGGTAGAGGCTATAGTCAAGAAGTTAGCTAACCCTAGCCAGAAGATCTATTTCTCGGTTATAGATAGACTTAATGAGGTTAAGGGGGGCCTCTATAGTAGACCTACCACTTAATTAAGAAAGTAGTAATATAATTAGATAATTAAATAATTATATAATAAATAAGGTAAGATATTTTTGCCTTATTCTAGAATATTAAATATTAATATTTCTTCCTAGGAGGAGAGGTTAATTATTATATTAAATAAGATATAGGTATTTAGCAATAGTAATAATTTCTACCTCTTTATAACCATTAGGCTAAGATTTATAAAGGTAGTTATACCTAATATAATGGTAAAGGAGATAAGAGGACTTAGGTAAAATAGTTATAAGTCTCCTTAATTTACTTAAGTAATAGAGGCTATTAACTATTTTATTATAAGTCCTTCTATATCTTATAACTTTAAATAGTATTATTACTTAAAAAATTTATACTTTCTTTAGAAATATTAATTAAAAGAGGCTTAAAATCACTAGGTTATTAGATATATAACTCTAGCTTAGCTTAAATTACTACTTATAGCTCTAGTCTACCAGTAAGTATTATTAGTAGTTAAGTTAATAGGCTTAAATATATAACCTTAGTTTCTAGCTAGTAAGTATTATATTAACTATATTTAGGGTTAGGATATAGAAGGTATTATTGGATTTATACTTATTGCCTATCTATCTTATATGTCTAGCTGAGATCTTAGACTAGGTGGTAAATTATTAAGAGTAGCTATAAGATAGAATATAGATATTAATATAATGTAATTAGCAACTTAAAGATAAAATATTAATATCGAGTTAATAATATATCTAAGATATAGTAGAGGAGCTATTAAGTATAACTAAGGGACTTATAATATTTCCTTTAGTCTATTAATAGGGAGCTATTATATAATATCTAGAGTTATATTGAAACTATAGAGTATTATATAGATAGTAAGCCTTTATCTTTAGACTATACTATAATGCTATCTCTATCGTTTATAGAGTAGAGAGAGTAATATTAAGGGCTTAAGAGTAAGGAGTATAGTAGCTAATATATAATTACTTTAAATATAATAGAATAAGAAGTAATGATACTATTAGAGGTACTAAAAAGATAATCGGCTTTACTTATAAAGTTTATATCTAGTTAGAATAAGCTTTACTGAAAATAGAAATAGTTAGATATTGGTTTTAGCTAATAGTATAGTAATATCTCAGTATATAGGCCCTTCTATCTATATCTGAATAATATATGTTATTTCAGTGGTAAATAGTCTTAATGGTTTAGTCGATTGCTATAGACCTCTGTGCGGTTTTATGCTGTAGACTGAAACTTAGCTCGGTAGTGACTGTCTGATTATAGTTAATGATTAGCGGATTGTATATAGTGATATACTACTGGTGTTATTTATTATATCAATTGCATATATAATATACATACCTACAGCAGGAATAATACTAAGAAGCGCGGCTTGTATGTAATGAGTCGAAATGACAAAGTGTAATAGTCTGCTCGTCCTGAGTGAGCTAGATTGTCTTGGCTTAGCTGTAGGAAAATAGTTAAAGAAGTCGCTTCTTTCTCTGACTTAAGCGATTAAACTGCTAGCTTAATGTAACTTATATTAATTTATTATATCTATATGACTATTTGTAAATCTTCGGTTATAGCTCTTATCCCTGATAATAACCTGGCTTTCCTAACCCGCTTAGGTCCTAACCAACCTTATTAACCTCCTTAATGAGCTTTTAGGAGAGTAAGATATCTATAAGTGGTAAAAGGGAATAGTCCTAGATATTACCCTTAATAGCTAAATATATCTCTATTATTGGGATATCCTAGTAGAAAGCTCCTACTCTACTAGACCACCCCTATCCTCGACGGATAGTGTAGATTATTATTAAAACTAATATTATATAGACTATAATATATACCTTAGTCTTATCTAAATCTCTCTTATATTATCTATTAATTAATATATAAAAAGGAGACTGGCCTATCCTTAAGACTATATCCCCTTATTTATCTAGGTCCTTTCTATTGCTTAATTATATATTAATGGAGTATTAGATTCTATTTAGGAATAGATTGCCTAGAAGATTTTAATAGATAGAGTTTAAGTAAGTCTTTATTTTAGTCTCTTTGCCGTCTTAGGCTGGATTTTCAGGACTATAAGAGTTATTACCTACTAGTCGGCTTATAGAAATATTAGTAAGAATCCTAATATCGGTCTCTATATAGGATTTATAGTGAGGGGGGACTTCTCTAGATAAGGAGGTAATATCTTATTGCGTAATATAGAACTTATATTATACTTATATAAAGTCCCGGTTTAGTAAACCTAAATTTAGAAGCGGTATAATAGCTATTTTTATTAGGTACTATAGTCTAACTATTATTATTGGCTATAGAAGTAGTATATTTAGTATTAAGAGAGGGAGAGGCCTATTAAGGAGTAACTATATTAGATCGAAAGTATATAATCTAGGTTTCTTATAAACCCTTATTAGCTAAAACCTATCTCTTATAATAATATATATTAAGCTTAGTAGTTATTCTAGTAGGATAGCTATAGTCTTAGTAGAGGTAAGGCTTGCTTAATGATGTAATATACTCTATAGTCTTTATAGGTCCTATTAATAAGCTCCCCTCTAACTTAGTCCTGTAGTGAATTATTAGATATAATATGTTAGTAATTTAACTAATGCTGTCTAGGCAGATCTTAGTTAAACCTTTCCCGGCCTCCTATTATTTCTATATATACTGTTGGTAGTGTGTTTGTTGTTTAATCTGTTCACTAGATCTCTTGCTATAAGCTGTCTAAGTGTATTTAGGTTAGATTCTAGTAACGATATAGACCCTCTCTATAAACACTCCTGGCCTTTATAGCTGTCTTCTAGGGTCTTAGTTACTCTAGTTAAGAGTTATAGTGAAATAAAAAATTTAGAAGTAATAATTATATTAGCCCTAATATCTTTTAACTATTTGTCTTTTAAGTATACTTTTCTCTTGCTATATAGCTATTATAGTCTTAGGTAGCAATAGCTTTACTATTAGACCTGGTATTATATTAATAATATTCTATTGATTTAGAGATAACCCTACTTCTAATATTAGATTTTTATCTATAGAAATATTCTTAATCTTAATAACTCTCTTGTTTATATTCCTATTTGCTGTCTTATTTACTGTACTATTTGATATTTTGCTTATAGTAATATTAATATTACCTATATTATCTACTGCCTCTTTTAGATTATTACTAGCTGCCTTACTTGCTCTCTTACTTTTAGTCTAGTTTATTCTTATTTATAGTCTTATTAATAGTCTCTTTTATAGTAATCTAGTTTATAGTAACTCTCTACTAGTTATAATATACTAGGGAGTATATTAATAATATTAAGTATACTCTTTCTATTTATTATCTTAGCAATAGGCTAGGTATTAGTCACCTAGGTAGTAAACTTATTCTTTATCTTACTTACTGTCTTATTAATTATCTTAGTAATAGTCTCTTACCTATTAGCCTTATTAGCAATAGTCTTATTATTAGCTTAGATAGATACTAATAAATCTATAGAGGATATTAATACTACTACTTTTATAAGTTTACTAGGGTATACCTTATTTACTGTTTAGTAGTATCTATAAAGTAACTCTATAGGGCCTAACTTTACTGCTAAGAACTCTTAGGTTACTTAAGCTATTTGCTCTCTCTTTATATTCCTATTTACTATCTTATTTATTCCTTTAGTTAAATTCTTAATAGTAGCTTTATAATGATTTATAGGCAGTAATCTTATTAGTAGTAGCCTCTATTAGTAATTATTTTATCTTAGCTCTAATAGCTACTACTTAATTTATTGAGGTTAATAGATTAGTAGCTACTCCTATTTCGGCTTGCTTAAGGCTTCTTTATTGACTATTGCCCTATTGCTAGTTATATAAATAAGATAGAGTATATATAATACTATAGTTAGGAATAATCTTAAACTCTAAACTTTAGTGAGTTAGGTAGCTTAGTAGTATAAATTGGTATTATTACCTATATTATAGATAGATAATAGAGGAGCTAAATATATTTTAAGAATATTATAGAGAGTTAATATTATTTCTAGGCTTAAAAAGAGTGCTATTAAGCTTTAGTGGTAAAATCCTATTATATTCTAGAAATAAAGGAAGGGCAATTAAGTTATATTCGGTCTTTTTGCCGGTATTTTTATCTCCCTCTCTGGCCTATAGAGGTATAGGGAAATAGAGCAAACCTAATGAGATATTAGTGGCGCCCTAGGTTTAGTTAAAGCAAGCTACTAGTAGCTAAGAAGCCGTCTTGGTATATCACCTTAGCTATTCTTATGCTTTAAATCCTAGTAGTAATAATATCTCTAGCTAGCCTCCCCTTTTATAGCTTAAGTAATTCTTAGGCTAAGGTAAGGTACTTATTCTTTATCTTGCCCTTTAAATAGCTCTCTATTAAGGCTAATAGAAGGTATAATCTATATATAAGGTAGCTTAAGAACCTAATAAACTTAATATTAGGAGATAAATACTATCTATAGAAGCTAAAATAATAGAAGTAGTCTATTATATCTTCTCCCTCTAATTAACTAGTAAGCTACTCTTTTATTGGCTTAGAATACCTTCTAGACTAAGGGTTAGGCATTAGTTATTAAATTAGCGATAGTGCCAATAGGTTAAATAGCTAGTAGTAAAGTAAGATTATTAATAGATAGTTATATTAGCTTACTTTAGTCTTAAAAGTTAAGGCCTCTTTAGCTTTATATATATTAGTAGATAGCTTCTTAGGCTTCTAGGGTAGGTAATTATCTCTTAATTTAGGTATAGGTAGAGCAAAAGGGAGAGATATAGGTATTTCCTTAGGTTAAAGGTAGAACCTATAGGCCTATTTCTTACCTTTAGTAGATATATCTAGAATAGCCCTCCTTAAGTTCTATAGCTCTCTCTTAAGAGATATTAGAAATAAGTGGTCTATTAGGGAGGATACTTATAGGCTATTATACCTAGTATCTAATATATCGTTTATAAAGTTAAGCTCTATACCTTATATAATTAATTTATTATTACTATTATAAATAATATTGGTATCCCTTATGAGGTAGATATATAGAATAATTATTTAAGGCTTAGATATTAAAAGGTCCTACTATAAAGGATTAATATTATAAATAGATAGTGCCCTCTAATAATAGAGATAAGTATATATTATAATTATAACTTAATAGGTCTATAAGTATTAGATAGCTTAAGCCTAGGATATAAAGCTATTATTCTTGGTTTATAGTTTAGTAATTATTTTAGCTAGGTAGACCGATAATATATCTTAATAGTTGGTTTATTTTCTATTACCTATAATTAAATTAGCTCTTAATAGACTTTTAAAATCTAGTTAGCCTACCTCTATATTCTACTTGCTTAAGCCTATCTTAAGAAGCCTAGTTTTATATATACTTTAACTAATAGCTAGAGGCAGAAGTATAGGCTAGCTATATTGCTTATAGTTCTTAATAGGAGACTGCTAAGGTAGTTATCTAGAGCCTATTATTAATAGAGGTTCTTATAAAGAAAGTATAAAGGCTAGTAGTTATAGGGAGGTATTATAATAATATAATATATAATATTCTAACTTTAATTAAGATGGCTAAGAAGTTAAATTATTTATTGATTTAAGAAAAGAAGTATAGCTAAAAAGGATAGTACTAGGTGGATCAATAAAAGATGTTCTTAAATAGTTTAGTTAGCAGGTAGATAATATAGAGGTAGAGGGAGAAGTAGTTAGACGAGATAGATAACTAGAAGGAAGATGTTACTTCTATCTTCTTGGGGGCTTACTCTGTGATTGTCTAGAGATATATTAAATACTACTAGCAGGTAAATACCTCCCTTAACTCAGTGCTTTAGTATTAATTGAAGATTAAACTAGAACAAGACATAATATAGATACAGCCATTAACTCCTACCTCTCTCTACATGTTATAGTTCCATCGATAAGGCAGTGCACATCCCTCAGCCTCTTATTGAATCACTCTCTATTACTGCAAGCTATGTAACTAACAATATAATACTACAAAATTGGATTCACTAATATTTCAACCGCTTAATTCAAACCATCATCCCTTTCTCTCCTTCTTATAAGGTCTCTTCCCCCTCTCTATCTGACTTGAATTTGCCTTTAAGTTAAATATACTTTCTATAGTACCAGTAGCCTTATCTACTGCAAACCAGAACTCCCCTAAATAAGCCTCTAATGTCTTATCGTCCTAAGGTTTTTTCGTCTATATTATTTTTAGGAGCCTTCTGCTTAAAGAAGACCTAGGAATCTATCTCTATTATACCTCTATCGATAATAGTATCCTAGATCTTACTATATACTATAATGGTCTAGTTAATACTATTGAGTTTCTTGATTATATAGGATATTAGAGGTAGTATCAGTATTGTATATAGGGTAATATATATTAGCGTATAGTCTATTATGCCGAGTATATTAAAAGTTAATAGTAATAGTCTTTTATATTTAGTATTTAAGAATTATCTTTCTAAGCCTTTTATTATCTAAATAAGTAGTCTCTCTATAATAATATTGATTTTAGCTATCTTCTCGCTAAAGACCTGTATTGCTTTAAGCACTTTAAGCTTATTACTTATAGCGATATTCTAGTATAATACTATATATTATGCCTTTTGTAACCTTAGGTACTAGGTTTCACTATATGTAAAGGTATATACTTAGGTATAGGGTATAATTTGCGGGGAGAAAGCTATACTATAACTTTTCTAATAACTATTAATTAATAGTCGGTATTATTAATCCTTTACCTCTATATCTCGCTGCTGACCTATAGCTATTTACTCTCTAGAGTAATATCTCTATCCTCCTCTTATTATTTTTATTTAAAACCGCTAGCCCCCTTAAATTCTACCTTATCTTATCTTCCCCTACTCTATATTCTCTGACTCCCCCTCTATTTACAATAATTAAGCACCTTATCTTTTAAATTGCCTATTTGTCTCAATAGGCATGACGTTAATATTGTCTTTTGTCTTTTCCGCTTTGTTAACCTGCTCTTATAGTACCTAGATAATTAGAATTTATACTTTTTCTAATTTCTTATATAAATTAGTAATTAACTCTTTCTTTTTTAAGTTCTATAGCTTAGACGCTTATTTTGTATTGTAATATATAAACTATACTGATAGTATTATTGCTATCAGGTAAGTAAATAGGTTCTATAGGTATATCTTCTCTATTAGGTGTTTCCTCTTTTTCTTCTCTTTCTTTAGCTATAATATTAAGTAATATATTATTGAAAAGGATTTATTCTTATGTTATAGGTAAATTATCTAGGATTTCTATTACTGTAGCTATAAACTCTCTAATGGTTATAGATAGAGAAGACTATTTTCTTATCTAGTTTAAAATCTAGTCTTTCTCCCTATTGGGTAGTCTAAAAGTAATATAAGGTTTAAGTATAATAGCTAGACCTAATGAGTCTAGGGAAATAAGTTTATAGAATTAAAGAGGCTCTTATAGATTAACTTTAGAGTAAGTATAAAAATGCTAGAGTTAGTGAGCTTAAAGATAAGTATTTTCATTGGCTTTATAGACTATAATAGTGGTTAGAGAAGGAAATATAAAGATTTAGGAAGATAAAATAGTGGTATAGTTTATAGCTAGAGATAGGAATATCTACCTTATATAGATATATTGTAGGCTTGCCTCGTGACGGTTGTGGTATATGAATAATTGACGTGCCGGAAGCTTTTATTCTTAGGATAGCTTTACTGACTAGGCAGCGATGTGTTTTCCTCTAAGCGCCGTTATAGATGTTAACTCTTTGTTTTATAGCGTGCTAGCTGCCTAGAAGCCACAAAGAGTTATACCGGTAAATCCCATAATAATATTTAAAAGACTAGTATTTTAACTCTGCAATACAAAGGGGACTATGGCTTGTGATTGATAATAGCTAGCCTTAGCTATGACTATAAAGAACTGTTCTCGTTTATTAAAGGGCGTTACTTGACCTTTGTTAAAGAATAAGTCTAGAAGCAGAGGTACAAAAGATATATAAAAGATAACTCCTTAATGAGGAGGCAAGATATACTAGACTATAGAAGTAAACATAAAGGGAAGATAACAAAAGGTCCTTACGGTACGTCTAGTAGTGGTAAATAGTGCAATCTAGTAAACTATAAATATATATAATAATTATCTTGCGGCACTAAATATTAGTTCTACCTAATAGATATTATAATATTATATAAATTGCCCTATCTTAATCCTAATTATTAAACTATCTCTTACCCCTTCTACTTATTCTTTTATATATCCTTTAATCTAGCCTTAATCTTACTCCTCCCTTTAATCTATATATTGTATTCCTTTTTATTTCTATCTACTAATAACTATAGCCTAATCTTATTATATGCCGTAATATATATCTATATAAGCCTCTTCCTTTCTCTATATCTATTTATCTTAAGTATCCTATAATTTAGTTATATTTTATACTATAGTGCCGCAATAATATATCTATTATTAGATATTAATAAGATGCCTAGATATATATATAAATCAGGAAGGGAATTATAGTATTTTATATAGAGGCCGAAAGGGGAGATATAGGCTTTATAGATAGACTAGGTTATTAAATCTATTAGTAAGATTAGTAAAGCAGTTAAGTTAAGGTAATATAGATTAAGAATAATATATTAGGTAGTTAGACGATTTAATATATTGGTAGATCTCTCTTACTAATAAAAAGGCTATTATATAGGTAATTAGCCCTAAATATAATGAGAATGCTAAGGAGAGTTAGTAGTAAAGCTAGGGCGGTTATAATATGATATTTAATTGAGATAGTTGAAAATAGAAAAGGCAGGGAAGGAAATTAATTAGTCTTTTAGGTATAATTAACCCTAAAATTGCTCTAGTTATATATCTTATATACTTATCTATCTATCTCATTCTAATAAATAAGTAATATAGTAACTACTAATAAAAATCTATTTATTTATTAGAGCTATATAGTAGTCTAAATATCATATAGGAAAGAAGATATAGGTTCTATCTTTATATTACCTACTATTAATACCTAGCTTAGCTAGTAACGTTAAGTTAGAAATAGAGTAGTAAGAAATATAGTCTTTAGTAGAATAGATTATAGCTGGCTTAAGGCCTCTGCGCTAGGAATTATATTGCGCTATATAGCCTATACATTAGTTATTTAGTTGTCTCTCTCTTGCGAAAGTTATTAGTATATAAGCTATTGACTTTTGTAAAATGGTATAGTAGGGAATGATAGGAATGAGATTATAGCTTAGGTATTACCATTATATGAAAAAGAAACCGGGGGAAGTTATAAATTATTTAACTTCTAATCCCATCGAGTTTAATTTACAAGGTCGGTAATTCCTTCAACATCTATAAACATCTTGGCTCAAATCGCACGTTTTCATCATGACTTTCAAACGCGGCGCCTCTCGACAACGAGGCGGGGTATCCTCAATAACCTCTAACATCTCAACCCGATCTTCTCGGCCAGCTCCTGGGTTCCACCCCGGGCACATCAGCAGCCGCTACAAGTTCCGTGGCTGGTTTATCAGTGTCCAGATCTTCATCAGTCTTATCGACAGCTTCATCCACCGTTACGTCAAAAGATCGTATTGAGGGATTCCGTAAAGCCCGGAGAGCCAAACCAGACGCGACTACTGATCTGTCATCTCTGGGGGATAATGTTGACACTCCGAGAGTTGAGAGGGCGAGATTTACTAGAAAGGCACAAACTTATACTAAGACCTAGACTGCACCTGATGAAGACGAAGAAACACGTCCAGCGACCAAGTTCTATCGACATCATAGTGATGGGCTGTCTGACCCTGTTCCGCCTGCTGATCGCAAAGACGCAATATCCGGCATTTAACGCAGTCATACTCCAAAACTATCGTACCACAACATCCTACCTAGCACCTGTGACTTATTTTCCAGTGTCTGGCAGACTTTCGTCGACGCTTAATGCACCTTATACAACGTCTGCCCCATTTGGATTCTTCGAAACCATCAGAATACCTTATTTTCTTCATCTCGCTCTGTCTCACTATCCAACATGTAGGCTAAAATTTGAACGATGTCCTGTGCACCATTCTTCTCGCCAACTGGGCTGGCACTCTTGCCCTTAACTAAATGGGTTTATGCGGCAGATCCCTACCACAATATGCAGGTCTTCGCCCACTCAAATCTTATAACGTTCTCGACATTGGTTTCGTCAAGTCAAATATCTCTGCTGTCTATGTCTGGCTAAGCGATAACCTCGACAAGATGGACTCTGACATGAAAGCTCAGTTGGCAAACAACAAAGCATTGCTGGAAATCCATGGGGATATGAGCTTGTAGAAGGCTAGCTATGCACAGGGCTTGAAGCAGTCTCTTGAGATTGAGGATGAGTTCATGCATCTCCGGGATGAGCTGTCGCGCATCGTAGAGAGCTACATGCGTCGCTTCCCCGAGGTAGAGCCCAAACCAGCATGGCTTTCGATCCCAGGTTTTAGATCCGTATCAGCAAAAGACACAGAAGATATCACTCGAGAAGCTTTAGACCTCCTCATCAAGGCTGCTCGCTGCCAGCATAACAAACATGAACAACAAGATTGAGAAAGAAACAGGCAGAGACGACGGCATCGATCGCAAGCTACGGCACACCGACCGGACCGTCTTGTGCTACCAGATCGGCCATCTTCCTTTTCTCAAGCAGGCCAAAGATTTCTACGCTGGCTGTGTCGTCTGGGACAAGAGCACGGATACCATCATAGAGGTTTTAGGGGGGAGGACGGGCATGTTGACTGAGGATATACAATGAATGACGGCCAAGATCGATGTCTTGAGAGATCGGCTGCATCAGATCAGACAGGCGAGATGGAGAAGCAGTGGAGACACGTGGAAGAAAGAGTTTGAGGGCATGGTGATTTTGAATGATGCTATAGCCAATGAGTGGGGGTTTAGGCTGAGGGAGTATCTGGAAAAACATCGGTGGTGATCAAGGAGTGACATTGGCAATGGCAAGGTACTGTAGATAGTTGTTACACCAGATGTACTTGTCTTCTTCATTTATAATTCAGATGTTCATACCGTCACTTGGGCTTGAAGGCAAAGTGAAGGTATTCTATTGTGGCATGTCTCTATTAAAATGACCCGACCTTGGCGTTGCTCTTGTGGGCACACCAGGCTCGGACTTCTACGGATCCGAACTACCTATTGACCCGGCTCTCTACCAAAGGTGGCGATGCCTTCATGCATTAGATGCCTATGCTTTGCAGATGTCTAAAGGATATGTTAATTCTAGCTGCTTATACGCTTCTGGTCCCCTAGCCCTGTGCTAATCGTTGGTCTAGTATGGCGATGGAGCCCTTTACTAATGCTAAACGGAGGGGAGGGTGAGGTCACACAAGACCAGACCAGTGCCAAGGAGGTAGTTCATCGTCTAAGCACATCTCTTGAAGCCTTGATCCAACTTGTGGATATCGCATACATCCGTCTTGTCCGGTTGGATGAGAATTGTGAATTGAAAGCTGCAGTTTGTAGCTGTCTTTTTCGTCTGTTTAACAAAGCCGCACGCGTCTGTGTGGAGCAGGCTAATGAGGTAACACAGGACAAAGCTTCAAAACCCAAAGGACATCATTCATCGCAAGGTCTTTTGTCTCTATCCAGCCAAGAGCTGCAAGAGTATTTGCAATGGAATTCTCAATTCAAACCACCAGGTCGTATTCCGCAAGTACTTTTACTCTAACCATAATAATCATCCACTTTAACTTTATATCTCCAGATCACCGTCCTCCTTCTCTGAATCACACACACACACCAACAAGATATACAAAGACAATACCATCAGTAAAACCTGTCTAGTCTACATCGCAGCGTACATCGCCAAGCAAAACGTAGGCATAGAACTAGGCGTGTATTTCTCTATCGCCATCTATGGTATGATTCTCCCACATGTTATACAAGAAGCCTCTTCCTTATCTGCCTCACCATTTTCAACTATACACTCAGCTGCCACCCGTCTTTTCTTAAAACCATCTAACTTTTGGCCTCTTATTAAGAAATGCAACCTTAAGTTCTACAAGAATGATAACAACGATGAAGACTTACAGCACTTTTATAAAATTATCTTAAGTGCTTTCCGAGATTTGGTTAAATATATCAAGAGAAAGGCGTCGCGATGAGGTGCCATTGGTGATGGTGGTGGTGAAGTGAGATTTGACGATGAGAAAGAGGCTGGAATATGGCTGATGTGAAACTTATATTAGCACTTAAGAAATTGCAACTAGGAGATATATAATAGATAGAGCGATAAAAGTCAGTTTGGCTCTATAGATAAGAAAAGATAATAAAAGCTTATCAGTATAGTGAAACCGAGATTAGAGGAATATTATGACTATTGCCTTTTTGTATAAGATAGGGTAGGAATATAATCTAGCTAGCGTAACGTTAGGTTATTAGAAAATATAGGTATACCCCTATTGGGTGTAATAGCATTAGCCAATTAGAATTATACAATAAGCAAGTAGTACTGAGATGTAAATATTTTAGGGAGTGAGTATACTAAAAACAAGCCACTAACTTAAGTATTAACTATATCTACTATAATACCTTAATTAATTAATCCTCTATTGTAACTACTATAACCGTCTCGCCCTAAAACCAATCCCCTTAATCCTATATCTCTGATCTAGCTCTTCGTTTATATTCTATATAAGTTCTAAATGCCCCTTGAATTGTTGATCTTATTCGGACTCCCCTTACCGCGAATGACTTCTATATCTCCCTAATTCCACTGGCAAGCTTTGGAGTTGTAGTTAGACGTCGCTATCGTTCCCCCCTGCCTGCCGCTGCCGTATACCTATAACCGAGATGGATTCTAATGGTTCAATACTACTTAGAAGAGGAATATAAGGAAGGGGAAGTAGAAGACTCTTTAAAAAGGTTATGTTTAGACTGAATGCTTATTGGCGATATTGGTGCTATGGTAGAGATGGTGCTGGTGATAATAAGGGAAAAGGCGGTAGAACCACTAATGGCGCATTAAACTTTCTATCTAGGGTAAAGTTAAAGAGAGATAATAACGGTAAAGGTAAAGGTAAAGATAATAGCATTAGAATTATCGGTCTTAGCTTTAGGATAATCGACGTTATATATAAGTCTATTTCCTCTATAAAGGTATCTTTAAAACCATAAGATTTACTCCTCTTATAGATATTTATTATATAGTGAAATATTAATCCTATATTATTATTAGTAATAGTAATACCCTTATTACCACTAGTGATATTCCTTATATTATTATTCTATTGTGATCTATTAGGTGTTATAGGACTTACTAGATGTATCTAGGATATTAGAAGTTCTTTTATAGCTAGTGTATCTTAGATAATTCCCTTGTGTATAAGATGTTTAACTATCTTAGATAGAAAGTCTCTTATCTTGATAATAAGCTTAACCTAAAAGTCTAGTTTATAGTTTTTATTAAAGAGGTATACCGCTTAGAGTAAATATTCTGAGAAGCCTTTAAATAAATATAAAGGTATGATTTAGTGGGTATAGATATAATTATATATAGCTATAATATAGTCTACTCCCTAGGTATATTATATACCTTTTGCTTCTAACTCTAAGATATATTCTTAGTAGACCTAATTAGTATTATTAATAGGATATATAATAGAGAGGAAGTATTATAGATAAATTTAGGGAAGTATATATAATTAAGATAAATAAGTAAAGTCTAAATAATAGGTAAGTATAGAGGGAACTATTTAAGTGAGGGAATACCTTAAACGTCTAGATAGTAGTATAAGTTATTATTAATAAAGATATTAATATCTTAGTGATATTCCTATTATAGAGAAAAAGTAAAATAATAAGATATATCTTTCTAAAAATAAAATAAAGACTATTATAAAACCAGCACTATATTATAATTATTCTTTAAGTCTATATAATTAATAATTAAAGTATATTTTAGGCTAAATAATAGGTATATTATATTTATAAAGTACTATAGGTAGCTTTAAGAATTATACTATTCTACTTAATATAGGTAAACTGCCAGTATATTAATGGTCTTTAGATAATCTCTATATATATTATTAAGGAGCTTTATATTTTATCTTATTTACCTCTAGGATATAATTCGGTATAACTATAGAGTCTAGGTTTTACTGTATTATCTTATGACTATATTTAGTTAGGCTATTCCTCTATATATAAATATATAGGGAATAACCCTATAACCGAATTCTCTTATTCCCTCCTTATTTTAATTAGTCCCTTATATTATAGCCTATATAATATACTAGCTCGCTAAGATCCCTACTATAACTCCCTAGATAATCTCCCTATTAGTATCTATAGATAACTCCTATAGATAGGAATAGCTATTAGGGATAGTCTTTCCTAAAGTGCTGTCGATATTTCTAATAGCTAATATAATATCCTTATCTCCTTCCTCGAATAGTATATTGCCTCTTATAATAAGCTTATACTAGCTATATTAGCTATAGTATAGAGTTATAGTTATAAAGTAGTAATACTAAGTGATAACCGCCTTATAAAGACTATAGCTATAAAGGTTAAAGAAGGAGTTCCTATAGGAGTGAGTTAAGAATAAGAACTACTTGGTCTAGCTATTAATCTTAATAAAATCTTAAGTATAACCAATATATCGATCTCTCCTAATATAATATCTAATATTAACGCTATATTTTAGTCTTTAAACCTAGGTAATAACTCTCTTAATAATCTCTAAATAAGTAAATAAGTATAGCTAGTAGAGTTTATATAGCGGTACGCTAAATAATAGGCGATAAATTCTCGCTTTCTCCTAATATACTAACTTTACTAATATAGAGAGAAATTAGGATAGGTGATCTACTAGATATACTAGAGCTATTTAAAGATATAATTAAGATAAGTTATTAGTTAGAGTAAGAGGTTTTAAAACTTTTATTGAGGAATAGAGGATTAAAGGTAAGGATAAGTAGATAAAGAGAGGGGGGGAAACTATAAAGTAAAATATTAAGTATAGTAGAATAAGAATAATATAATTTTCTAGCTAGACTATATAATGTAAATTAAGGCTAGACTAAAGTTAGAGAGAATAAGGTTTAAGATTTTAGTAATATCGCTATAAGGTTAAAGTATAGATTTAAGAAATTCTAAGATAAATAAGTAATATAGTAGAGCTAAGGCGGCTATTATATAAGACTCTTAGTGTTATATTAATTAATATAGGCAATAAATAACTCCGATAATAGAATAAGGGAGAGGAGGAATAAAGAAATAAACTTCTTTAATATCTTTATATAATCTAATATCTTACTCCCTATCTCTTATTATATATTAAGATAACTTTAGCACTTATTTATATAGGTAACTTATTGCCGCCTATATAAATAATAAATCCTAAGGCTATAAGCCTTAAGTTAAGTTTTATAGTAAAACTAGCGGTACTATCCTCTTTAAACTTCTCTATCTAGCCTAATATAGTATTATCTTAACCAATAAACCTAACTTTTATACTAAATATAATAAGTTATAAGACCCCTAATATAAGTTTAGAGTTAAATATAAGCTATATTTAGTATACCTAATTATCCCTACTTATGTCTTAGAACTATATAAAGTAGGTATAGAATAAGGAGAGATTGGCTAGGGTATTAATATAGAAGGATATTAGGTACTAGAGAGTTAATATAAGATAGCTTCTAAAGAGTAGGGATAAGGCTATTAAGAGGTATAAGGAGAGTTTCCTAAGTAATAAGGGAAAGAGGGTAAGCAGTATTAAGACTATAAAGCTATTTATATCGACCGAATGGGTTATCTTAGGCTTTTCTAAGATATCTAGTCAAATAAGATTAATACTTTCTTAACTTAATTATATATCCTTTAGAGATAGAGATATTTAAATAAGTTCTATATTATATTAGGGAGCTAGCTAACCTTTTATATATATAGTAAGTATTATTTATACTAAAATAAGAAACCTATATATAGTAATATCGATAAGTAGTTAAAGCAATAAGAGCCTAGGAAATTATAGGCTTAAGTAAGAATAGAGATATTAGTAGATAAATAGATTAGGCGCCTTAAGGCGGTAAAGAAGTTAGACTAATAGCTTGCTACGGTATAGAATTATACTATAAGATATAGTATAAGATAGATACTATCTATAGGAGTGGATTAAGTATATATAAATATTAGGTATTATTTTTATAGTTAAAAGGAGAACTAGCCTACTTCTAATAATAATATTTCTAGGCTAATTAAATATAAATATTACTATTTAATCGATTAAAACCTTATGGCCTTACTTATTAGTCACTATATTAAGGTTTAAAATTGTAATTTAGTAGCTAGATAAGCTATAGATCTCTATAATTACTGCGACTTTATTATGGCTTTATTATGTCTAGGTCTAGCTATAGCTTATACTTTTATATCCTCTAGATAACTATTAATCTACCGAGATAATAATAAGACAATATAATCTTATCTTTATTATAAAGATTACAACTTATTACATTAGATTAGAAGATTTTATAAGCGCCTATTATTACTAAGGGTATATATAATATTATATAACGTTAAATTTAACATAGCAAATTAGCTAGTCGACACTTAATCTAACGCTTAGCATTAAGACACCCTTATTATTTACTGCCAGTCTTAGTTAGATACTTATATCTAATAGTGGTAGCACCGGAAAAGGCTATAGGGATTATATATTAAGTACTTAGTTTCACTTAGCGTTAGGCGTTAACCTCTAGAGTAAGGCAGTCCGTCAGGATAAACAGATAAATATAGGCACTAAGGCCATCCTAAAGATAGGAATAATTAAGATTGGTAATTAAGACTCCCTAGATAGATATAATAAGACCTAGAAGGGTAATAGTACTTATAGAGCTAGGTAAGTCTAAAGATAGTAAGTATAGATATCCTAGAGATAGGAGCCTAGAAAGGTAAGTGTTGATCTTATTGTTAACCAAAAGATTGTATTTATATATATAAAAGCCTAAAGTGGTAAACTCATAATATTATAGCTATATACCCTAAAACTAGAAAGATAGAGAAAGTATAAGAGATAGATATTATTTGGTGTAAAGGTCTAACTATTAGGCTAGATTTCCTAAGGATTATAAAAACTCGAGAAAATTATAGGGTTTTCTACCGGTTAAGGTCTCTAGGAAGAGATTAGAATATTATAGTCTAACTATATAACCTATTAATAATTAAAAGAGGAAGAGATAAAGAGAAATAAAAGGATGAAAATTATATAGATTAATATTTATACTTCCTTAAATTAGTTCTACTAGATATCTTTCAATATAAAGGACTTAATAATTCCCTTTAAAAATATCTTTCCTATATCTATCCTCTTAGATAGTAGATAGTAAGGTAGGTTGATAATACTTACGTTAAACCACTAGATGCAATATTTCCTTTATAGTAGTTAGAAGAGACTTTATTGTATTTATACTTATACTACTATAAAGAAAAAGCGATTCAATAGAGAAGTGATTTACTGCTATTATAAGATACTTTATTATAATCTAGCTATCGCTATAGATATATTAGTTAGATAAATAGATCTATCTATATATTTATATAATAAACCTTTCTTTTATATTACTTAAGAGAAGTATGAATTATTTATAGGGGATAATAAAGGGCTCTTTAAATAATATCTAATTTCTCCTTACTTAGCTATAACTATTATACTTATTTATCTCTAGAGCAGTATAAATAGCTCTTTAAAGATATTAATATCTTCTATATTACTTAAAGCTATATTCTCTAAAGTTAACCTAGGTGCTTCTATATCTTTTACCTAATATATTATTTACTTTTTAATCTTATTGGCCTTAGTATAAATAGCCTTAAGTTAAGATATAATATCTTCTATTTTATTATTAGGCTCCTAACTACTCTTAGCTTCTAGGTAGCCTACCTACTATACCTTATAATAGTAAACCTTCTTAGTGCTATACTTCTTGATATAATAGGTATAATTAAAGATACCAAAGATATAGTAAATATCTAGACTGATATATTTCTCTTGCCTACTATTAGATTACCAATAGATAAAGACTATCTCAGGGATATCTTACTATATAGTAGACTTATCCTTATAAATAACCTCCCTACCTTCCTAAAGTACTTTAAGTTTAATAGTAAAGTCATTTAGGTTAATTAAATAATTCTTGATTTTATTAACGGTATATTACTTATTTAAGGCTATAAATAAAAAAGTCAGTAGGTAGATAATAGAATAAGAGAAGGGTTCCTTATTGGGCTTATACTTATTATCGCCGAGTTCCCCTAGGTTAGAGGAAGTATACTTTTTGGTGTAGGCTGCTTTTAAGCTTGAAGTGGTTGCTTTCGGGTTTGAGGTAGACTTAGAGATAGAGGAGGTCCCTATATTGGAGTAGACATTAGATATATATGCGTATAGGTAGAGCAGAGCAGAGGGAAAAAGGGATATTACCGTAATATATACTTAAGTTACTTATCTTCACTGTAGTACTCCTAATGAGGCGACTAGTGAGATTATAATATAGAGGCGTAAAGCTAAAAGTAAGTAAGATAATATAAAGAAGAAGTTTACTTATAGAAAGAAAGAAAGAAAGAATAAAGGGTATATAAAGTAATTAAGGAGTATATATTTATACTGTTTGTAATTTATATAGGTAACTATAGGCAACTATAGGCAACCAGAAGTAAATAAATCACTATATAAGTACTGCCTTTAAAAGAAATCGATATTATACTTCTTGCGCTCTTATAGGTAGTATATAAGAAGAGGTAATAGTCTAGATTCTTAAAGAATAAAAGGCTTATTATTTTTTAAAGTTAATTACCTCTTCCCTAGCTAAATAGTAATATTAAGTTGGCTTTATTATTTAGATTATATAATTATATTTATTTTCTCTTTAACCGTATAGCCGATAGTAGGACTTATCTTATTATAATAATGTGGTACTCTATAAGTATATTAACTTTACCTTAATCTACTAGTAAGTTCTAGCCTTAAATATCTTTTTATTGTTACTTTAACCTATTAATCCCATTAATCGAAAAGCTATACCGTTATTATCTATTATCTACTATATTGCCTATACCCTTCCTATATACTAACTATTAAATATATAATGCTTTCTCTTAAGTTAAGCCTATAGCCTAATTCTCTATTGTCTTTACCTATATAAACTATTATAGCTAAATAGTAATATTTAGTATACCTACTACCTTAAAAGCTATTAATAGCCTCCTAAAATAAGTAGTATATACTTCTAAAGAAATAGAGAAAGATTAAATATAGGTATCTTTCTTAAACCTAGCGATTAAGTATATATCGATCTAAGAGTTTCTTAAGTCATCTAAGGCTAGATAGTTAAGTATTAATATAGATACCTTAAACCTAACTTAATTGCTATAGAAAGACTTAAATAGAAGACCCTATCCTAACTATAAACCTATTGATTAATATAATAAATTATCTATATAAACTAAGGTACTATAGACTAACCTTTACTTTTATTACTATAGAAGCTAACCTTTAATATATAATATTATAGATAAAGACTCTATCCTATCTATAAGACTATATCCTAAAAGAAGCCTTAATATTATACTTCTACTATCTATTGAGTTTATTAATAAGATAAACTATATACTATATAGCACTTAGTGTACTAGCCTTTAAGAGTTTATTATAAGTACCTATATAAGTATTACTACCTTAAACCTAAACCTATTGCTATAAAGGCTAATATCTATAAATAGAAGACCTTATCCTAAAGCCTATTAATCTACCGTTAATTAATATACTAGTCTATATAAATCGCTTAAGTACTTATTTAATTCTACTACTCTAATAACTAACCTTAAGTATTTTAATCTAGAAGAGGAAAATCCTATTCTACTATACCCTTAATTATTCTATAGTCGCTTAATCTATTAAGTCTAGTAAGGTCTCTAAGAGCTCCCCTACTGATAACGGCTAGGGTCTATAAATCCCTTAAAAACTATACTTAATAATTTCCTACCCTTAGCTAAGGGCAATCTCTACTTACCTTTTACTATTTACTAAAGTATCTAGATAACTAGCTATTTCTAAGTAGGGTATTAATCTATAGATATATATTAGATATATTACCAATAATATATATAGAACTATATATCTGCTATATCTTAGCGATATCCTTTCTCCCTTCCTTACCTTACTCTTACTTATAATTAAACTACTTATAACTAATATATATAATGAAATATCTCTAGTAGTATAATCTATAAGTATTAATTATCCTCTTTACTAATAGCCCCTCTAAACTAGATATTAAAAACCTCTATCTAAGAATATAGCTAGAGATATACCTATAGGTTATTCTCTAAGATATCCTAGATAAGTTTCTAGTTATTATTATTAACTAGACTTAATATTAATAGCTAAATTGAGGCTTAATATCTATTATATCTATCTTATATCTCTTCTGCCCTTATTTAAAGCTAATATCTATATTAGCCTTTATCTAGCTCCTGATCTAAATTAAATTATATGACTTAGATTTACTATAAAATTATTTTTAAATAGGAGATTAAGCCGCTAATTAGAACTAATACTAACTATAATCTAAAGTAATCTACCTATTAGATCTATCTAAGAAGACTGCCGACTTAGCCATTAGATATACTTTAGAAGTTATTCTAGAAGCTTTTAGAAAGATTTAATTAGTAATTATATTTATAGTGAGTATTATAATGAGATTACTATAGGTATTATATTAACCTATATAATACTATATAGTCTACTTACTGCTCTGTCGGTATAATATTAAATAAGAATGCTTAATACTCTATTTATTTACTATCCTAAAGATCTCCTTACTATATTATTTAAAGCCTAGAAAGCTAGCTCCTAGCTAACTTTCTACTTCTAACTATAATTAGTGGCTATATAACTTTAACTGCTTTTATTAACTAATACTTAATTATATAGCTATATATATAAGGCTTTAGAGTAATAGGTAGATAATAGTTATAATAGTTTCTCGGTAGATTAATTAAATAGAAATTATATATAGCTGTCTTAAGTAATACTCTATTTAATTATTATTATACCTAAAGCCTTATATATAGACCTTAGTATAGCAATAGCTATTCTGCTTATATAGTTAGATATTGGTTAGAGCTATTAAGCTACTACCTAAATAGTATAGAATGATATTGGTCTAGATGTAACTCTACTGTCGGTATTAGCCCTACTTAGTTCTATATACTCCTTAAATTTAGCTATCTTCCGCTATATATTAAGATCCTTCTATCTACTTCCTACCTATCACTATATAGCTATAGGTCTACTATTATTAGTTTTTAATATTTATTATTATATATATTCGCTATAGTCAATAGGCCTATATAAAGTTATAGTAAACCAGCTATATATAGCCCTCTATAAGACAATTAATAGGTATCTATTGAGGTCTAGCTATATACTGGCTTAGGTTAGAAGTTCTAGGGCTCTATCCTTCTATAGCGCTATATTAATATAAAGAGAGAATATAACTAGTAGATACTATTTGCGAACTTATAATAGCTCTTTAGCCCTATAGTCCCCTCTTGGCAATAATACCCTAGAGAATATTAGAATAAATAGTATCTACTCATTATACTAAGTATTATAGTTATTATCTACCTATAGCTAAGTTTATTATAGAACCTTTAACTTATTATATTCTTATATAATAGTTAAGCTATACTTAATAGTTAGAGATAAATAATACTAACTAAAGTTACTACCCCGGTCGTTTAATTAATAACTAACTAGAACTTTTCAAATAGATATACCGATAATAAGCAAGACTATACTACCCTCTGGGAGTAGACGTAATGGCTTTACTAGGTCTTAAATTAATAGATTATACCAATGGCATTATAAACCGCTAGCACTAAGGTTAGGAACTCCTTATAGTCTGCTCCTATAGACTCGATATATTATCTAGGAAAGGGTTTTATATAGACTATATAAATAGTTATAGAAACTTTCACTATAATGCTAACTTTACTGCGAAAAGGAATATAATTTAGAGTCTCTAATTAGATATATCTCTCGATAGACTTAGCTGCTATATATAAGCCTTATCGATAAAAGTTATATAAATCTAGATCTAGACTAGCCTTTATTTACCTTAGGCCTTCTTATCTATATTTATTACTAGAGAGTTAAACGCCTAATGGGGATTACTTATATACTCTATTTTAGGTAATTAAAGTAAATAGTAGGCAGTCTAGTCTATCTTACTCTTTTATATATTAATAAAAGCAATATTACTACTTTTCTACTATATTTATTATAATATATTATTAAAACTTATATTTAGGTTAAAATATAATAGAAGTATAGTAAAGACTATAAAATATTGTCTTTACTTTTATTATCGTATTCTAATAGAGAAACTAGGGGAAGGGGTTTCTATAGAGTAGTATTAGGCGTGTTATTCCTCTTATTTCCTGCGATAGGGATCTGAGCGCTATACCCGCCTCGAACTTCTCTAGTTACTTCTGATCCTCATCAAGAGACAGTATGGATTAAATAGAGGAGGGCTTACCAGCATCTAACTGCAGCTTGCTGATAATGTCTAACCTGAAAAGGCTAGAACTTCTCAGCGGCTCGTTTTTTATGCTTAGAAAATGAGAACAACACTATAGTCCCTAACCACTCAATGCAGAGCTTGTATCTAACGCCAGATACTATTATCTAACCACTAGATTTTAAATACATCCTATATACCTAGTGTGGTTATTTACATTATATATTACCGCCGCTTTTCTTTCTGATGATAGCTTAGTGAATTAACTATAAAACCTAGATATTCAATATACTATTATCAATCTGGTACTAGAAATAAGGTCTTAGCTTTATTTCTAAGGTGACGCTAAATGCTATATTAATGGCACCAGCCTTTTAAAGACCTTAATTTAGAAGTCCTATATTAAATAATATTATATCTCCTCCTTTAACTTCTATAGAATATCTATTTACCTTCCGAGATAAGATATTCCTAACTCCTAAAGATACTACCGATATATATAGTCCTCCCTATATAACAGCTCGCATATATAAGGCGGTTAAATCGTAAGTAAAAAACAATAGACAGCTAATATATCTCTTCTTATTTAGAAGGCTAATATAAGACGGTATCTAATCAGCTGGAACACTCTAGCGGACTTTAGAGATATATTTAAAGAAAGATTTAATGCTTAAAGTCTTAAAGGAGACTATATTTTATAGAACGATTTAATAAATAGGGAAATAGAAGTTATAATATAGAGCAAGATAAAGACTATTATTTCGATCGTAAGCTAGATATAGGCTGGCCTAAGGCTATAGAGTGTGAGTTTAATAAATTCTATAGTGGTATGGTTCTTCTTCTAAGTGCCTAGCCTAAACCTCTTATCAATATCGTCTATATTTAGACTGAGACTTAAGCTATTTCAGTTTAAGCCGATATATTTATGAAGCTATAGTCTTACTTTACTATAACTATTCGTATATACTCATAGAGTATAGCAGTTATAAGGAATCTCCCAGTTAGCGGGCTAGGCGGGCTAATTCCCCTGAAAAGAATTTTATATACGGTGATTCTACATGTACAGCAGTTTCATTCTGTTCAGGATCAGTGGAGCGCTCCATTGCCGTACAGGATAATGAAGACTATTTGCACCCTTTTGGGTAACTTCTGAGTGTCCCCCACGCCATCTGCTTGGTAGCCATTGAGCCTATCATACTGACGATCCGCGCGTTTGGTGTAATGCCACTATGGTGCATTGCCGCAAACTCCTAAGCGGTGAGCCGAGGAGCTGACTTTTGGGAATGATCGAGCTTTTGTAAGTGCGGAGAAAGGCCAGTATAGCGATGAGACCTCTGTAGGCAAAGAACCACAATCTGCAGAGAGAGGACACCAAGTGATGGAATGATGATCGAGGTATGAATTGAGGTCTTAGAAATGGTTAAGGGATCTTTATTTTTCAATAGTACGGGCTACAATTGAGCGCTTATGGGTGAGAATCAGTGCTGGGGGCTGTATGACATGACCAACGCAATGTTTTCTACTGATCAAATATAGATTACTACAGCATCCCCTGCACCTCTCGAACAAGGTATTCCCTTACGAAAACAAAGGCGGCTCTTGCAATTACTTCCAGAGCCGGAAGAACTCTTCAAACCATGCTCTCATTCGCTTTATTCTACCTACACTGAGTCTCAATCCAATCGTGACAGCAGTTCAACTTCTGTGAGTGACACCATTGGGCCGAATATCTGCTGTCCTTGGAATTTCAGTTGTCAATTCCAAGGCATGATCTGAAGCTATCGTCATCCTCTTAATGTGGTCTTTCACCCTATGACCTTGCAGCCACCATCAAACATCTTGAATCCTTTGGCATTTCTTTCAAAATCGGCATACCTCACAACCTTGAACCTAAGCTACAAGGCTGGCGTTATTGCGGAATTAATTGCCCTAAGCTCCAGCATGCCTCGTATCACATATGAGCAGGCTGGGGAAAATACCATAAGATCCCGCACTAGTCTCTCAGTCCCACCGAGATCATTTCGATATTTCATCTCGGCTCAACCCAAGTCTCATCATCTGCACAATGTCGATATTAGAGCAAAACTTTACGTAAGGTTGAACAACACAAATTGGACAAGTGGAGCTTCAACAAACAAATCCAGCAATCGCTGGGGACTCAGATCTACCGGTGATGGGGGGTTTACCGTATTAGGACAAGAAGCTGGAGGTGCAATAATCGTCTCGATTACATTTTCTTCTACAAAACTGAGGAAGGTGTTCCCAAAACATCTCTGGCGTACTTCGGGTTTCTCTACGTTTTTTACCTTCCTTTTTCACAGTCTTTTTGGTGCGAGAAAATCTTACCCGACCATAAAGCCCATCTTTTACTTTACACCCCTGCGATATCGTCAAGAGTAGCTGGGAACTCCACTTTATCTCTCATTCAAACTCCCGTTCAGCTGTGGTAATAGACACATCCAGATCTTGAAATATATATATCGACCTTAGATCAACAAACAGATAGCCTCAATCAACACATTTCAGCCCAGGAAAAGGTCAGCAATGATACGTTCTTGGCAATGTCATTGGAAAAGTGAGAAAACCCCATCCAGGGAGAGGAATACAGCCGTATTGGGGGAGGAGAAATCTGTATGCAAGAAGGGAAGGTTGAACTAAGTGAGATTACTCACATAGCGAATTTCAACCCTTCATTCAATGCTGGCTGCAGTCGCACAACACGAGATGACAACGTCCTTTAAGATAAAAGTCTGATAGTAGATTGGAATACTGGTATGTATCAATTACCGATCTATTGGCTTCTAAATCTTACAATACTACACTCGCATATAGGTAGTTAATACCATTAGGCTCTATTTGTCGAAAGTTTACTTGAGTGTAGGGTAGCTCACAGGCTTATCAGTCTTATCGATCTTATCAGCCTACATTAGGTTAGTGTATATTAATTATATTATCCTACTTGTATAACCTAACTTTACCTGCTTTACTCCTTTACTCCTTTACTTCTTTACTTCTTAACTTAACCTTAATACTAATATATACTTATTTCTATTTCTTTTGGCATTATATAGTTACTCATTTTATCTTTATTATCTAGTCTCTCTTTTTATTAATATATCCTATCTACCTAATTATGCCTATTATATCTCTTCCTTAGAGTCACCCCTAGTCACTAGAGCCTATCCCGATAACCCTAACCTGCCGTATCTTTATATAATCAGTACCGTATCTCCAGGAGAACCAAAGGATCTTATTGCTATAGATCGCCATCAATATGTAGCGGTTCCGAAAGTTAATGCGACTGAAATCGAGCGGCCGTAATGATGACCTCGACGAGCTCAACAGCCCAGCGCCGGCTATGAGTGCGCCAGTCAACACTCGACTCATTAAGTTGGCCAGTATGGCTCCCTAGAGTCCTTCTCTGCAGCGCGGGAATGTCTTTTCGCCTACGCCCTTGACACCACTTTCTGCAGTAAAGCGCCGTCGCACCGAACCGACTCCAAGCGGCCAACACCCACTCGCTGGTGTTCTCTCCGAGGCTATTAAGGAACCACCCCTACGCAAAGCCGCTCGCTCTAATACTGCAACCTTATTATCTGTCTTCGCGATGACCAACAACCAGCCTATCTCGGCCAAGTCCCCGCAAGCAGACATCCACAACGCCAAGGTTCGTCATTCGATTCCTTAAGTCGCATAGACTAACATTCCCAAATTCAATCACCCAGCGAGCTCGACCTTGGCGATAATTTCATACGAAATCATAACGAGCTAATCGGCACTTACTCCCCGATCCTAGAACACTTGCGATATCTGGCAATGGCACTCCGCGACGACCTGCAAGCAAGCGAAACAAATATCAACACAATCAAGAACAAGGAACCCATACCCGAAGGGCCCACAGAGCGCATCAAACGATCCAAGGCCGCCATCGAAAGATGCCAAGCAGATCTGGACAAGGAAGTCAACGACTAGGAATTGTTGCAGGAGCAGCTGAAAATCCTTCGAAGACCGATCGAACGTTTGGAGAAGGATGCACGGAAGAGAATTGGCCACAAGCAGCAGAGTCTTGACGATCAAAAGGCCGAGCTCGAAGCAGCGCGGGAAGACTTGGCCCAGTCTGAGACCCGACACCGCGACTGGGAAACGATTCTCTCTGCTGAGATTGAAAAGTCTGACAAGATTTCCGAGAGGCTTCGACAAGTGTGTGTCTACGGCGAGCACTATGAGCTTCTGCAAAGGCTTGCCAAGGGAGGACCACTGGCAACACAGCGAGTCGTCGCAACGGTGAAGAATGGTGAAGTTGACTTGGGGACGGTGGGTGAGGATGTCAAGTGAAGGGCAGTGTGCTGCGCACTATGGCTGAAGTTATTGATCTGTGTATTCATTATGGAGCAGAGGACGCTTGTTCCTGGGTCTTTTGGAAGCATGCTGTTATGATTGGAGTGGAAACTCGATGGGTATCGTTAACCATGAGAATAGGCGTTATCTGAAACAGAATCAAGCGAGAGGCTCGTGGTATGTCTACGGACAGCCCTGAGTACTTCCGTCCCATCCCAGGCATTGACACACATGGTATTTTTCTCTTGTCTACCTACGCGTAAACGACAAGTTGATTCTTACGTATCATTCATCTCGTTTCGCCTCAGCTGGACTATCTTTAACTGTCTGACCATTCTGCAGTCTGGGGAAGTTAGTGCTTTGCTGCCATCTCAACAGGCCGCCGTAACCATTCCTTCTCAAGATCTCTTGCTCGATCAAAGGTCAGTCGTTGCCAATGATACCATCATCTACCATTCCACGAGTTCCAAGTGCCATGAGACTCTCTGAGGCTAACAACAACTGGTTTGAGTAGGCAAATCAACACCTCCATTCTGATCAAGCCTCTACTGCCGGCATATTGACTGCCGAACTCGGCCACAATCATTTTAATAAAGCAGATTTCTGGCAATTTCTAACCACAAGCGATTTTCTATCTTCCGAGATGATACTACCACTGTTACGTGCAAGGATAAATAACGTTTTCCCAACCAATACGATTGCGACATTTCAGATTGTTACAGCCAACTCAATTGACTTTCCAAGCTCACTAGTTCTAGATTGAAGAGAAAGGGATAGAGCAGTTTCAGTCTCATCTTCAATACCTGGAAGAGCGGTCAGAGGAAGGATTGCTCAATGTGGTTCAGCCACTGAGTGCCCCCGTGCTGTTTGAAGTTACTATTATTTCGCAGCTTCTCGATCGGTTTGGTTCCATTGGAGGCGGATAGTTCGAGTCGCAGGGTTGATACGAGTTCTAAAGCAAATTATACTAGCAGAGAAAGTGACAGAGCTGAGTTCAAAGTCAATAAGCGCTAGCCTAAATTTCTGCCACCGTCTAGAACGATAGAGCCCAATGTAGGTGATTAAATATTAACAAGGGGGAGTCAGACTTTTTTCGTTTTTGCGTTTTGCCATAGGTTTAGCTAATTAATTTAGATTTCCGTCATGAATACCTAATCTGGTGCCACCTATGATGCTGCGTCCTGAGGTATTCTAGGGGACTTGAGACAGCTTCCCGTGAAACAAGAGCGGGAGCCACAGGAGGAGTCACAAGCTGGCACAGTATGCTGGTGACGATTGACTTGACGACGGAGGGACGCCGTGGTATTGTGGTGCCTCTGTTGACTTGCTCTACTGTAGTGTTCTTTATGAACAATATAGATGTGTTTGAATTTACGAACGTTCCTCGGAAGATGGATGATATTGAATTCACTACTGGTCATCACTCGCATTTGGCTTTATTATTAACTCTTCCGTCCAGTGAGCTGACAGCTCCTCACAGCTCCTACTCGGTCCCTAGATGGTGTAGCGATACTTGGATCCCCTAGCGTTTTGTGGGGAAGGATTGTGTTGGAACGAATCTCAGCTAGGATTGCAGCGCCTTGAATGCGTTGAAGAATATGCCTTTCATTCGAGAGAAAGGGTTGATGGATGACTCGTTTGACACAATATCGGAATTCCACCTGTTTGTACTGCTGTTGCAATGCACATCCAGAGAAGAAGATAGCGAAAGAAAAAGCCGCAGAAACGACAGCTAGTCAGTGCCATGAGTCCTCAGTGACAGCAATGTTTCGCCGTAAACTCGACTGGATCCTCAAGACGCCACATGGCAGACATCTGGTGGACTAGCACTAGCCTGACCTCCCTGATGATCCGTGTAAGACTATTGGCGAGACGCTGAACAAGGTTGGAAAGTGGAGACGTCTAAAAGACCAGAAGACATTCGATAACAGCAGAGCGAGGCCGTCTATCATTCTATTACTCTAGAGGCACAGGCGATGGGTAAAATCAAGATACAATTTCCAAAGTCCGGTCGGAACTGACACAGGCTAGAGCCGGGGTGGTACTCTCATCCAGTTACTAGAACCAGTGGCAGGGTGAAACTTAAGTTAATCTTTCTGAAGCAAAGCATACACATGCTTGCTGTCGCGTAGAGTGCCAAATTATTATTCTATAGCGCTGAGGTAAATCATTACTATATAGTGCTACAGTAAATCTTGAATGAACATTTTCTCTGTGATGTATCGATCGATTTTAGCAATATAATGCTGGGCGATGTTGTCCTGGGATCTTGGTTTGATGTCGGCCAAGTCAGAATTCAGCCAACCTTGGCTGTAGAGATCGGGGGAATGCCCAATACGGCTGCAGGGAGAGGAAACACCCGTGGCGAGAAGATCCACTAAAGATGGCTGGAGTACTGAACAGGTGGCGTCGCAGCTGGTACAATGGGTGCCGGAATAGAGGTTGAGGTCTTTGAGCTTCGCTTTCGACGGCGTACCTACAGGGCTACTTGATCGATCTTGTCTCGTTGTAGATTGTCTATACCGTCGGTGTACTAGATCGCATGAGCCTTGATCCTCAGCATTATGCTTAAGTCAAACTTACTTGACGATCACCGAGCTCACATGTCGCTGCAGTCCTCCCGTTTCTAGCGTCGAGAGCCAAAGTGATAAGACCAGAGCATGTGTCACCCCAACACTGCGCCTTATGTCGAGTACAGCTCGTTGTTCGCTTGATGGGATTGTCGAATAGCTTCAAGACTCTCGAATCAGAATCAGGTCTTGCTTTGGGCATGCTCGGAAGTGGAGTCGTACACGGGGGTGGAGATTCATTTTCAGCAGGCTCTGTCAGTGTCACATTTATAAACTCAAATGTAAGGGTAAATTCCATAGAAGATTGGTAACCCAAAGCCCTATTGTGTTTCGAGGTAGCTGTCTTAATACACCTCCTTCCAGACACCCAATCCACAGATTGTACGAAGTGTCGAGCTAAATCGTTGTTTGATGGTGATTTGCTGTGGACCGAGATGTTGTTGGGGCTTCTAAGGGAATGGATGGCAAAGCAATCGCCACGTTGTAGACATCTTCTGGAAAAGATTATCATTGAGAGTTGAGGCTGGAAGTGTTCGAATTATGTCGGTGAACTTGATGCAGTTGGGTGACAGAGGCAGTTCCGAACAAGCATACATACCATATCCAGTCTCTTCATCAATTGAAGAAGCAGAATCGAATCTTATCTCGGCTAAGGTGAGATTAGTCAAGTCCTTGTCCAAAGCTGCTCGGTTGCATTCTTGCTCAAGAGAGAACGTACTGCCCTCATGGGACTTCTACTGCTTGTCATTGGGCCCATCCATCTGGCCCGATTGTTCTCCTGGTATAGAAGGTTAAAAGCCTCAATTCCATTATCGCCATATACATCTCTCGGTTTGTTTGTATCGGGCGGCAATGACTTGGGAGCTTGGGCTTCCTTCGCTGCCCTCCAACTCGCCACCCTGAGAGTCCGCGACTTAGCCATGGCGAAATGTTTTTGCAGAACGCCGCCTTTAACACGAAAGAATGTTAGTGCAACGAGATGTTGAAATGCGACTTGGGTGATGCTGTTTAGGTTGTTGCTGATGTTGAACCACAGGGTATTAAAGGGGGATAAGCAGTCAAGTTGCACTCCAGAGCGCTGGCCTTTTTCCAAGTCCATCAGGGAACACAATTGCGGAGAAAATAATAGAACTGATAATGGTCTACCTATCCACCATATCATCGCCTAAACCAATCCAAAAGCAGCCTAGGTCTTATCGAAGTTAACCTCCCAAGCCCACAAGGATTGACCAAAGATCTCTGCTGCAAAATTTCGGACATGTCCTTGGCGGTCTGTACGTGCCTTAAAGATGGGGGTGGCTTGGTCGCAGCTTCGACAAATCGGAAAAGCTGGTCTTTAGAGGCGAAGGGTACAGCATCAACCGTGTAAAATGCCGAACAAGCACTTTAGAAAGCGTAGTAATGACGCCGGCGATGTGTGTGGTCACAGAGAATGTATCAATAGAATGATATCCACCACCGATAGAGTCTCTGCCAGGGGTCTCTGCTTTCGAAAAAACAATGTTATAAGGGTGCTTTAATCACACTCCAGCTGGTGCAAGATGCTTGCTGAGATAAGACAGCCAAGCGTCTTGATCTGCCTAGCTGAGACGGGTCGAATGTAATAAATGTATTGCACTCTGAGACTGGCACCCACTTGCAGGTGGCTTGGAAAAGTATCTCCGAAGACGAGACACTTTTGTGTTGCGGTCATTACTAACGCGGTGATTACAGTATCCAGTTTGAAGGATGGTGCTGAACACGGAAGTGATGTCTATTAGTCGCGTGCTTGTGTTGTAATTGTAGGATAGGAGGTTTGAAGGCTTTAAGGAGCAAAGAGTGAAAAGGCGTAGGGGCAGAAAGGTAGAAGAAAGTCGTGTGAAACGGAGTGAAGAACGGTAAAGGAGGTGAAAAGTCCGATATACTTCTCAGTGGCAAAGAAACAAAGATGTAAAAGAGAACCGTAAAGCATAGCAAGATTAAACAAACAAAGAGATAGATGTAATCCAGAGTGTAAGCAGACAGAAAAATAGCTGCGACTTGCATAAAGCTCGGGTCAGAAGAGGTACCCTTCGTCAATACCAGAGTAAATTCTCATCCAATACATACACATGCATTTCGCAACCCAAGAAAGAAATGGATCTTTCCCCTTTCCACTCTGCCTTAAGTATCCCTAGTCAATTTCCAAGCGCACAAGTGAGGATAGCAGTACCTTGTCACCATCTCTACTAATATCGCCGTTGCTGTTGCTCCAACAATCGAGAGTGGATGCTATGGGTTGAGGGAACGATTGAGTGCTGGCAGCTGTTGTGCCTTTAATGAGGAGGTTAATTATTCGGCCAAGAAGTAGCCGACTTTCTTAAAGGTTGTAATATCGTCTTGTTTGAAGTCGTGCTCTTCGGTGTTGGTGAGTCTTCACCTGTTATAGGCTTCAGGTCTGGTGATGCGCGCCTTGAGAAGATTGACTTCGAAACGTTCTCTTCCTTAGTGGCCTTGACAGTTTCTGGGTGAGAGCTGGGTGTCGTAAAGGACTCGCGAATGCCTTTGCAGTCTTCTTTGTGTTCGCTTGACTTTTGGAGCCTGCCTTTTCCTCTATTCCCAGCTTAATACCTAACTGCTCTGAGGAGGTGATGTGCAGGCCGAGCGATCGGCCAGCATCCAAGTTGTTTGAGAACACATGCAACGACGCTTCCTGCTTATGGCAACCACAACATCATTTTCGGATCATCGCAGCAACATACGGAAAGCTGTGCGCGTAATACGATCGTCGATTACAAGCAGTCAAAATGAAGACTAGATCTGGTTGCGAGCTGTGTGACCAGCCAGCACGAGCCACTTAAACATCTTGTGCGTCTTATCCGCTACAAACTTGATTACCATTATCTAATCTCACGAGCAGCCTTTTCTTCTCCTACAACCCTCCTCGATGACGATCCCGAGAAGCTCGATTTGTAACCTGACTCCCTGAGCTCTCTGGATGAAGAACTCGATCCGGATCCGTGATGTTTAACGACACCCAAGCCCTTGTCGCCTGAGAAATCGCATCGACTAAAGCCCTTCGCAAGGATTGGCGAGGCCTCTGAGAGGAACTGGAGGAATGCGAGGCCAGGCTCGACAAGCAAACAAGGCTTTTATCGGAGACACGACAACGCAACGCTAGATTTGGCACGATACTGAGGAGGAGCCTCGGTCGCATCCTTCTGTGAATAGAAGGGAGAAAGCAACCTTCAGTTGAGGTTGATGTTGGCCATTCGGTTGGTCAAGGGACTCGAAGCAAGCCAACCTCGGCCTTCGCTGAACCTGACCTGTCGTTAGTACTGCGACTGGACAGTCGACCCGCAACAAGCGATTGGCCTCTGTCGACACGGATGTTGGTACTGCAACATGAACAGCTCAGACAAGGCTATGGGCGTGACGTCGTAGAGAGAGATGAGGCCGCGACAAGGAGAGTCAATATCAACGGCTAGCCCTGGATGGAGCCTTGGGCGAGGCAAGTCGGGTCCCAATTCTCACTACAACCGCTGGCTTGTACCTTACTCAACTACCCGCCGACGAACCAACGACCCCCAAGCCCAACAAGTCTGGAAACCGACATTTCTCAATTGAAGCCGAGTTCAAGAAATCCAGGTGGCCGGAAAATTTATGGACGTACCCAGCAGCTCAGGTCCCTGTCGAACCGTATTTGCAATCGATCGCCTTCGGGTGAAGATGCCTGTCCTTCTGAACTTGGGACTTGCGACGACAATCTGCTTCTACCCCTTCATCCCAAAAACCTGCAGAGCATCTCACGGCATGGCATCATCATGAGTAGCAACTAGGTTATATTAGAGGTAAAGGTCATGGATTGACAAAGTCAACTCAAACCTGGTGATCTACCTCAACTCATCCCTCACGCTATCTCCCTGCATTGAAACCCGGGTGCCGGGAGCTAGACGGTTAATCGGGCGATCAAATGGAGTCCTGCCTTACCACGACGGACATCGCGGCCGAGAAGGAGGTTCAGGACAAGGCTTTAGGCAAACAGTCGAATATCGGTACCGTCGCCCAAGTAACTGCGGCCATCGGGAAAATTATCCAGTACGTCTTCGGTTTCCCCGCCGGTTTCGTCGTCGCGGTCCATCATCGAACTTATCATCAGGCCTCTCGTTAGGTGACATGTCAGGTTCGCCCCCTTTCTCGTCATCCTGCCCGTCATCTTTCTCGTCGCCGAGCTCAGTGTCTTGTTCGTTGTCGGGTTCGTTGTCTTATCCATCGGTGTACCCCTGATTAGATACCTTATCTGGCTCATCGTTTGGCTTCTTGTTTGGTTCCTCATCAGGTAACCCATTGGGTTTCTCGTTATGTTCATCATCATAGCTAAGCGGGATGAAAGTCAGTTTGGAATGAAAGTTGCATCTCCTCAGGTTGTCTTATGGTGTTTGTCACTTTTTGCTGTCGGCAGTGTGGGTCTTTGAGTTTCCGTCAGGAATTCAGCTCCTCATTCACCAACTCCAAGACACATTTACTATGGCCATTTGATCATCCTTATCTACAGACTCTCTGTGGCCGCACTCGTCACATGTGTGCCTGTCGTTGAGGTTCTGACTGAGTCTTGGTAGGGGAACTGGAAGTTGATCGATTTGGCAATTATAGATGAGTGGCCTACTACCATGGCAAAGGCAACTAGAGTCATAGCCTCTCACATCTTCCCCGCTTATCTAGCGTGGTACCCCAGACTTCTAGATGCCTAGAAATAAAACTCCCCGTTTTTAATAGTCCAACGGTCTAGCGTACGTAATAGATAAATAACATGCTTGTGGCTTTGGCTCTGGCAACATGAGAAAAACTTGGCTGCTAGACTGGGCCACTCATCATATGCAGGTGTTTCCGGTAGTCGGGACTGCAGGCCAGGGTGTGTCATTGCCAAACCAGGATTGAAACCTCAATTCCGATTGCGTAACCGGATGCCCTAGCGACTACTTATGGCATCATCGACTCTACCCCAATATGCAGTTAGCCATGGTGTGCTGTATCTGTCTTGGTGAGCTGTGGTTCCGAAGGCAATCTTTCGGATGGTCGGAAACCTCGGAGGTTAAGCCTAAGCAGGCTAGAGTATGCCGGATCAGCCGGAAGTTAATCCCAGAATAGATTAGTGGCAGCTCCGCCCGGATTGTTGATACCGGAGCTACAAACTGCTTCTACTTTCGTTTTGCGTATCAGGATGTCAATCTCTCTTGACGACTACTATCAAGATCAAATAAATGCAAATGCTCTACCCCGCAGATACTGGTCTGTATCCGGGGTGGTGGAGCTCCGTTTGAGGCCCTTGCCCCTCATCTGTAGCATTAGTATACAACCTGAGTATGATGCTCTCAATGCAAACAATACAAATACTCGCATTTGCAACCGGTGATTGATTCAGGAAATCTGGAAGATATTCACAATATCTAATCATCAGTAATGGGTTCCCTTGGTTCAAACATTTCCTCTGGCCCTGTAAGGGTAGCCATCGGTAAGCTTTGATCCTCCGGTCTGATCCCATATAACTAGCTAACGTTCATAGACCGGGGTGGCACTTTCACAGATGTCATTGTTCTTTACGCTGACGGAAGAGAAAGAGCTTTCAAATTATTGTCCAGGGACCCCAGCAATTACAAGGATGCACCAATTGAGGCCCTTCGAAGAATTTTGGAGGAAGTCGATGGGCAATCGATACCCAAGAATGTTCCACTAAACCTCGCAAGCATTGGTAAGAGAATCCCATGTCTCAAAACCTCAAGCTAATTATGTAGAATCACTACGGATGGGCACCACCGTCGCGACAAATGCTCTACTTGAACGCCAAGGAGCCAAGACGGCCCTTTTTATCACCAAAGGATTTCGGGTTAGTCTTCCACCCAGCACGCCACAAAGACTCATCTAACAGACACAGGATCTTCTCAAAATCGGGAACCAGTCTCGACCAGACATGTTTGCGTTAAATGTCCAACGTCCAGAACTGCTCTACTCAAAAGTTGTCGAAGTCCCGGAACGTGTCACTCTATATGACTCAACAGCCTACAAGAGAGGAGACAAAGATGCGCCACAGGCCAACGCCAACGCTGTGACCAAGACAAGCAATGCAGATGAAGATGATGTACGCATCGGCATCTCAGGAGAGCGGGTACGTGTCATTGAACCACTTGACATAGACGCCATGAGGACAGCTCTGCAAGAAACATTCGACCAAGGATTTCGCAGTATCGCCATTTGTCTCCTCCACTCTTACACCTTTGCCGACCATGAAAAGGCCATTGCCCAAGCCGCACGAGAGATTGGCTTCACACAAGTCTCGGCATCAAGCGAACTATCACCGGCAATTCGGATGCTTCCCCGTGCTAGCTCAGCCGTAACGGATGCATATCTTACGCCGGAGATCATGTCATATCTCGACGGTTTCCAATCAGGCGTGGATACGCAAAGCCTTCAGAGCGTCAACTGGAGAATCATGCAGTCAGATGGCGGCCTTGTACACCCCAAGAAGCTCTCTGGTCTCAGGGCGCTGCTCTCTGGACCTGCTGGCGGTGTCATTGGATACGCCAAGACATCTTATATCCCCGAGAAGCCGGTTCCAGTCATTGGGTTCGACATGGGTGGTACATCTACAGATGTCTCTCGATATGCAGGAGCCCTCGAGCATGTCTTTGAGAGCACAACTGCGGGGATTTCTGTTCAAGCTCCACAACTCGACATCAACACAGTAGCTGCCGGTGGCGGCAGTGTGCTTGGCTGGCGGAAGGGTATCCTTACAGTTGGGCCAGATAGTGCTGGCTCGCATCCAGGCCCCGCCTGCTATCGCAAAGGTGGCCCTGCAACAGTCACAGACGCCAATTTGATTCTCGGTCGCATCCTTCCTCAGTACTTTCCATCTATCTTTGGACCAAACCAGGACCAGCCACTGGATGTTGAGGCATCATACCAGAGAATGGCGGAACTCGCAGACGAGATCAACCGAGATCAGGGCACAAATCTCAGCATCGAAGAAACAGCACTGGGGTTCATCACTGTCGCAAACGAGGCTATGTGTCGTCCCATCAGGGCTCTTACGGAAGCCAGAGGACACAACACTGCTGATCACAACCTCGCAGCCTTTGGCGGAGCGGGTGGTCAACATGCATGCGATATCGCTAGAGCACTCAAGATCAAGCGCGTGGCTCTACACAAGTATTCTTCTGTCTTATCGGCATATGGCATTGCTCTGGCCGAAACAGTTCAAGAAGAGAGACTGCCGTTTGCACAAATCCTATCGGCTTCATCCCTCTCACGCGTCAGGCCCGTTTTCGAGGAGCTGCGAGCAAAGACACTGGCATCACTGAAGCAGATGGACCCTATCTGCAAGTCTGTATCGTCCAAGTTCTTTTTGAACCTGCGATATGATGGAAGTGACACATCTCTCATGGTTGAAAAGCCCCAAGACAGCTGGGACTTTGAGGGTACCTTCACTCAGCAGCATTATCAAGAGTTTGGTTTCACACCGACTGGCAGAGACATCTTGATTGACGACGTTCGAGTCCGAAGTACAGCAACAGCCGAAAGTCGGGACAAGGTGAGCTTGCGAGAACTCGAGACAATTGAGAAAACCCGCCCTGCTCTATCCGAAGAAACCACGCCCATGTTCTTCGAGGGTATTGGAGCTTTTAAGGCCCCATTGTTTCACTTGGACAGACTATGCCTAGGAGACGTCATTGAAGGACCTGCCATGATCATCGACAAAACGCAGTCCATCGTAGTATCAACGGGATCTACCGCTATAGCGCTGACTTCTATGCTGGTCATCGATGTCAATCCTTTAGAAGCGACAGAAATAACCTCAAAGGTCGACCCTATTCGGCTTTCGGTCTTTGCAAACCGGTTCATGGGTATTGCAGAACAGATGGGTCGAGCTCTCCAGAAGACTTCTGTCAGCACCAACATCAAGGAGCGTCTCGACTTCAGCTGTGCAATCTTCTCTGCGGACGGCGGTCTGGTAGCGAATGCGCCTCACGTACCAGCCATGTTAGGTTCAATGTCGTTTGCAGTCAAATGGCAGATTAATCACTGGGGTAAAGACATTAAGAAGGGTGATGTGCTCTTATCAAATGCACCCTACGCAGGCGGTGTGCATCTCCCTGATCTGACGGTTATCACTCCCGTATTTGACGACGCAGGAGAGCAGATCTTGTTCTGGACTGCTTCTCGAGGACACCACGCAGATGTGGGTGGTATTGTTCCTGGCTCCATGCCTGCTACATCCACGCAGCTATGGGAGGAGGGTGCTGTGATAGAAGCGATGAAGGTCGTTGAGAACGGCGTCTTCCAAAAGGAGCGAGTGCTTGAGGCTATGCTATATGCTCCCGCTCGACACCCCGGCTGTCAAGGGG
This sequence comes from Fusarium sp. PT, assembly GCA_021020635.1. Classification (NCBI taxonomy): domain Eukaryota; kingdom Fungi; phylum Ascomycota; class Sordariomycetes; order Hypocreales; family Nectriaceae; genus Fusarium; species Fusarium sp. PT. The sequence goes on from JAHMRZ010000016.1 coordinate 972,192, forward strand.
CTCGCTGCATCCAGGACAACATCACCGATATCAAAGCCCAAGCAGCGGCTAACCAGAAGGGTGTCAACCTGATCGACTCTCTGATTCAAGAGTTCACCCTGCCCACGGTTACTGTGAGTCATCTTTTCTCTAGTATATCTTACTGCAACTAACAATGTCAGTTGTACATGGACGAAGTACAGAAGGCCTCCGAGAACGCAGTTAGAGAGACTCTCAAGGCGATCTGCAAGGAGAAAGGACGAACCACCTTCGAGGCTGAAGACTTCATGGATGATGGATCTCGCATCAAGCTTGGCATTGCCATCAACCCTGACACTGGAAGTGCCAAGTTCGATTTCACGGGTACCAGCCCTCAGGCTTATGGTTAGTGCTCCACCGAGGAGTAGATCGCTTCGACTAACAATACGTAGGAAATTGGAACGCACCCATCGCCATTTGCAATTCTGCCACCATTTACACCCTCCGGTGTCTTGTCAACGCCGAAGTACCTCTGAACCAAGGCTGCCTACTACCTATCGACCTCATTATTCCTGACGACTCCTTCCTATCACCGTCCCCTGAGGCCGCCGTGGCAGCCGGTAACGGATTGACCAACCAACGAATTGTCGACGTCATTCTCAAGGCTTTTGAGATGTGTGCAGCAAGTAATGGTTGCATGGCCAACTTCACCTTCGGTCTTGCTACCGATGATGGATTCGGTTACTACGAGACCATTGCTGGAGGCAGTGGTGCAGGACCATCGTGGAATGGCGAGGATGGTGTTCATTGCCACATGACAAACACTCGCATCACAGACCCTGAGATCCTGGAACGTCGCTATCCTGTTCTGCTACGCCAATTCGGCTTGCGAGAAGGAACTGGTGGCCAAGGCAAGTTCTCTGGAGGCAAAGGTATTGTGCGAGAGCTTGAGTATCTTATCGACATGCACGCCGGTATCCTCTCAGAACGAAGAGCGTTCCAACCTTATGGAATGGCGGGAGGTGATCCAGGTGCCAGGGGTGAGAATCTGTGGATCCGTAAAAATGGGCGAGTGATCAATATCGGAGGTAAAGCAGCTTGTCGGGTACAAGCTGGAGATCGGATTAGGATTCTAACACCTGGAGGTGGAGGATATGGCCCGATTGAAGAAAGCGGGAAGACACTCAGCAACGGAAATGGGTTGAAGTTTGTGCCTTTAGCCAATGGATCCATTTACGCAAGGAAATGTATAGAGGAGGGTAATTAGAACGATATGTACCACTTAATTAGATTGGATACAAGTTAAAGGCCGACTAAAAACCATTATTGCCGATTACCTGCACTCCACGACTTGGCCTCTAGGAACTGATATTTATCTAGCGTCAGATTATTTCTCTTAATATTGGCCAGAACAGAAGACGTAACCGCTGCAAAACCCATCTTATTCCCGAATACTAGCTTCGGACACAACCACCGAGCCTCGGATAACATGTCCTAGTTATCTTATCCTCTCGGATGACCATTCAACTGACCCCGCACTCACCTCCAGGCCCAACCAGCAGCACGCATTGTCATGGCGTCACAACCCAATCCTCTCCCATCTCCCAGACCAATGTCCTCTCGGGCCTCGGAGTCTCGTAGACCAGGAAAGGCACCTTTGGCGTAAGTTCACTACCGTATTAATAGTGGCAGTTTGAGTAATTGGTGATTCCTCTTAGTTGTTACTACTGCCGAAGGAAGAAGGTTAAATGTTCTGGCACAAGTCCGTGCCAACAATGCTCAAAACGAGGGTTGGCCTCAGAATGTCGGATACCGAACCATCACCAAAGAAAACCCCACTCACATATGTGCGTATGTCTACGGAGTTATCGCTATTGATGCTAAAACTAAATAGTCAAGATGAAGCGTTGGTGATTGTTGCACAACCAGGGCCTTGGTCCCAGGTTCCAGATCAACGAATCAGTATGCTATGCACTTTACGCCCATGACAATTTGAAACTGATAGGGAACCCAGATCAGAATGTGAGACAGGTAGTGCCCCTCTCACATCCTCCTTTGATACAAGATTCTATACAGCAAGTACAGCCGGAGCCACAAGCTAGTGATAATCGTGACGATTCAGTTCTCGAGCCTGGTATTATAGAAGAAGTGTCTCCAGGATCAAGTAGGTTCTGAACACGCCTAGTGATCTGCCCAAGCTTATGACAACAGCTATTCCTGCAGACACATCCCTTAGCTCGAGTCATACCTTTGGCTCAAAGGTGCAGCAGCTTCTGGGCCACTCACAGCAACAAAGCTTCGGAGCTGGGACTACGCCTCCAAACCATTTTTCGCCCACTTCTCGAACTCGAATACAACGTCAATCAGGCGATGAAAACACCCCCAAGATCCCAAGCGAGCGGCATGCTCGACGACTCCTAGAAGCAGTGGTTTTCTTTATCGGCCATACTCAGTATCATTTTGATGCGCGTGAGATTTCCGATCGGATTTCTTATCTTGCTCAAGAGTCAGCCCACACATCACAGGATAAATTCAAGTCTCCAGAGTTGGTCGAGGTGATCCTTATCGTGGCCGTCGGAAAGCTGTTTCTTGGTGAATTCGACGAAGAAAGGCTGCCTGGATCGAGCCTGTTTGCTTTTGCTCAGAAAAACATACCGCATCTCGGTGAGCTGTGCAATCTGGGACGACTTGGTATTGAATTGATGGCTTTGATGGCAGTTTATCTGCAGAACTCGGATCAAGAGAAAGAAGCATACATTTATGTTAGTTTTACTTCTTCACTTATGCCCCGTACTGACTTTATGTAGATTAGTACAGCTTTGCGACTTGCCGTATCCCATGGTTTCCATCGCCGATCTGAAGTTGCGCACTATGCACATTCAGAGCGCGTCCATCTCAATCGCCTGTGGTGGACAGTTTATATGCAAGAACGGTAAGTTGGAGCTCGAAATGACCGACATATACTTACTGGGACCAGACGACTTGCTGCTGCTATTGGTAGTCCTTCAGGTATAAACGATGATGTTATCGAACTAGATCTGCCGACAAACTCACCAGGCTTCAATCCTGCGGCGCCTTTATGTATCAATATTAAGATTGGTAGGGTGACTGGGAGAATTATTAGCGGTATGTCCTTTCTTTTGTTTTTCGACCGCGACTAACTTGGGCAGTCATATATGGAAAGAACCCTAAACCTGAACAAAGCTTCGTATCGAGTGTCCAACACATATTGCAAGATATCAGTGATATATCTCGAGAGCTACCATCAGAGCTGGAACCTGAGAGATTTAACTCCACCTCCGAAGTAACTTTTAGGGCTATTGCTTCCCTTCACTTTATGTTGTGTCAGGTATTCAGTCCGCCGTCTCAAGTGCCTACATCATTACTGACTTACAGGCAACACTTCTTACGATACGACCTGTCATGCTACACGTTGCCAATCTGATATTGAGCGGCAATGAATCCTCTCCAGAGCGCCTGAGCGCATCACCTTTGGGAAAGCTTTGTCGAACATGCTGTGAAGCAGCGCGACGCCTTTTGAGAGTCATAGTCATGCTACGCGAGAAGGATATGCTGGGTTAGTTTCAGCTTCTACTCATACAGCATCAGCTAACTTGTTAGTAATATTCGGCTTTATTGATTTTGACGCCACCTTCTCAGCAGCTTTCATAATCATACTCTCGGCCGTTTTCGACTTAACAAGTCGCGATAGGGTTGGGGTGCATTCTCCTCCGGGTCTTGAGGATGCTCTCGAGACTATGCGCTTTCTAGCTAAAAGAGGAAACTTGGCTGCTCTCGAGAGATTGAAAGAAATCGAGCGACTTTGGACATTGATGCAAAGTCTATTGCAGAACATCCATCCAACGAGACTGCAACACCCATCAGAACCTATCAACATTGAATTAAGTCATGGAGACACACAGGCAAGCCCAAATTTGGATCAGGTTGTGACGGCCGGAAATGAGCATTCTGATATGAGCATTGGGCTTCCTTTACTCGACGATAACTTATGGGATACCATAAACAACCTATGGCTACCAGCCCAAGATGATCAGATTCTAGGCCATGAAGCGACGAGCCGAATAACTGAAGACGATCAAGGTTCTTACTGGCCGCTATACAATAATCCGGGTTGGGAGCTTACTGGCGAACATACCGTCGACTTTGCTGAGTTTGAAAGGCATTTAGAAGATCTATGCAAATAGTCACTCTCTACTCAATCTCAGAAGTAGAAGCTTAATGAGATTTGAAAACCACTTTTGTCCTAAAGCCGTAACATCCAGAGAGACTAGTAGAAGAGCGTCAATTATCATAGACACTTAGCAACTAGTTTACGTTTCAACCACCTTCAGTGCATGTTACTACTTTCTAGAGCCACTTAACCAGGTACCGAGAGCACAGCTATTAACAGACTCAATGTCCGCCAGTAAACTTTTACATTATCTAATTCTTCATCTTCGGTGCCATTACGTTTGCCTGGGCCTCTGTCTTCTTTTACTGGCTTCCGGATACACCGATGAATGCGAGGTTTCTCAGCGAAGATGACCGACGTAAGGCTGTCGTACGAGTCCGTGCGAACATCACAGGCATCAAGAGTGACGAGTTCAAGTTCACTCAACTCAAAGAGGCACTTCTTGAAATTAAATGTTGGGCCCTTTTATTCAGGCAAATCGTTGGTGCACTACCTAATGATGGCGTCTATAATGGAAGAGTTCAAGATCAGACAAACTGCATACTCAGCTAATACTTGACTTATTAGTTCTGTTCTATTATCATTGAGGAATTTGACGTCAGTACACTCCTTGTCCAGATTTTCACATATGTCGTCCAAGGTGTTCTCGTTTACCTCTCCACTGCCGGTTGCTCCCGACTCACCGACGGTTGAACATACTGGATGAATGATGTGAAACCTGGCTCTTGCTATAGTTAGGGCCGCCATGGCTCGCCAGATTTCTCCTGATAATGTCTGGGCTCGTTTCATGGATATTATCTGGCTGGGGCCTACGCTGTCAGCTTTTTATTAACACTTACCATGTCTACTGGTAATATTGGCGGCTTCACCAAGAAGACTACCATCAACGCTATGGTAAGTAATACAATTTGTTTCTTGGATTGCCCAACAAAGATTTATGTGTCTGACCAATTCTAGATCTTCGACAGATACTGTGTTGGAAACGATGCCGGACCACCCCTATTTTCCCTCCGTGAAGCACCTTTATGTCCTTCTGGCTTCTTTTCCATACTGTTTCGTCATGAAATCGCTTGAATTGCCGCTTTGAGCTTGAGGTTCTATCTCACTTGGGAAAACAAGCGCCAAGATTGCCTTGGACATGTCGACAGCGTTACTACAGTTGAGGATGTAGATGCCGCTGTGCTTTATATGACGGATAAGTAACTCACTTGTTCCCGTTATCTACAGACCATCCCTCGACAACTTCCAACAGCGTCGAATCCGTGCCAACGTTTCCTGGAAAGACCACGTATGGCACTCCTCGATGCCTGCTTGTCTCTTCATCGCATCTCCACAACGGAACTCCAGGGGCAGCTTGGCCCAGAATCTTGGCCCGTCTCATCCGCAATCCCTTGCTAGCAGCATCTGATGACGTGATGCCGCCTTTTGCAATAAGATACCGAGGTCTCACCTTGATCTCCTCAAGCAGCTGAACCAGAGCCTTTGCCACTTGAGAGCCAATGTCCAAAGAGCTTGAAGCATCTGAGCCCTTGACTAAGCTTCTAGACGTCATTACCAAAACGTCTTTTCCGTTAGCAATATAATTGGAAGCTTCAGCTGCGGCAGCCTTCACAATTGATTCGGCAGCCTTGTGGCCCTTGAGGAGCTCTGTCACGTCCAACTCAATGACTGAGAGCTTATTTCCCCGTGTTTCTCTCAGGACTTTGAGCTGGGCGGTGGTTTTTGGCACGTAGGAACCAGCGATGATAAGGCCACCTGGGCTCTCTGTCGACTTTGAAGATATACCCAGGTCCTGCAGAGTCAATGGAGGAATCCCTCTGATACCCAGACGAGATGACACAAAAGCCGCCCCCGTTCGGTACAAATATCGTCGCCCAGCTTTCTCCGCCTCGAGAAGTCCAGCCACAAAGACATGCATATCAGACTCGGCTACAGCATTGACTATGAAGACAGAGTTGCGTTGATTCACAGAAAGTAACTTGGTCGCAACTCCAGCAGGCCCCCTCAATCGTATATCTTGGAGTGTTATGGAGGTAAAAGAAGAGTCGTCAAAACGCCCCGGACACTTTTCCTTCACATACTGCCTTAAGTTTGCATTCTGGTATCCAAATGTAGCATCCTGAGCAAAAGGTGTCTGGTTGACCGGAACCAGAACGTCGTCTTCCTTAATGTAGTGCACGTCATCAATTGTGTATCGTCCTCCTTGGAAGAAGAATGGTGCAAGAATCCAGCCATCTGACCGGCCAATGGTTGCTTCTACAGCCTCTGGCTCTTGTGGAAGATGTCCGCGTAAAGTCGAGTCACCCCGCAGCACTATCTCGAACACCGCGTGGCTGTCTTGGGCGGCGAGCTTGACATTATGGCAAATCTCAGTGATCAAGGCTTTTGCTTCGTGACCTGGGAGAGCCCTAGAGTTGGTTAAGATGAAGAACCCTCTGTTGGTAAGGTTGAACTGGTCCCGAAGTGTGTCAACGTCCCAAACAGTGAGGACGTCAACATCGTGACAGGTCTGAGTTCCTGTCGGGTCATCGTCCAAGACAACCAAGGTTGGCACTGTTCCATTGTCGATCATTTGCGTGATAGATCCTAGAACATCTTGAGAATATTCTGGGGGTAGTGAGTTCAACGCGTCTTGAGCCTTTAGGCGAGGTAACGCAGTGGCCTGACTTGTCACCTTTGGTCTCTCATCCTTGTGATGGATGCTGTCGGGCGATTCTGGCACATCCCACAGACGAACAATGCCCGCATCTGCCTCTTTCGACCATCCACGAGATGCAGCAGTCAGATACATCGTATGAGCCGTGGAAGTCATAGGTGCAAAGTAAGTCAGCGTCTTCGCTGCGCCGAGGACGATACCCAAATCTTTGACAAAGATTGCCAGGGCAGAATGTGGTGTCCAGTCTTGATCAAGCATCTGAGGTGATCTATTCTCGAGCATCCAACTCCATGCTGCTGCATTCCCAATGAAGCCTACAACTTGTCTTGCATCAAGCCCTAATCTAATTGCGAATGACATCGCCTCAGCCGCTGCGGCAATGTGGCATCCAGCTAGAAGCTGATTGACCATCTTTACAGACGATGCAGCACTGGGGCCACCTCGAACCTCATAGAGATTCCCAGGAGTACCCGCCATAGCGAGGAGAGGCATGCGAATCTTAGATAAGGCAGACCTTTCTCCAGAGTACATGATCTAGAATTGTTAGTCGCATTTTCGTAATGGGCGGATGCGAAGGTAACTCACAGTAAGGGTTCCATTGGCGGCGCGGACCACTCCGCCACTGACTGGAGCATCCACAAGTTGAAGACCGCGGTCTAGGCAACGTAGCTTTTCCTGAATCTCTTTGACAAAAGAAGGAGCAACGGTCGAGGATAGTAAGACTATGGCGTCATCTGGCAGGACATCAACTACACGTCCGGATCCAAACAAAACGTCTTCTGCTTGAAGCGCATTTTGGACCATCAGGATCAGGAGACTCGCGTCCTTTGCTGCATCAGCTGGTGAGGAGGCTGGCGACGCTCCTTCTCCGAGACTTGAAAACTTGTTGACAGAGGGCTTGAAGACGTCGTACCCAGACACATTGAACCCTGCACGCACGAGTGATGCTGCCATACCTTGTCCCATTGCCCCTAACCCTACAATACCCACTTTCGATAGGTTGTGTGTCGTGGCTGGCGTTTCAAGCTCAAACATTTTAGATGCAGTCCTCGCTTGCTCTTTAACCTTGTCTTCGCAGCCCGGAAGAAACAGCCGGACGAGGCCAGAGTCATCTTCCGAGCCGAACCCTTGAGCTGCACCGGCAATGTATAGTTGTTCAGCTGCCGATGCCAGTGGAGTAGGAAACTGAAGTGAGCGGGCAGTTGAAGTTACGATACCCTTGAAAGAGATTAGGTGAGCAAATCTAAAAGTGGCACCAATGAGATTCAACTCACCATATCTTTAACAAAAATACTAAGGGCGGACAATGGAGTCCAATCGCCTTCAAGCATATGAGGGACGCGGTTCTCAAACGCCCATGAGTTTCCAGCTGCGTTGGTAATGATGTTATAAACCTCTCGCGTGTCAAGCCCAGCCTTTGCTGCAAGACCCATTGCCTCAGCGGCGACGGCGATGTGTATTCCTACAAGCAGCTGGTTGACCATTTTGATCTTGCTTGCCGTTCCCTCGCCGCCTTCAATTACATGAAGTGTCTCAGCCATTGACCCTAGAAGCTGGTTGGCATTATTCAACGCATCTGGAGTGCCTGATGCGAAGATAGCCAGTGTGCCTGCAGCTGCTCGTTTAGTTCCACCCGAGACCGGGCAATCGACGATAAAGAGATCGGCTCTGCCAGACTTCTCTAGGCGGGACCTCAATGTGTCATAGAACGTGGGTGGTATTGTTGAACAGATCAGAATCGTAGCTCCTTTCGGTAATGCTTCGCCTGTCAACAACTGTAGAATCACATGACAGGGACATTCTGTACTCACTCGTAAGAACACCGTTTTGCTCATCAAAGATAATGATCTCTACTTGTTGGACATTGGCAGTCATGATAATGAGCTGAGATTTGTTCCTTGCGACTTCTCTCGGGGAATCTCGAGTGTGGCCGCCATTCGCAACAAATTTACCTACACTTGGTGGGTAGATATCGTAGCCTTCAACATTGTATTCTGGCTGGTTGAGGAGATTGCATGCCATTCCAAAACCCATCGCTCCTAGGCCAATGAAGCCAATTTGGCGCACCTGAGCCATTGGTTCGGGGTATAAAGAACAAGGGCTAAAAGTGATTGTAAGGGGTGGTTAAAAGTCTTGAAGGAGCAGAATCAATGCTTGATTCCCGGCATCGATTATCGATTACAAAAATGCACAACGGCTGGAAGAAACGGGTGGGAAATGATATAAAGCAAACAAAAAGGGAATTTTTATTCATCAGCAGTACTTTTACTGTCCTGGCCATAACAATGTTCCCGAGACTGACTCCGTGCGGACAAAAGGCCCCGGGCTACTCTCCGCTCCCTTTGCCCCTTTGCTGGCTCCACTTTGTCGTTACACTATTCCCGGGAGGGGTTGAGATACGTACAAGTGGAGGTGTAGGTGGAGGCGGAGGTGGAGATGTAAGTGGAGGTGGAGGTGGAGTGATAATGTGTGACGTGGTTGTTTAATTAGGGCAAAGTATGCTGCTTCAGCTAAACTCAAATCTGGAGCTATACTGAGTCGTCAGTTAGCATATTGTTGAGTCTGCCGTCTTCCACTCTCGGAATATGGAATTTAGCCTATTTCTTACTGACGACACACTGGATCGAGAGAGTTTTGCCTAGTCTTGGCCGTGACATCGCCTGATCTAATTGCCGAGGAACCCCTATCAGAGGTTGGAAACGTTTGTCGAGGAGGCGGCGTAATGTCAAGATTTTTACCGTTTCCCATGGTCGACGAAGACTCCAAGTGGTCCGATCTCCGTGGGTCTAAGATTCTTTGCACCTCGGCCAAATCAGTTTGCAGATCGTGGACCTGAGGAAATGTGATGCACTGCAGAGGTGACAGAGGGAGAGACGACAAAAGGTTTGAGTCACTCTTCTTGTGATTAATCTATTGGATCTTCATTACGTGACACATCAAGATTCAAGTTACTGGTTGCGACAACATACAAACAGGTCATCGTTAAATTGAGTGAATGTATGAGTGAGCTTATGCACCAAAAAAAAGACGGAGAAGTCAATAAACGTGTACACAGCTCAGTTGCCTTGCCTACTATTATGTGTCCAGAAAGGAAGCCCTGCTTCCAACCGAGCAGTCCCATATACAGCAGAGCTGTCAAGACAATCACCGGCATACTCCCGAGCAGCTCCCATACGGCTTAGTGCTATTTCGAGAGTGGGAAGACTTGTGCCGTGTTCATGAGCAAGTGATACAGCATGGCCAACGTCTTTTGCTGCTAATGTGATCATGAAGCCGGGTGGTGTATCAAGTGGCGGTGCAAATGCTCCCGTTGTTGCGCGCTTTGAGTAGCTCTCGAGAACAGGCCCAAACATTGACCCTATAAACTCTTCCATTTGCTGAGTACCAAGTCCCGTCTTCTCAGCAAAAACATGACCCTCGGCCATGAGCTCTTGGAAGCCAATAACAAAGATATTTCTGAGAGGGCTGGATTAGTGTCAAGTCATTTGTCGAGAAAATAATCGGACTCTTACCCTGCAATCTTTAATAGAGCGGACTTGCGAACATCCTCACCCATGTCAATAATGCTACGGCCCATAACATCGATTATGAAGGGGCGTAGGGTTTTGATAGCCCACGATGGTCCAGCCATAGCGAAGATAAGCGTCCCTGATGCTGCAACAGGGCTTGCACCAAATACTGGAGCTGCAACGAACGCGCACCCCTTTCTGGCCAGCAAGGAAGAGCACTTGGCACATGTATCAGGGTGAACTGTAGAAGTGTCGACCCAAATCTTTCCCATCAATGGAACACCCTTTTCCAGTACCTGTGTAACAAGTTGCTCTAACACTTTGTCGTTGGAAATCTGGAATGTAAGCGGGTGGTTCAGGTTGTTACGACAGCACTTACCATGGTGAAGACAATTGTGGACTTGTCCACTAAGTCCTCGATCGTCTTCTCAGCAACTGCTCCTATTTCTTCTAGAGGAGCACCTCTCGATAAGGTTCTATTACTGAAACGAAGTGGTTCCTGATCCTGAGCTAACAGGTGATTTTGGAGGCGTGAAGCCATGCCGATTCCCATAGATCCCAGGCCATACTACTTGAGTTAGCGAACATGTGACGGCATCCGTATTATGGGAGCGTACCCAACCAATCCGCTCGGGCGAGGTCATAGTTATGCGCGAGATGGGTGTTTCAGGTCTGGGAGTAACAGCTTTAGGACAACAGATTGAAAGAACTTGACGAGATTCTGTGACAGTGTGAGTAGACACTAAATTGATGCATGTAAAACCTATCAAGATTGAATTAAGGACTTCAAGTTTGGGACATCTTTGTAGGACCCTATAGAGAAGGACTGGTGTCTAGGTGCTGATCCTGCCTGGCGAAGTGGAGGTGGAGGTGGAGTGAGGAGTAAGGAGTGAGGAGTCAGAGCAAACGGTGGAGGCAAGGGGGTGAATGGGGACCGTAGTGGAGCTCCACAACTGACTCGCTGATCAATGCTGAAGCTTCTCTAAGTCAAGCCATCCGTTGTCACTTGTTCTCATTCTTACCCCCTCAAATTAGATTCCAGCCGAGACAATCTCGTTAAGCACAGGGACCATGGAAGATCCAATCGACCACGCACTTCTTGCTTTCCAGAACTGGCGGATGGCTTCTGTAAAAGAAGCTTCACCGGTGAAAGGCGACGGAATAAGCTCTACACCGAACGTAGCACTTGAGATGGCATTGAAGACGACAGATGGCGTATCGTATCGCATCTTTGCTGGGTTGTCTCCCCCGCGTATCTCAGACGCCGCCCACCGAAGCGATCGCCAACTTGCAAGGAGAATTCGATAAGTCGCGACAGTAACCCAAGGTGGCTCAAACAGGATGTCGGATGTGCTTCTGTTGCTGTTGAATGTTGAGGATAAAGCCTCGATAGTGTCCTCTAGCACAAACAAAACGGCATCGTCGCCAGAATTGTGCTTCATAAGTGAATAAAAAGACCGTCTTGATCCTGTATATCGCCCTAGAGTGAGATGTGTTGCTGTGGCCAGCCCAGCCACCACACTGTTATCAACAACGCCTCCGATCAATAGATCATCCGGCTTGTATAGCGAGATCTTGGTGGCTAGCGCCATACGCTCTATACCGGTCCATATAGCTTCATCTGAGGTGCTGTTAGATCGTGGTCGCTCTTTGGCTATTCGCGAGACGTGCCGCAAAACAGCGGCCACCTGCCGATTCTGCGACTGTGTAAGAATATGAAAGGCCGAGGGATCTGATAGCGTTGGAGGGAACTGGTAGTACGAGCGAGTCAAATCTCTAACTAGAGAGTCGAGGCTGGTGAGGAGAAAGGTAGTAGAAAAGGGAGAGGCTTCAAGGGCTGATATAATTTCTGGGTTCGGGGTGTCCGACATGAGCGACTGCATGGCTAGGAACAGAGTCTGACATGTCGTCCCTAAGAACATGTCTTCGTCTGGTTCATGTGAATTCAATGCCCTGGGGTCTCTGTGAAGCTCCTCAAGCCAAGTGGCGGCTGACTGTGACTCCCAAAGCGCACGAGAGAAGGGTAGCTCCCAACAGAGGTCAACGGCTGAGGCTAGAGAGCGTATGTTGCAAGGATAGAGAATGTGAAAGTCCAGAAATAACAAGGTATGCATGCATAGTTTCATGGCCTCTTTGTCGGCAAATTTGAGCCATTTGGCATGATGCTCCACTTCGTCTTCCTCAACCTCTTCCTTTGCTAGAGCATCGATCCAGTATTGTGACTCTCCAGACATGGCGGATTGTTTCAAAAGGCCCAGATCTTGTACGACCTACAGAGGAGTATATGAGATTAAATAGGTTGGGTAAAGACAGGGATAGGCTATAAATGAATGGACGGAAGCTACAAGGATAGCTTCACATGACATACTGTGAAGAATTTGGAATCAAGGGGTTTAACTCACATCAATTAGTGCTCTTAAAAGGCTCTTGGCCTTGTAGTGCTGTGACGCATCGCCCATGTATGCACCATAAACAATATGCAGCAACCAAGCCTGTATGACCCATGTCCTCTTCAAGTCCTGGCAAGCTAGACCCGACTTAGAATATCATTTAGTCATCGAACAATTCCTGTGAGAGGTAAAAAGAAACGTACCAAGCGACCGAGTTCGCTATGACCGGCTTCCCAAAGGCTTTGGCTCCATGCCGTACAAGCCGAGGCATTAGGCTCTGGAAGAGTCCGTGCGGTGTATAGACTTCCGATAGCGACGATGATTTTAGTTAGTAGATCGGGTCTTCTTTTACCTGCTGTTGGTCTATGGAGTAGTGGAAAGGATGGGTGAAAGTATTCGAAGTATGCTGCAACATGGATATCATGGCTGATACCAGGGTCCCTAGTAGAGGTTTGAGCAAGATACCTTTTAAGGGTGTTGGATTATGAACTGACCCAACAAGCAAAAGTGAGTTTGTCCGATCGGTATCTGGGTTACGAACTGAGTCTTCCTGCACAACCTCTGGACTCACGGAATTTGTGACAGCTGATGATGAGCCCGGATCATCAAGAAAATGATGTTCAGTTTGGGAGTCGTCAAAATCCTGGCTTTGGTACTGCTCCGCATTATTCTGCCCACTCCGACATCTCTCAGCATGCCGCTTGCAGACGTCCCGCCTAGAGAATCGAGCCTCGCAGCGGAAGCATTGATATGGCCTTTGCGAGTCTTGTTGATGTTCTAAACTCCATGTTAGTACTCTATTACTATTTTTTTCCCCTGAGTTTCGTACTTGAGCGTTTATGCCGTTCGAGATTTTCCTTTATGACGCATATTTGGGTCAGTGAATTAGAGCCAAGACAGATAAGACTGGGTCTATATACACTCACATTGCGAGTGAAGACTTTAGGACATTGGGTGCAGCAAAAGGGTCGATTGGCACTCATGATGTTGGCCGGGTTTATGCATACCAAGGTTGTCACATCTGGTTTATCTTAATTGAACTTGATGTCTATCTTGAGCTGCGGCAAATCCCGGCTGAGTCATCACCCCGCATCCAGGTTTTTCCACTCCAGTGCATTGCATTCCAGACATGAGCATTCGCCAACGTATTGATCACTGATAATAATGAAATGTGACGGACGTCGTCAAGAGTATGTCTTCTCCAGATGCAAGGTTCCCTGGCCTATATTAACTCGCAAAGTCGTTCGACCGTGCTGTTGTCACCGCCCATTACAGCCCAGTCCGCTAAGATAAATTTGCCAAGTGGACAAATCATACAAACAAACTCCGGCGTATCGCGTGTAATCTGAATATTCAAATATCTGATGCGTTTGTTAGTTCCGAATTTTAGCCCTTGACCATTGGTTGAAGGCGTGTCGGTGGTAAACCGTGCTTGGTTTGGGCTATAGTCCCAGCAATTTGCTTGTTTTCTTCCGCCTGGTGCTGTACTGTCCAGGTCAGAGGCTGGTGGAGGAAATAGAAGGAGATATGGTAGTAGTACGCACTACTTCAATAGAGTTTATCTATATTGTACCAAACGTTGGGAGCTATGGGAGTGGTGCTCCGCCTCCACATCTTGGTCAAATCACTTAGTGCAGGGTAACTAAGATAATCGCGGTTCTAATCAGCTTCGTGGTCATCAACATAATACTTAGTAGGGCTCAGCTGCCGCGATATTACAGCATCGCTATCAGGCAATAGTGATAAGGGATCTATGGCGTCCCGTCAAGCAGGATTCGCCTAATTGTCAACGGGGTATCTCGTTTGCGCGAAATATCTCGACAACAGATAAGCTAGGTGGAGTACCAACACAGAACAGGTCTACAGAGCAAGAGTCTTATCAGTCATGTATGCTGTTCATGATACTGTTCCAAACCGTGCAATGCAATTTCTACCTCCATGGTCGGCACAGCAAGCACAGAGCTGCCACGACCCAAAGACACCCTAAGTGATAATCGAGTCAAGCACAACACCCGAGCATGTCTGGCTTTCCCTCCCCTTCACCGCCGCTCCAAGTCGTTCAAGTCGTTCTAGGGCGCACTAGCAGCCTGATGGTGTGGGCGGCCTTCAGTCCAGCCGCCAAGCATTGGTATACGTATGTCAAAAATGGTCAAGCAATTGATAACTCCACTTGGTGGAGCTCCACAACCTGGGCGCGATAAGGTGGGAGTGGGGCTTAATCTTTGTCCAAGGCCCGAGCCTTCGGATACATGATGTTAGCCCCGACCCTGGTTTACCCCAGCTTACCCCGGTTTTAAAGCTGTTCATCCTAACAGCTACGGTACTACGTAGTAGTACTAGTAGTAGAGTCGTTGCCTCTAGATAACAACCCCTTCGGCTTATATCCGCGATTGTACAGTATCAGCCATAGCAACCCCTCCCTTGTCTAGACCGACATAACCTTAGGTTTAGCTATCCTTCCCCGTGGTATACCTTACGGCAAGCTGCCTACTTAAACCCTAGCTACTCTTGCAGTGATCCTTTCCAGCCATCTCAGCAATACCACCAGAGTTTTGAGTGGTGCAGTTTCCACCTCTGACTTAACCAACTCATCATTTCTTTATTATCCAAGATGATCAAGTCCGACAAGCACTCTACTCAAGATGGTGGAGACATCATTCGGACTCCCACTGATGTCGAAGAGGGCGTTATCGTGGACAAGGAACGTATCAAGGATGCCGACCCTGCTCTGGCTTTTGTGTCAGGCGAAGTTATCGAATTCACTCCCGAGGAAGAGAAGAGCGTCCTTCGCAAGATCGATTGGGCCCTGATGCCACTATTGTGCTGGATCTACGCGCTCCAGTTTGCCGACAAGACATCTTTGAACTACGCGTCTCTCATGGGTATTCGTGAGGATACGAATTTGGATCCCGACAGTCAGCAATTCAGCTGGACGTCGAGTATCTTCTACGCCGGTTACATTGCCTGGGAGTATGTAAATCACAACCCTGTCACTGAGTAAAAAGTCTAATTAGCTTAAAGGTTTCCTACAACTTACCTCCTTCGAGCCCTGCCTCTCGGAAAGTACACTTCAGCCAATGTCACTCTCTGGGGCGGCGTTCTCATTTGCCACGTCTTCGCCTCCAGTTACGCCGGCCTCTTATGCGTCCGTTTCTTCCTCGGTGCTCTCGAAGCGACAGTGACACCCGCCTTCATCATTCTCACATCGATGTGGTATAAACAGAACGAGCAGGGAAAACGCGCGGGATTATGGCTTAGCTGCAACGGTGTTGCTCTGCTCACGATTGGTCCCATTGCCTATGGTTTGTCTGGTGTGGAAAATGCCAGAATCGAGACGTGGAAGATTCTCTACATCGCGCTTGGAGTTCCGACTGTCTTTACTGGAGTGTACTGTTGGTTCTTTATGCCCGACAACCAGACAAACGCCCAGTTTCTCGACAGACGCGAGAAGCTCATTGCCATTGAGCGTATTCGGGGCAACTTCCAGGGCATTGGAAGCCGCAAGTGGAAGTGGTCGCAGTTTTACGAGGCTTTCCGTGACCCTCGGACCTATCTCTATGTTCTCTTCTCACTCTTGATGAACATCCCCAACGGCGGCATCACATCTTTCGGTTCCATTGTGATCAAGTCTTTCGGGTTCAGCGCCCGCTTGTCGCTGCTGCTTAACATGCCGACTGGGTTTGTCGATATTATGTGCAAGCTCGGCTTCACCTACCTCTCCGATAGGTTCATGGACCGCTCATTGTTCGCCTTTATTGCTATCCTTATCCCCATGGTGGGCGGCATCATGATGATTGTGATCCCTCTTCATGCTAAGGGGGCTTTGTTGGTCGGCTACTACCTGATCGGCGCTGCTGGCTCTGCCTGGTGCTTGGTCATGGTCATGATTTCTAACAACACTCTTGGTTATACCAAAAAAGCGACCGTCAATGGCTTGCAGATTCTGGCCTATGCTGCCGGAAACTGGATTGGGCCACAAACCTTCCGCTCCAATGAGGCGCCACAGTACATCCACGGGAAAATGATGGTTGCTATCATGTATGGTTGCGCGGCGGCGACCTTGTTGGTTCTTCGTTTTGTAAACGTCACGGAGAATAGACGTCGTGACAAGAAGGCTCTTGAACAACCTCAACAGGCGCAAAACAGTGGTACCGAATTCTTGGACCTTACCGATTTTGAACAGCCCACGTTCCGATACATCCTGTAAAGCAGAGGCATAAGCAACGGGGACTTAAAGATGGATGAGACTGGACACCTGGTAGTTGGATAGGTTATTGTTCCTTGTTCTGTGGTTTATTTTTCTTCATGCTACTTAGTTTAGTACATTTGTTGATTTGATTTCAAGTATCTCTGTCTTAAAATTGTTACATAAAGGTGAGGATTACATTCAATATTCCCTATGTGACTGTCTAGGCTCGTCTGTTTGTAAGTTGAGCCAGATTGCCCTAAGGGAGGAAGGGTTAATGCACAGGCTTTTATATTCGGAAGGAGTCATATGTGGTACTCATTCTGCACTGCTGTAGCTTAGGAGGTAATTATGTGGGCATTAGGTATAATACGTCCAAGATAGAGGAAAAAACCATATATCCCTAGATTGATTATGCAAGCTTGTTTCCCATAATTTGGGAGGTTGTAGGGTATATCCCACTTTGTCGATATGTGAGGACCGTTGTACTACTCGGTTCAGTAGCGCGATAGTGGAACGACGGAGACATTGTCAAGCATGACAGCTCTGAAAATAGCGCTATCGATAAGTCTACTAGCAGACTAGAATCCTGCTACCTTCCCTTGATAAAGGGATAGTCCACGACGAGCCATTCTCATGATAATAGTCGAAATTGAGACGAGAGAAAATTGTGTGTCTGCAAGGTATTGTATTCGTTCTTAGACCTTACAGCTATGTTTAACTCCTAATTCTAAAAACCCCTCGGCTACCACTAAACTTAGCATGTCTATGCCATAATAAAATCCAGAAAGTCCTCGTCTGGAAGATCAGGTTGCCTATCACTTCCATTGAGTTGTCCAAGATACCAAGTCAAATCACTACCATCGCTCTCACACGCGGCAAATCCGTTGCCAAAGTAAGCAAATCTGTTGGATGTCGTGTACTTGATATCAAAGTCTTCCCATCGTGGAGTTTCGATGGTCCGGAAGAACTGAATTCTTGAGCCAGGCCACATCATTGGCTCGCCGTCGACAGTTCCCTGCTTGAACCAGGAGCGGCAAGGAGACGTCCAAGCAGTCCTTGGTAAGAACTTCCGACGATGTTCTGCAAAGTCGGCTACTGCCTCTTCCTTTGGTGCGAAAGAAGAAATTTCCTCCTCTGACATCTTCTTCAAGACTTGCATCACGTAACGTGACACTGTCTCTGTAATGGGGAGGAAGCTTCCGTGGCCGTAAGGACCGAATGGACCGTTGAAAACTGTGACCAAGTTAGATTTCGAGATCCTAGTTCACGTTTCGAGGACTTACTGAAGTAGTTTGGCATATTCGCTACACCTAGCGACAAATACGTGTTTGGCACATCCTGCCAGTACTTGCTCAAACTCACACCGTTGCGACCAATTGTAGGATAATGAGGCCTCCAGCTGACGTCGAAGCCAGTCGCACAAACAATAACATCGAATTCGTGCTCGACGCCGTCGGCTGTCTTCATGCCCTTGGGTGTAATCTCGGTAATGTCGTTCGACACAACTGTAACGTTGTCCTCGCATAGCGCCTCTAGATAGCCGTTGCCAGGTGTAGGGCGACGGCATCCAACGGCAAAGTTCTTGGGAACGATGATGTCGGCGATCTCAGGTTTCTTAGCAAGCTTTGCTCGCATATCTCGTTCCGCAAACTGGAAAAGTATGTAAGTAAATGAAGTCTATCTTTTTAAATATAGATCAAGGGTGAAGACTAACATCTCGAGCATCCTGCTGTTCCTTTGATCCGTTGAGGATAAAACGGAAGCGAGAATTGAGCTCAGACTCAATCTTTTTCCTGTATGCAAGGTACTTTTCGGGGTCATTTCGAAGAATCTCACGTTGTTTCTCGTTATCTATCACGAGCTTATTAGAGTTTGGTAGCAACCAGTGATTTTACCTTTACTCACATTTATAGTTAGAGCCATTCTTTCCAGCAAAACGCTGACCAAAACCTCCAGTAACCCAGGCGGCACTACGGAGGAAGCAAGTCATATGTCCGACCACTATCGAAGTGGAGTTAGCAAAACCTTCCATCGACAGCAAATTGAATTTCTGCTTGCTGTGGCGTTATTAGAGGACTGACCTGGCTGGAGGTTTGGCACAATTTGCACAGCTGATGAGCCACCGCCGATAACACCAATGCGCTTTCCCTGGAGGGACACGCTATCATCCCAATTGGCGCTGTGAAGCATTGAACCCTTGAAGCTCTCCCGACCTGGAATATTGGGCCATTTCCACTTACTAGCGAGCATGTTAGACAAGCTAAACGGGGCGTGAGGATTGAGACGTACTTTAGGACACCACTAGCGTTGACAAAGATGTCTGCCTCGTCTTCAAATACATCTTGAGGATTATCTCCTCGCTGAATTCTCACATGCCACTTCTGGGCACCTTCATCCCAGAAGGCTCCCACGACTTTATGGTTAAGGCGGATATATTTGTTCAGGTCATACTTTTCGGCGACATCCTTAAAATACTGTAAAATCTCAGGAGCACTTGAATAACTAGATATGACGTAATTAGCTATGCGCTGCTGGTAATGTTCGTCACATCACTTACAAAGATGTCCAATCGGGTGATGGGGCCCATGAGAACTGGTAGTTGATAGATGGGATATCGCAACCGCAACCAGGATATCGATTCTCGTACCAGGTACCCCCAATTGAAGGGTTCTTTTCGTAACAAACCAATTCAAGATCCAGGGGACTGATGTCAATTTCGTGTGCAAAGTTCAGTGCGCTTGCGCCACCACCTAAACAAATAATGCGCAGTTTTCTACCGACTCGACTGGGCTTTTCTAGGATCTGGTATGCAGGATGGGCTTGGTAGCCATCAACAGAGGTGCCGAGGGATCCCATTGTGAGTTGTAGTAAGATTGGTAGTATCAGATTTGGTTTTGTGTGGGTTTAGTCAAATCACAATTGATAGTGGAATCTAAGGGGTAGAAGAAGGTGAATTGAAGACTTTATGTCAAGAATTATCAACCCTGGATCGAGCCTATAAAAGGCGGGATTTTCCCTCACACTTCCTAAGTGAATGTGATTGTGGAGCTCATTAGGATTGTGTCTCCATCGAATCGCAGTGCCGAAGATTAAGGTACAGTGATTCATTTGACGTTATCTTGGAACTTACTAAGTAACAATTATCGCCTCCACTTGTGCGTACTCCACTGCCACCTCCACCTCCACCTCCACCTCCACATCTCTCCTCCACCCACGTCAGCCTCCACTTTCAGCTCTCAAGAGCAAGGAGTGACGGTATGACCCAGCTAACGCCGACTAGCTCTCCAAATAAGCGCAAACCAGCAAAGCGAACTTTCTATAGCGACACTGCATTTAGCAGTGTCGCCTTGTCTGGCTTGGTAAGAATTATAATACTTAATAAAATACAACCAGTAAGGGAAGTATAAAATTAATAATATGGCTAATCTGCCAACAATGATGTCTGGCATTTAAGTCGCCGGCAATAAGGTAACGTTCCGGGACAGGCCACCGAAATAGTATATTCAGGACATCTCTTGTATTTATCTAGAGATAGAATTGAACTACTGTCATTCCGTTAACCGTCAATTAAGGAACGTACCAGGTCTGAAAAGGCTAGATTTAAATTTGCCAAGGGCCTAAGGTCTTGTCTGCCATACATTATAACCTGAGGCTAGGTGTCTTTACTGTTTTATCAATCGACAGGCGTGAATGTATTATATATAGGGTGGTTTTTAGTTAGGGAGTGAGTGTCTATGCGGGCAGTCTACGGGTCCTATATAAAGACGATGTCACTCAGTTACATTACTGTTGAATTACTGTTAGTTGCCTCGCTTATCTTATTTAGTTACTGTAGGGAAGGTCTATTCAGTCAGGTGATCCCAGCCAATTGATTACGGCAGCTTCTTCCCTCGTGACCGAAGTGACTCCATTTGTCCTTTCAGGACTTTTTGACCTTCGGAACAAAGATGTCGTTGCGGTCCGGTGGTGAATTGTTGTGCGGCTTCTTCGAAACTTGGCGCAGAAGGACTGCAATACCATGAATTAGGCGTTATACTCCTCCATGCGTTCCCGCGCGAGATAATTGGCTGGTTCGATGATAAAGACTGGTTATTGTCCACTTGTTAAAACTTTGGGTGCAAAGAGAGCCACTTTCTTAACACTTGTATGCCAAGAAAGTGTGATGAAAGATCTCAAGTCTGAGAAACTGTATATGAGCTATAGGGTAAGCTTTCTTGGTGTCCAATCCATAGTGCAGTGCTCACTAATGTAGAAGGCAAGCGACCGAATGGCAATTCTTCTAAAACGCAACATCATCCAAGTAGTGTTATTTTGATATAATTATTCGCCGCACCTCAAACTGGTTAACTGGCTTAATGATTTCCTGGCATTTTCCATCCGAGTAAACATTATCGCGTTTGATTCAGACCGCTTGACCCATCTCACGACTTAGGCTGTCTGTAAAAGCCTGTTTCAGGTTTAGGGGTGTGGGGGAGAAGCTAGCTTTTATACGCACGGCTGTGTGATCTACGCATTCACTTGATTAGAGTTTAGTTGCCATGTATGACTTCTGCTACCTTAATTATATCAAGTTTTAACCTTAGAATAGGTTATTTTTATTGTTAATATTATTACGAGGTTTATAAAGCCTGGGTTTAATAAAATTTAAAGTTAAATCGAAGAAAGAAAATAGCCTGTTCCCCTCCTTGTTTAACGATAATATTCCAGGTTTTAACGACTGGCTCTTTCTTACCTGCTTGTCCGGGCCAGACCATGCCAAACTCTGCGTCCTTCACCTTGCACTTCTTTACCGCTGGGAAGTGGGATTTCTAGAGAATAAAGTGTTTTACCTCATTATAAGCTGAATGTGGTAACGGAATCACTTTTGTGATAGTTAAGGTGCTCCTCGTCACTGCAGCATCATGCAAGTTCTTAAAAATCCACGAAGTCTGTTATTTGAGTAAATAGTAACCAGCATACTATGTCTGGTATCGATAAAAATCAACTCTGTGCAAGAGCAAACTAGCTGAGGAGTGCTATGTTATGGAGGGTTGGTAGGTCTTTTACTGGACTTCTATGAATACTTCAATCGCAGACAAGGATATTAACTGCAACTGTGAATGCATCTGTATTTGTGTAGGCTGTATTATTATATCTTATCGAAACTCGTATCTCGATACTGCTTGACATCGTGCCTAACTCCCCAGATCTCCACTGACAAACACAACTAACACAGCCGCATAACTATTCTCATTAGCCATAGCGTTCGTAGTCCAGGTCTTTTACTCACGCTGCTGTAGCTCCAAATACCTCTCCCCTTTTGGCGTTGGTCAACAAGCCAACACTTGCAGAGAACAAAACTGTAAATAGCGCGATAAGGCCAAGCTTCAAGTTATCCGAATTTATATTATAGAGGACCAAAATTGCTCCGATCAGGAGCAGGGCTGCCAGAATAGTGCTCAGCCACGAGATAAAGGTCGAAATTTTCTTTCCTGATGCATAGCTTATGGATGGCCCTGCCGTAGCAACATGGGTATCTGGTTCCTATTTTATTATCAGCGACACCATCCCATGTATGATTCAATGTATCCACCTCGAATAAAAAGCCAAAATAGTCTTGCACAAATGTTGTCAATCGATCTAGTGGCTCTCGAGTATGTAGTACCAAGAGATCATCGGGGTCATCGTAAAGGTTTGAACTGCGGCCGCCAAGCATAGGAAAATCTCTGCTTTCTTCCGGGCGTCCGTGGAAGAAGTGTATACGAAATGCTTTTAGGGTCCTTCTATCAGGCTGTGGTATTGTTGCCAAAGTACCCTCAAATAACATGGCCTCCCCTGGGAAAGTATGAGCGTATATCAGTTATGTCACAGGGAGGCTCACTGTAGGTTTTCAAGGTGATTTGTATCTCCCGCAGAAGCTTCCTTCGGTCCGACCTCTCCTCATTCTTCGCCTTATAGTCTTCCCAATTTCTGAGCGTCTGTAATGACTCTCTGCTCGTTTGGTCTGCGTCGTCATAAGAGTCAAGCTTAGCCTGTAGCTCTGCTAGCTCGCTTTGCAGCACAAGTAGATTCCTCGCTGCCAGGCGATTAAATTTCTTAAATATAGCAGATGTGCCATCTCTGTCGCTAGCAATGAAATGCGCAAGGGATGGGAACCCGTCAATGTATTGCCTTTGCCCCGCGCTACTCATCCTGAGCCGGTCATATGATTGCTGATGTAGGTTTGAAAGTATAAGTAGCTTATAGAGGTATAGCGAATAGTGTTCCGTTATTAGGCTAAAATTTCTTGCTTTTATCTGAGGCAATGGCGGTATTCATGATATTGCAGGGCAGTCGGTGTCTCAGCACTGTGATGAATCAGGCTGTGGGTGTAACCGTAATTTACAATCAGGCTCACGTGTTCAGTCATGCAGGTGAGAAAAGCCTTGCAAACTGCCTTACACATGTACTCTTCTGATTGGTACCTGGGAGGTCACGGGCTCTACCTGTATACCCCGTCTTGAAATTTCTGCCTCAATCAAAGTCGACGAAACCGAAAACCCCAAGTCCATATCCTCAAAAGACTCGACCCATGAACTCTGACGACTACTACGATCCTGACGATGTCGTGCAGCGCAGTTCGCCGATGCTTCGGCCCGTGCAACCCAGGCTGAAACCAGACACACCTGATGAACCGACGACGAAACAGACATCGAGGACGTGATTGACAATGTGAGTACATATCTACTCCAACGTGGAAGATACTAATTACATACAGTCTATACCATGGAACCCAGCCCTCGGAAATAGAAAGCGACGGCGTTCAACCGATCGCGGTCTGCAGAACGACCGACCCAGGAAGAATTGGAAGGATGCACTCCTTATTCATCAAATGGATCCACGCCAGGGCTGGGGTCTTGCCAACGCAGTTTCAAGAACACTCGCACCGGCTGACGCCGTCACGGAGCCCGTTATGGATTCCCTAACAAACGCAACCCCAAATGCGCGGCGGCGAAAACGATTTGTCCTGCCTCTTCTTGTGGCTAGCCCAAAAGGTATAATTACAGAAGTTGAAGCATGCCCTGACAGTGGGTCCGACGGAAACATCATTTCTCTGGGGTTAGTGAAACAATTGAAGGTTGGGATGCAAACCTTCCAAGCTGAGCCGAAGGAATTCTCTCTCGCCAACGGGAAGTTTGTTCAATCACTAGGTTGCGTGCACATCGCATGTGGTTTCGCTCTCGGAACTCCCCTACCTACGCCATCGCTCGAGTGTGTCTTCTACGTATTCAAGACCCTTGCCGTTCCCATGATCATGGGAATGGGGTTTCTCGTTGCCACAGAAACCCTGAGTAAGCATACAGATCGTCTTCTTGAACAGACGATATTTGGTACGCAAGCTCTGAGGGTGAACAGCGTGGGGAAGTCTAAACGAAGTGCTGCCTGTCGCCTTGACGATCTTGTTGGATACGCCACCGTGGATACAGGCTCGGACTTGAACTTCGTGCATCCCAGCGTTGTAGCGCAGGGTATGTTTACCGTTGAGCCAGCCGTCGAGTACTTAAAATTCGCAGACTGCAGCATCGGGTCCACGTCTGGCGTTTTCGAGGCGCAATTTTCTATTGGTATCGAAGATGATCTGAAAAAGTTCCAGTCGCGGACAGGTTCTATAAACCTGGAATTCTACGTTCTTAATAATCTCAGCACAAATATTCTCATCGGTCAAGAAACCGCCAATGAACTCGAAATAATGACTGCGCACCTTGATTCACTTCTGGCCGGATCTGCAAATTCCGCAGTCAACATCATTCGCCACCAGGGAAAGCTTGAACAACGTGTCAAGAGAGGGCTAAAGCAAATTAAGAACATATTTACCAATTCTAGGACAGGTCCTAGTCAGTTCATCTCATCACTGCAACTCAGATCCCAGGCTTACAGGTGTAGGCGCGGTAACCGAGCAAGAGACTCCAGTCACCTTTGAACTTCAACGGGAGAATGCAAAGTATGAAAGGGAGCGTATAACAGCCACTAGGCCATCTGGGTCGACTTTAGAAACGAGTATCAGAGTCTTGCCTGCTATAATAAGTGAGAGCTCTCCAAGATCCCCATCGGATGTATATCGAGCTTTCAGCCCCGAAGCTTCAGCCGACCTACTCAATACATCCTCTTCCCACGAATCTACAGGTTCGCCCTTAGTGTCAATGCCATCTACTGACGGTTCTTCGGCAAATCCAAGGAATAATGAGACGCCAATCAATGGGTAGGTACCTTCGTGGCATAACGTTGAATCTCCACTAACTTTCTATGCAGTCATATAAGTGAAATGAAACTTAGTCCTAATGGCGGGAGTCTCGACAAGATATGGCAGTCCGGTTCAGGCTCGTATATATGTACGCATCATGGGTTTAATGCAGCACCGTTTCAAATACAATACCTTCTTAACTCTCACATGAACGTACATATATCCCGGAGACGGTATTTCTGCCCTGTCCGGGGTTGTCCAAGGGGTGAAGGTGGGAAGGGATTCAAAAGACAGAATGAAATGATTCGCCATGGTCTACTACATGATCAGCCTGGCTATATATGCCCTTTCTGCCCGGACCGTGAGCATAAATACTCAAGACCAGACAATTTACAGCGGTAAGTTCAACGAACGGAAATCTTCCTTTTAGGAGGAAAGTCGACTGACAAGTGCATAGACATGTTCGTGTACATCATATTGATAAGGATAGAGACAATGCTCTTCTGCGAGATGCGTTATCGCAACACCCTATAAGAGGGAGGCGTAGACAAGAACCTCCTCAATAGTAAACTTGTGATTTTAGGGTCAACCAACGTCGCAGTTCACACAATAATATTACCTATAATGACTTCAAACACCCAGATTATGTTACACGAATCAATCAATTCTTATAGCTAGTTCCGCTCGTCCCATCTTCCTCTCTGTATTATTATTTTATTTCTAGACTTAAGCGAAAAAGGACTTTTACATAGCTTTACTAAGCCATTACTACTACTGTACAAAGGACTATTAAAATCCTACCTTAGGGCTAGCTTAGGGCTAGCTTAGGGTCAGGATAGGGCTAGTATTAACTATCTAAGCTCTATCTGCCCAGTTGCTTCACTTCTATTATATAGTATAAAAGTGAGTAGAGAGGTGAGGAAAAAGAAGAATAGCTAGGAAATTCACTTATATATACATCTCAATGGCCAGTGGACTTGGGTGCAGTCTCTTCGACTTTCTGGCCTCTTGCGATTCCCTTTTCTGCTTCTTAACACCCTCAAGCAGTAAACTGTCTCACCAGCAACGGCTGTGAGTCACACACAGTCAATGAAAGACTATAAGGACTCTACGCTGTCGGCCGCTGATCGACACTTGGTGACCGTTTCCGGCTTGTTCACCGCCTGTACCAACCAGAATCGGCTCACTAGGTAGGAAATATCTTGCTTATCTCCGAGCCTGCGTTCTGGCTTGGCAGTCTGGACTTTAGGTATAGGCTTTTGACTTGCGGCATTCTAGCGAAACGTTACTATGTTGTTGAACTAGTAGAGGGGTTCTAGGCTGACGTTTGTTTTAGGTTGCCCTTGGCCATAAATAGTACATACTTGAAAGTCTTGTAATGGTGTTACTTAGTGGAAGGTATCTCGACTACATGTGCGACGGTACGCCTTTCGCGGGGGCACTGGTATAATCGATTGTAAGAGTGACTTGTAATTTATTGGTTCCGTTGTGCTGCGCAGGTACGACAAAAACAAGTTCTACTGAAACTAATTTCCAATCGCTACCAATTAATTGCGATACATTAACGGGGCTTGTTATTGAAGAGTGGTGACGGGTGTGGGGGAAATTATGAGATATACATCCGTTGCTGATTGCCCGATGCCTTGGAATATCCTCTCATTGCATGCCATGACTGAATCTTCTAGTTATGGGAGGATGCGAGACATGAGGTGGACAAGCGCCGGTCTTGGCTACCTCTTATCCATGCCAGGGCTAGATACTTTGACAGTCAGGGTCACGGTGGTGAGGATTGCTTTATATAGAGATGGAAGAACGACATCGGTGTTTAAAAGTGACTGGTCCTCTGGCTGCTTGAGAAGGGTACTTCATCACTTATCAACCAAGGGCCATCATCATGCACTGGTCTACTAAGTTCAGCAAGTATAACAATTGAGTGTCAGTTGAGATGTCTATTGTACCGTTTTGGACTTTTTGGAACAGTCGTTTCATGTCGCGACACATCTTCTCATGGAACATTCCGCTGTGGTAGAATAGATCAGTAAACAAAATCCCCAACAGCAATCCATCGCATCATTTGACTTTGTCAACATCCTGAGGTAGAAGAAAGGTTTGAGAATAAAGACGCCTCCGAGTTGGGCTTCGTTAAGTACAAAAGTAACATCGGCCTGAACACCACGTACATTCGCATCCACCATGGCTCAGTAGTTGATGTCGCTAGCGATAGTATTGGATACGGTGATACAGTGTAGCGGGATTGGCGGTCAGGATAAGTACTTGTTGCGATAGATTTGCAACAACGACCCTTATTTGATACCACAAATCGCGCGAGGGACAACATTTCTTGGCCTCAATAAGGCTCCCCTCACTCAGGCTTCTTATCGAAATTAGTCGCCAGTCAAATACCCCCAAAGTCTGAGGACGCGGCTTGCAAGGAATTCATTCTTAGTAGCCCTTGAGATTGGCTCGCTTACATTTTTACGAAGACTGCTCTAGAATATAGGGATACGGGACATAATCCCAGGTGAGCAGAGAGACATCTTCTAAAAGCCCTTAAAACAAAAGTAACTTCATCTCACAAAGTTAAGAGACACTAAGGACAATTTGAAACACCTCTTGATATGGGAGGCCTAGTATAGCGTGCTATGACCTCTTTTCGAGTCTTGAAAAGATCTTACCACGAACCAAACCCGTAGGAAGGGATCCAATCCAGGACAAATACCCGCGATGGTAGTTACGATGTACATCCCTAAAGCATAAGTGAGTGCATTAAAATCTTATGACCATTCTGTGGAAAGATTGTGTTTGTTTTTAGTCCTGAACTCGTCCCAACAATAACAAATCCCATGTACACGTACACCTGGACATAAGAACGAGCTCTGATGCAGATGGAACCCTCTATATGTAGCAGGTTCAACTTTTATCATTGGGCAACGTCGCACTCAACAGCTTCATTAATGAACGAAGTGAAGAAGGTGTACCATTCGGCTTTGCCTCTTTAATTGAGACCCGTGAGGCTTAGTGGGCGTTACAGAATTGGGCTATTGGTCCAATTTTGGCTGATTCGTCCGGCAGGGAACCCGGAGAGCTGCCAGAGGGTAGTCTTAGCAATTACTTTAGTCACCCTCGATGGCACGATGTCGAGTCATGGAAAAGGAGAGACGTCAAATCCATGGCTATGCCGCCAACGTATCGAAGAAGGGACCGGTCAAGCCAACATGTTCCATTTTCCTAGAGAGGTGGTGCTTTAAAGCGATTGATAGCCAGTATCGTCAAATTACGAGCCACTATCGAGGGGGAGAACTTCGACAGTTCTCTCATACAGCGCCATACCAACACAGCAAACTTAAAATCCCGAGAACAGGATCGAGTCATTAAATAATTACCAGTGGAAGGAGGGGATCTGATCTGCTCTCAACAAGGCCAAATGTATAGAGGATCATCTCTTGGAAAGTCTTGCAGGGCGGAAGGCAGCGAAAGTGACCAGTCGAGAGGACGTTTGGAGGAGGGAAAGAAAAAGGTTCCGAGTGGGAGGAAGATACATGGTATTCTGTCGGAGGAGAATATGGGTCGGAACAGTAGTTTTAGGGTCGAGTCAAGATGAATTGGAAGGACTATAAGCCGGTAGGGCTTTGAGGAAGAGAAGGGGAGTCAGGAGGGAAGTAGGGAAGTAAATTTCTTGTGTTTCATTGGCGAGATTGAAGTTTGTGTAACAACAGTATTTTTCTTGAGGGCTCAAGTAATTTGATCCTCTCAACAAACCCACACTCGCACACACCATCTCTCATCACATATCACGCCCAGCTTTCTCCTGTCTTTTATCCACCCGCCGCGTAATCCTCCCTCATCAGCGTGTCTACCGACAAGATGACAGACACCAGTCCTCCTGACACCGACGAGGTTCCGAAGACCTTGTCGGCCCGCCAGCAAAAGGCCGCCCACATGATCAATGCCCACATCACGTAGTTCCCCTTACAGTCACTTAGCGAAGCCCAGATCGATTCATAGAGTCTCGACACTTTTGAGTCTTTTTGCTCCTTTATGATGAGATGGCGGGACGAGACTCGGCTGAAAGCAATCAGAGACCGTAAGCGGCATGCCTCTGTGGCTTCTTTCGAGATTCGCACTTCCACCAACCGCAAGAGGTCGACTACATGTGCAGAGAACGAGATACTTTCTAGCCATAAGCACACCTCCGAAATTCCCAAATCTCATCTATCATCATTTATGTTTGGGCTTCATAAAGAGCCCGTGATTCAAGTGGTGAGCTACAGCTTCCCGCGGTCCCCAGTCGGTGTTAGAGTACTTGGCTCTTGATCTGGATTAAAAGTCTGATTCATAGGCATCCCTCAGTAACCACCAAAACATCTTGGCAGAAACCCATTCACAATGACGTATTTCAGTCGAATGTAATAGACACTACTTCCCGTCAACAATACGACTGGTCACAGCTCTCTCCTCGACACTCCCGTTACCAACATGATCGGTGGCGACTCTACCCTCGGTAACTCAATCACAGACAGCACCAGCATCATCTGTCTCTCTACCGCGCGCCCTTTGTCGCATCCTCTTCATGCGCCAAGAAACGAGAGCAGTCAAGCCAATCCCACCGACACTTTCCACAACAATGCCCCTGCCAGCGACTTTGAGGTAAGTTTGCCCCAGCGCTACATCGGCATTCAACAGGACCTCCGACGGCAGTACAATGGACGCCCAGTTCAAAGGGCGCATACGTCTTTAGATTTTATCGATACGAATCATCAACACGTACACAACCAAGTGTTATTTAAAAGTTGACCTGATTTGACTGCCAGTATGGGATAGATTGGTCGCAAGGTAAGGCAGACTCCTCTAACCACTGGAAGTCTTCCTGTAGTACCAATCTCCAATGTAGTTCAGCTGTACTTGGGCATATGTATATGAATAGGTTATACAAATCAGACGGGGAACCAAGAGTTAGCAGGATATGTGACAAAAGTGGTTACGCCGGCGCTGCACCACTACCTCATAAAAAGCAAAAAGATTCTCCCCTTAACTCTAAAACTCTTGA
The DNA here is from genome assembly GCA_021020635.1 of Fusarium sp. PT. Lineage (NCBI taxonomy): Eukaryota > Fungi > Ascomycota > Sordariomycetes > Hypocreales > Nectriaceae > Fusarium > Fusarium sp. PT. The sequence continues at coordinate 1,002,333 of JAHMRZ010000016.1, forward strand.
TTCTTGGTCTGGCATAATCCGTTGAGGATATCGTCCGTAAAGCTTATGTGGCTAGTAGGCTGGTATGTGATTTCAGAATATGTCAAGTCGTTCTCAACCGTGGTGCCGACGCGCTAGGCTTGCGATTACTGGACAATGAAGGAGAGATCCTCTCCCCTTCGCGCTTGGTGTCTTTGTCGGCGACTTTATCTGTCAAGGCGATATTGGCACCTAAAAGCAGACTACTTGCACGAGGAGCAGGAGTTGATGAACTGTGTAGGATAAAGGAAGAGTCGAAACCAGACTCCGGTGGAAGCTCAAAAGTCTTAGAGAGCGGAGGAGAATCGCCGGCCTTTTTCACCTCAGCCTGCTCTACCTCCGCGGAAGGATTATCCACCAGCTGAGCTTGAGTGGGCAAAGAGCAACAGCCCCGGCCTTACGCTCTTCCTGGCCGTAGGCGCAGCGTTTATAGCAAGATGGCTGGAGAAGAGGTGATGAGCACCAAGAAAGATTGAAGAGAGAAATCTGGGCAGGCCTGCAGGCGCTTAACAATATCCTCGATATGGTCGACGACCTTCAAATGGACACGTGTGCATCGGGTGGCACTAGCCAGGTCAGAAACTATGTAATTATGCTCTCCTATGAAATTTTGCTTGTGTCGGCGCTCGACGCTTGGGGCATTGTATCTGTGTTGCTGCGCGCTGGACCTGGTGGCGAGAGCCCCTAAAAGAATGTCAACACCGGACGGAGGAAAAGAAACACAACCAGGAGTTACTGACTAAAGGCGCGTGAATGCCAGGGCGGAGAAAGCATTGCTTAATTAAGCGCAGGCAAGAAGGGAGGCGACGATGATGGAGAGATGCGGCTGACATTGGCGACGAAGTTTGATCCGCTTACGTATCCAATGTTGGCTACCCATTGAAAATTCCGAGTTGAAACGAATGTGAAGGGGCTTTGACTTGGCTGAAGCTCGCAGAGTCGCACCAAGTCAAGGCCAAGCTTCGCCGTTAAAGGATTACCTATTCTCACTCGAAGAAACTGCTACTCATCTGCACCAGCACAGCAAGCGCACGGATGTTTTGTTTTATTTCGGGAGCGCAATTCATTCTTATATGTATTCCGGTATTCCACTCACTATACAAATCATTCTTTTTTCTACAAACATATCAGCAGCTCCCCTACATCTGCACATCCCAAAGTGGCCTCCAGTAAATTCATCTATCTTAATACCGACCGCAACCTTAACGACATCAAGATCGCTCAGGCCTTCAATTTCCAGCCACATTACAGTACCCAACGACTTGTTCAAGCTACCTATTCCATCTGCACGAACACCCGTCAATAACCCAAGAAGTTCATCCACAGCTTCCACCCACAACCTTGGACAGCTTTCATCCTGAAAAGACTTACGACTTTAATAAAAGTATACGACAGAAACGAAGTCAGAACGTATTGACAATACCAAGCCACTTCAAGACTTGACCCGAAGGTCATCACGGGCGTTAAACTATTCCGCGCCAAGGACCACTTCACCAACGTCAAAGCCGCGGACACATTTCATCGAAGAAGCAACTCAGCCAATACCAAGCTCAAAACGGATTCCTCTACGAAAAGTACTTCGAATAGACGCAAGCCAGGAGTTCCTCTTCACCAGCCAAGGTCGAAGCGTCATAAAATGACCCGCTGAAGCACCTGGGAAGTTGTCGACAGTGAGGATGGTGAGCAGTATAACTTGGTTGAAAGTGGCCATAGCAAGAATGGAAATATCAAGTTTGATAAGTCAGGCAGGACCACCATCGTGGAAGAGAGTCAGAAAGAGATGATATAATGGCCCAAGAGAACCACAGCTAGACAATATCATTGACAACACCGACCAGTCTCAAGCTCAAATACGCTATTTATCACTTTCCCGGACATGCACTGCGCCTTCTGTGTCTCACAACCTTCCCATCATATGCTGTCATGGCAACTACAAGTCGGCATACCATGAGCAGATCTAGTTTCCCTTCTTATGTATTGACAAAAAAGCATCAATTAGAACTATCCCCGTCAGAGTACAGCAACGTATTTCCATTCATCGCTGCAATGATCGTGTCTCATAGAAAGCTAACTTGCGGGGGCACGAAGTGTTCCAATCTAATCTTGGCCAGTTCACCAAAGAGAAATATAGCTCTTACTCGCCCGAAGCATGGCCTGTCCTTACACTATCCGCAACCCATTCCCAACAAAAGCGGAGATCAATCAGTTGCTGTAGAAGCAGCAAGACTGCCCAGAACTCGTCCGGCCAAATGTCGCTACTGTCGAATTTTGTTTATCATTACGAGAAGCATGGTAGGTTCCTTGCATATCCGTTCTGGAATTTGCGTCTTTCATAGTATCCATTAGTGGCGAAGCAGTCAAACTCCATTACCGTGGCTAGAAATAAGATCCAGTGCATGGTATGTATGTATAGGGAATGGGCGATTGGTTAGTCCAAGGTCCAAGTCGTGCAACTTGGTGAACATAGCGTGACGACAGAGGACCAGGTTATGAGCAAGCAGAAGTCCTTGAATCTGCCATTTGTCTGAAATCCATTGGCATGGGACAGCAAACCATCCCATCAGCAAAGGCGCCATGGTTACTCAGATTCCTCATGGTGACAAGACATAGGAACTTTCATCCAGACAGCGTCAGATGTACAGGACTGCCACGAAAGAGCAATGTAGCCCTTTAATATCTCTCCAGTTGTCTTTAAAGTTACCACCATCACTCGGATGGCAGTAAACATCCTTGGAAGCGAACCCCCTCAACCAACAGGGAGACATCATTTGGCTTGTGAAGGATGGCTTCCATCACATCAGGGACTTGAACAAACCTTACAACAACCCGACACAGGCTCGGGTGGCTTTATACAGTTCGGTGAGAGACTGAAAGGAACGTTCGGGATGGTTGCGAGCGTATTGATGGAACTTGCAGAGCAGATCTCTTGGAAGAAAGGCTCAACTGTCAGAGCCTTCCCTCTGGTCGAACCAAAGACAAAACATGAAATGACAACTCCCAAGCTCAAGATGTTCAAGCCCAGACCATTGTTTTTGACACAGGTTTTAACGTCGTAAGGAAATCACAACGTCCCCGACAGCCTCTCTAAATATCCCCCCCAGCTCGCGATCCGATGAGAGCGATGATGTTGAAGCCCAAGTCAATGTACCGCTTTCACCACACTGATACGTTGGGGCTGACTCAACACTAAGAGCTCTCCGAAGATTGTGGGCCATTTTTGGAATAGTTCAATGTAGAGCCGCTCCCGCTTATTCATTTATTGTGAGCTCCTTGCAATCTAGCTGTACACATACGCGAGCTTCAAAATCCTCTTTTTCAAATAACATGGACATTGGAAACCGATGAGTGGCACCACAAAGAAATACAGCTGAACTTTCTCATAAAAAGCATTAGTTCTGAAACGAAAATACAACAAAGGTAGCTTGATTCAGTTCAGTTGGTCCCGTTGAATGACTGTTTTCCTATTGCTTCTTGGACTGTCGAGTACTACCGACTTGATCTACTGTCACTTATATCTCCATTTATCAGCCGATTCCCCCCCTGACTCCTTAACGTCAACTGGCCCCATATTAGACTTTGATGTCACAAGATTTGCGAGGATGGATGACCCTATCCCCCCAAAGTAACCCATCCCAACACTGAAATATCGACCACTCCTCTCAGACCGACTTCATACTGTCATGTAAAGCCACGCCTGTAAGATAGCCATCGCCACATTTACAGTTGCCATTGACTGTAGCCTTACGATCCTACTGGTGACTTTATAGCCAGGCTCTGGTCCTCGAATTTGACTGAATAGCTCACTGAAGCCATTGCCTTTGCTTGTGAAAGCGGACTGACAAGGTCACAGGACTTGGATTTGCTGAAGGGTAATAGAACCCCCAGAATGCTGGGCCAATTGATCTCTTGGGATGTGAGCGAGCTGTTCAGGCGATGAAAAAGAGGGTTAAGATAAAAGCTGCTTTATCCAGCAAGATTTCATGTGGAATAGTGTGCAAGTAGAGACGTCAAAGACAAGGAGAAATCCTTGAGCCTCATTCTTGCATTTTCAGGTCATTGAAGGGCAGCTACTGGGATAACCAAGAGCAGGAAGATGCAACTTCAAGAGCCAAGCTCTGGGGACAAGCCCAGGGACGATTCCTACCCATATGTGAGTATCTACGGTGTATTGCCGTCTCAGAAGGACGAGAGCCACCAACTACAAGCTGAAGAGAGATCGAATGGCCCGAATGAGACTAAACAGGAGTCCATCCCCTCAGTCCCGATTGATCACAAGGGCGATAATTGTACACAGCTTGACGAAGGAAACCGTGGAGTTATGGCAATTTATTATGGTCCTAGAAACTTTGCAAACCCTCGGTTATTTTCCTCAACTTTCCAAATCATTATATACGCACCTGCTATCGAATCGCAGCCTTAAGACGCGCCTTTCCTGTCTTTTCCTGCACCACTGCCACGCAAAAGAATTTCTCCTCGTCCTGATCGAGCGAATGGATTAATAACCAACACCGATGTTGGCCAGACTTGCTCGTTCGCCCTGCTTAGATCGACTTTCGGTCTCGCCGCCGTGAGCACGACTTATGCTTCCTTCCAAATCTGTGGCTCTAAAGCCCTTTGATGAGTTGTTAACTCCACGAGTAGATTGCTGTTCTCTTCTCGGCCTTCAAAGCAGGTGTGTTTGGAACGCAACCTCAGAACGCGACGTTCACAGGACGACACTGGGAACTTGGGTTGATTTGAGTCTCCTGGCCTATATGTCTACTCAACATCAAAAGGTCAAGTGATATTGACGAAGTAGGCGAGATCATATCAACAGGACTACTTATCGGTGATATCGATCATTTTGGTAGGCTCTACTCGCATCAAGAAGCTCCAGCTAATCAATTCCCTAGCACCAAAAGCATACCAGGCCACGATACCTATCAAAGACTATGGATCGAGTATAGCCAGCAAATTATTTGGGAATCTGCTTCTACATTACAAGCGATTTGTTGAACATTATAGGTTGGGAAGATGTGATGAATATGTTGGTACGTAGCCGAAGAGGTCCGATTTAGTCACTATTCGGAACAGAATCATTCTCCCTAATATGATTGTATTGTTTATATTGATGGTGCTATCCTACTTGAAAGTTTTTATATAGAGAGCCGTCATACCGGGATTCTATTGAGAAGCTCTCCAAGCCAGTCGTTCAGCCTCTTTACACCAAATGCTACCAATATTTACGACAGCCACAAGATCAGCACAGTCATGGAGTCGTCAGGATATAGGCTGAATACTAGCGCCTCGATCAGATCCCGGATCGTCTTCAACGATAGCTTTTTCGACTACGACCCTTAGAGCTTGCAACTGGAAATAGTGCTCAAGCAGCGAATAGACAGTATGGTATGTGCTTGCCGGTTAGAGTTATATACCGCCGCTAATGAAATCTTAATGCGCCAATCCACACGTCCCCTCTCACCCTTTAAATCTAAAGATGACCCTGGACTACGTTCGCTACGTTGGTGTCATAAAAGAGTGTCGATGCCTAGGTATTGCAGCTCACTCACCAGGGCGTAGCCATCCCTTTCTCGCGCTATGCCAGTGAATATCTCTCAGTGACTATCAATTTTTTCTTCGCCCTTACTACTCATAATCAACGAACTTTTAAACCTGTAGATCTGATATACGATTTCATCCGCATACTCCGGTCTCGTTTATCTCACCTTTGTCATTGTATGCACTTCTTTCCCTCATCGAGGCTTTCACTGACCCCAGCATAACAGCTTTTCTAATGCCTAGGCACTCTCGTGCTATTGTCAAGCTTCGCAGTCATCTACATGCTCTCTTCTCTCCTCTAGAACCCCCTGCGCCTCTATCCCAACGTCGGAAGATTCCCTAAAAAGCTGAGACCTTATGAATGGTGTTACTGGATGTATGGAAGAGGTAAGCGGTGACGTAAGGTTGGGGCCATTGCTTGGGTCGGATCTCGTCATTGATCCCGGAGTGTGGCATACGGTTTTCCTAGTCCTGGCTGCTGGGAATTTTCGATATATCACCTGCGTCAAGATCTCTTCGCTCAACGGACGCCGAACTATGTCTGGATGATTGCTGGCTGAGCCAATTGTCAAGAGTTAGAGTTTTCCAAGGCCGCAATGTAGGGCGGATTTGATGTTGATTAGTTCTGCGTTTATGTCAGTACGAATAATTCCTCTTTTATAATCGTCGGGCTAGTACTGTTGGTAGTTTGGATACCCAGACTAATGGCACTTGGAGCCGTAAGCAATTTATGCTGTAAGTAACGAATTATGGGAACCCACTGGCGCGTTGCGATAAGATAAGATAAGATGAGATGAGAAATATTCCACCACGTAGCCAAGGAAGGACGTCTTATACATACCAAAAGTCGGTTCTATCTCTCTTCCTGCCTCAATCGCATAAACCTACTAGTAACCAGCAGTAGGAAAGATCTCTGCAGTTTTGGATATTGACGGATGGCGAGCAATAGCGTAGCGAAAGAGAGTTTAATTAACTGGGATGTCAAGACATGGAAGCCAGCGTCTGTATTTAAGCTTGAATCAACAAGTTGTTAGTGAGGATACTAGAGGTTATATAACTTTAAAAGATATTGAAATATTATGTCCTAAGAGATCACTTGACGGTAAGGGCATATCGAGATGGCGTCTTATAGGGATGTTCCTGCTCCGAATATTACTTAAGGCTTTTGTGACGAAGGACCTGCGTCAGGGTGGATACTTTGAGATTAATGCTTAAGATCACGTTTTAAAGCATTACTTAAGGTACCACTAGTTTGCTACCTAGAGTGTATATTAATTTGTTAATGAAGTATATGTGGGTGATCTTGTCGAGGCTATGATCGACGATCGCGTTAGAGGGCTCTATCATTTCTATAGTTGTAAGGCCAGCATTAACGTTAGATGGGAGCCAGTCGCTACTATTCTACTACTCGATAAGAAAGATAAAGAAATTATGACGGCCGGTGAGGGTATGCTGCTTACGTCTAAAGATATAGCTATTGGGAATTGGTGCTAGGGCTTATTATTGATTCGGCATAGAAAGGGGGTAATGGCAGGAAGTCAATACATCAATAATGTGCGATTATACCGCGTCGAGAAACCATAAGCCCATTGTGACGCATAAGATACGATATGGAAGAGGAAGATAGTGAGTGCATAATAAAAACGAAATATACGGTATGAGTAATGTTGTCGGGAGAGAGGGTATAGTAGATGACAGGGCGGATCGTAATGCACACTAACCCGAGACCTTGCCGTTTAAGACATAAAGAAATTCGTGTGGAGTTAAAAGTAACCATTGCATCAATATGCCTATGCTGAGGTGCGCTTCTAATTGGTTGAGTCCCTCGTCTGACCTGTGCAGACGTTAGAATCATATGAGCACGAAGACATCACTGTCTCTATTCATTTACAATATGTACGATGCTAACGCAAGAGCTTCAGTTGTTTTATTTTTGATCCCTTCGATTTCACTTTCAATACGTAAAGTCGGCAAGCCGCTAAGGACTAGATTACAAGACAAAAACATGACAATAGAATCTTCTATGCGGTGCAGGGTAGCGATAACTGTTGATACCAACGACAAACATACGTCATCAAATGATCGCGTTTCTCTAATATTATGAGCGATGCATAAGCAAAAGTCCATCCAAGACGATTCTTAGACAGCAAGAGACAGTCAGATATATTGCTCCGTGTTCTAGGGGTAATCGGGATTAAGGACCTCCCCAACGGGTTTCAATGGTTTCATTTGATCAAGCTTGCTCCAGGGCTCAGTCGCAGACCAGAAAACCTTAATTAAATCGCTGTCCCAGTCGCAGAACCCGTCAAGGTGAGGTCACCAACAAATTGGAACATGAAAGGCACCATGTTATTGGTATCTTACAGGCCGCTTATTCTGCCATTTATTCTTAATATGAGGCACCACTTAATCGATTCGTGTGGTACATGGGCAAGTTCCACACATACACAAGTCACTCGGCGCCTTACTGCTCACCCTAAAGCTCGGCAGTGAACAATCTGGGGGTCGCCAATACCAAGACGCCAAGTGGGGGCTTTGTCATATCACCCAGTTTGCGCCGCACTTCGCCTCTTCCCTCTGTCACCTTTAATGATTATGGTTGGTCTCGCATCTTTGACAGCAGTGAAGAATGATGGAGTTCTTAGGTGTCTGTCTCTATTGTGGTGTTGGTAGGACTTTAAACCTTATTGCTATTGGTGGTGAGTGGAGGAGGATAGGTTGATCAGGCATGGAAAGCCTGGAGCAGATAATCCGAAGTCTGCCTCCAGATCGAGAGTATTTACAGCAGGACAATACAACGCGGCGTAGTCAAGTGAATCTCGCTGTTCCGGCTTATTAATGAACTTCAATCTAGGCTGTGCAAGTCAAAGCGTGGCTCGATACTGTAAAAATCACTTATCTCAGTCTGTGTCATTTTGAGAATCCTGTATGAATACTAGTGTTCACATCCATTGGACAGCAGAGTGTCGTCTGGGTTGAGAGCTAGGAACAAGCTGCGTATCACAAGCTGTGATGTTACCAAGTACCGTAATGATAAACAGTAATTAAGCGAATAACGCGCAAATTACAACTTATCTACTGGCTCTGTGTATGTGAGCTCAAACCACTAACTGTCAAGTTCCCATCAAGCCCTCTTTTCTATGGATAAGCCCTTTAAGACTTACGCTGCGTCCATTAAGCATATTCCTCTAATAACTCATTGATAACCATACTTGATACATTCCTTCCCTTTTTTAACCACTGAGTCTGACTCTGCGGATCGTTAAAGTTGCCGCCCTATCTCTTTAACCTTTAATTAGTGATAGTCTCTAACCACCTAAGACTCCCTACGCTTCTTGTAGTGGATTTGATACTTTAAGTGGTGCGGTGATTACTTCTAACCTGCTTGTCACCTCAGCATCCATTGGGCCAGAAAGAAGAACTCTAAGATGGCAGATGAGCGATGGGAGGTCTTTGGGGTCTAGACCTCTGAAGTTGATGTTGTTTCTTGGGCTTGATCCAGGCAGACCAGGAAGAAGTCTTGGTGGCTGTGAATTCCAGTGTTTTTGATAACTCGTTCCTTCCTTAGTTCTGTCCCGTGTGTAAGAATATAGTTCCTAGAGTCCGGTGCCGCAGTAGGCCAGTTGGAACAAAAACAGTATCTAGTCCCATGGTAGTGCTCCGGGGGAAATACGACACCTTTGGAGCCTATGAAGATCATGCTCAATTATCCATGACTTGAGGTCATGAGGTATTGGTGACTGACTGAATGGAGACAGGGCGTAGTCTGACGGCAGATGGCCAAACATGAAGCGTTACTGAAATATTTCATTCCTGAGCCGTTTGAACGTCGAGTTAAAGAGAGGCCCATAGGAATAGATCAGTCGCTTTGCTACTGGGCCTGGAATATCTGCCAGAGAGAAAAAGGACGTTTGCGAAGGTCATCAAAAGTCTCCGGATGAAAACTATGCAGCTTCAGACTCTCAAACGTATGCATAGAAGTAGAGACTTGACCCTCCAATTCCAGATTTAGCTTTACGCCTTCCTTTGCTATCTCAGCCCAGCCAAGCGTCGCCTTTCGTTTGCATGACTCCACAGAGCTAAGAGTGTTATGAGGCTTTGTTGTTTGTGACTGCAGATAGTACACAGGAGTGTCAACATCCTCACTTCAGAGCAGTTGGCGTTGTTAGTGCAGTCATAATTCGATTCATCACTATTCGTGCTACTATTGTCCTTATGCCGTTCGCTTCCTTGACTGATCACGTGTTTACCTTTCGGCTTGCACTCTCCTAGTCAACGGTGTAGTGAAGTGGAGCATTAGATGTCTCTTTTCAGAGTGTATGTCAGCGAACGTTCTGTTGCGTGACACACGGGGGCTGTCAGGTTTGGAATTCGTGGCATTTTTGCTAATCGAGGCTGTAGTTACCCGCTTTTGTACTGCAGTCTTGAATCATTCAATATAAGACCAACTCAGTTCGCCACAAATCGAATTACCGCTACCATTACAATCCTGTGCGCAGATTGCATCCATTATCGACATGCATGCTGAAGGATTTTGTGCCACAAAGCAAGGCAATCAAAAAGAACGACCGGAGATACATGAGCAGTTTCCACAACCCATTAAACAAGATTAATATCAATGGTGACTTTTTCACGAGAGAATCCCATTCAGAGAGTAGCTTGAGAGACCAGAGGAAGACTTGATGTTCTGTCGATACTAGCCGACACGAATCGGCGACTCGACAATCACACCCTGCCAACTCCAAATCCGCTGAACCTACTACCCAGTCCACCAACACTTCACATACGTCCGATGGAACAAAACGACGACAAGAATAGTTAGAGAGCTTCAATCTCTAGTAGAAAAAGGCGGCCACATATAGAAGTAAATCCGGATCTGGATTATCTCTCAAACATGCGGTCTCGTATTCGTAATCAATAGGAAATGAATTGCTGTATTGAGCGACAGCCACATAAGTGTTATTCCTATTCATCCTGAGAGGTGCCTTAGTGCCTGTATATACCCCATAAGGCGTATGCGCGGTTAAACCGTTTTTTAAGCCGTGTGGTTACAGACCGTAAATTTAGGGGTTAAAGGATGGAAGAGAAAGGAGGGAGGTGTTGGCTAGAGAAACGACTTGATCTGAATGAGTTGTCTGGATGGTTGGATAGATATGATGGTAGTCCCTTGATCTTCTTTCTTTTGTAATTGATTGTGTGTTATATTGAGCTGCCAGTACAGTAAGATCTCGATTTCAATACTGACTTTATCACTTGAAGCAAGTCACAGGTCTTTATAAATTCACGCTTCTTTACTTGCCAAGCCCTTCTGCCAGACTTTTTCTCCTTCAGATTACAGGCCCGACACAGCGGTCAACCACAACAGAGAGGTAGCTAGATGCTGTAATTTCCCCATTCCAGTACCTAGCTCTTACCATGTCGCGATGGCTTCCATCCGGAAGACAAACAGGGAAAGCGTCGGTGGCTAGCCAATATCCCCTGCAAATAAGATGAACTATTCAACGTCCAATCGAAAATGCTTTTTCAAATTTCGTATATTTTACATCACAGAAAACGTTCATATCCCCGCTCCTTGGCCTGAAATTCCTGCCGTCGCCGTCCAGAGTGTCGAGCGTGGTATGCGAGCCTCCGTTTCACAGGCGACATCCAGTTGAGGTGTGTGTTGGGGGAATTAACACCGCTAGAGGGTTCCAGTTCTGTGATCGGATGAGATGGCAGTATGTTCTTAAGGTTGAGGGTTCTTAAGGTTAAGGTATTATTAAAATTGGTTTTGGAGTGTGCAGATATGACCTCTTGAATAATAGAAATAGGAACGTCCTCTGCTTAACATTCCTAAATACTGATCTTACGTTCAGGTGAATGTTTAGGTCACTACTTTTATGTAGAGTAAAACTTAGCTTATAGTTGGTTCTTACCATTTAATACGAAGATTGGTCACTCTCGGCGCTGAAGGTATGAACTCTGGCGAGAAGATCGGTTCGTTCATCGGTGGCGGCTTATAAAGGTGGTAGTGTGGTCGGAGACTATTAAATAAACGGTGGTAGGAAGGAAACTGTTTAAGATTAGGACTGGTAGGTTTGAGGAGGTGGAGTTTATCATTGATTCCTTTCATCGATTAGGTGTAATTCCAGGACTTAATACAGCGATAAATTGCCGTCCGAATCGACCATTGAAAGCCTCGACACTTCATGCCTCCCACAACGTCGACCAACGCGCTGTCTTTAGACTGTCAATATAAGCGTTCCGAGCCGAGAGGTAAGCCACTTTTATTGTCCGTTGATCTGGAAAAGCACCGCCTGCCCGACCACTCTTTAATGATGTCCGGCGTGAGCTCCTCCCTGACCTCTTCGGATGTAGTGGCTAGAGTATCAGACTGAGAAGTTAGAGAATGCTCGGGGTATTGTGGAGAATTCCTTTTACCCGGACCAAGGATCTTAGATTGGTTCGGAGGGCGGGGGATTTGAGAAGGGTTTTGGATAAGGTGGATTCGGGGATCTTATTGTGGATTTTACGGATGATAATTACTAGCCCAACCTTCCTCAGACTAGGACTGGGACTTACCCAGTGTTACCTCCTCAATTACAGCTTTAACAGCAACAAGACTTTAATCAATCTCAGCCGCAGCAAGTCTTCCCTACTCCTCAGCCAGAATCTTAGCCCCAGCTACTCTACGCACAACCTCCACCTCCCTTCAGCTCTGAAGTCGACATGTAAGACAGCCAAGAGGATATCTACGCTTCTCCCCACAGAGGTCGCCCTCCTCCACGCCATGAAGCCTCATTCATCGAGCATCAAACCGCTCTTGCAAAGGAAGGAGAAAATTTGGACCACATGTTAAATAACCATGATAGACTTGAGCGTGTGGAGGAATAGGCCTTCAATGCTGACTCGGTCGATGCTTCGGTTTACGTCTCGGGAGTCGAAGATCCAGTGTTAATAAGGACAGCATCTCTCTTTCAGGAGTTTATTCCCCAGCCCATTGTCATTCAAGGTCATGTTCAAAATGGTCATGTTACTCAGGTTCATTGTCTCAATACTGCCATACCTGAGCCTCAACCTGTTCCACCTGTCCAACCTGATATTCACTTACTCAGCCAGCCACTACTCAACCTACCTAGATTGCTGCTACTCAATACCTCGAGCCAGTTGCTCGTTAACCATCTTAGCATAGTGTCTCTCAACTTAACCACCCTCAACCTCTCCCTAATGTTATTTATCAGACATTTCTTCCTAAAGCTCAACCTGTCGAAATTATTCAGCGTCTTCCCTCTTGGTCTCTCCAGGCTGTTCTCCCTCGAACCAAACTTTCCCAAGCTTAACCCCTTGACTCTGGTGTTCTTCAGCCTGATCAAACTGTTGTCAATCCATCACAACCTCCTCTGTCCCAGCCCGTTTGGCCTGCTGTCTCCCAACCAGCTCAGCCCAGTTCTCCGCAAGTTCGACCGCTTCAGCTTGTAGTGTCTCAACCTCTATAGTCTTTCAGCCTCCCAACACCTCGACATCGCCAGGCCACCTAATCTTTCTAGCGGTCTATCCATCAAGCTCTTGCTACTCGGCCTCGTGCGACTGTTCTTCCTACCCCTGTTGAGTCTCAAGAATTGGAACCTGTTGGTTTTAAAGTTTTCAGTGCCAACCTCGTCTGCTCAACCTTTCTTGGCATTTCCAGCTTCTCGCACTTCAGCCTTATCAGCTTGTTGACACTGGATTTCTACAACATGGACCTGCCCCCCCTATGTCTCCAGTGTCCTATTTCCGAGCCACGTCGGCCTAGCATCACTCTGCCTCTTCGAACTATGGTGCTTCGACTGCGTCAGTCTCCTCCTCAACCCCAACGTACTCTCTGTCAGCCGCCTCACAAACTGGTTGGTCTTTTTCCCAGCCTCACAGGTAGTCAGCCTCCGTCCCATACCTAAGGCACCGTCAAGTCGCGTAGGATATAGAGAAACGGGAATCTGATGGAGTCTTTCCATCGGATTAGCATGGGCTCCAGACGCAAACGACTAGTACACAATGGACTATGGAGAACCTTCAGACTGTGTCTCAGCCTCTTGTCTCTACTTATCTAGAAGGAGCGAACATTCTTCCCTCGTTGTCACTGGCCCACCTGATGGCTCCGAGTCGTCAAAGAGACACTGTAAGCCCCCGCACACATATCTTTGCACCCTGATCCCTCGGAACCGAATTCCTCCTCTTCAGTTATTGTACATTGGTCAGCATGTTCGAGTACTCATCCTCCTCCACCACAACGCAACTCCCCTCAGATACCTCACTCATTCTTACCATCCCCTCTCAACCCAATCCCCCAACACCATCCTGCACTTTGAAGATGTCAACGGCAGCGAAGACTCGCCGTTCAGCTCCATCGCCTGATTCCCCGTTAGTGCTAGACAAGCTGGCTTCTCACCATGCTGTCAACTGATACGCTTGGGATGGAGACTATTAGAGCCATGAGATGTCCGCGTGCGACAATATTTTTGATTTGTTGAGTGCTTCTTTGAACGTTACGTACTATATCTTTCAAAGTCGACACAGTCCGCGAGCCACGGCCACGAAGCTTAAGTTCAAAGTTCAAAAGGCAAAATCTCAAATACATACAGAAGGGGGCTAAGACGAGTCTTTATTGTTTAAACCGGGTAAGAAGTTAGTTCGACGACATACCCGATCTTGCAGGTCAACATGACAGACCCGTTTTATGGACTATACTGGTAGGGCCGTCACTAGAATCTGTCAATGGCCTTATCCTCTTAAGAATTCTCTCCGAAGTGCCAACACAACCTCCCCAACTTCAATACCGATTCGTTGCAGTCATCCCTCGCCATTACTCCCTCTTTATCATGAAGAGCACACTACCTATATTGCTTGCAGTGGCCTGCCTACTTCTCTCCAGTCCCTCTCCTCCCAACTCAGCCCGTACATACGCGCGGGTAATACTGCATTCAAGTTTTCTCTGTCTGTAGCCTAGAGGTAAACACAAAATCTCCCTTTTCTTTGACGCGATACTCACATAATTTCTCCCGCATCCTTAAATCCCAGCTGACTTGTTCTTTAATGAATAAATGTAATGGGAATGAAGACTCCCCAGCGATAGGTTCCAGCTTGCGCGTGTTGATTCATCCTTGATCCAACTGATCACCTTTCGTTCCTGTTCCTACCAAGTATTGAGGATAAGACCCCTGTAACACTGGCTGTCTGACATTCCACCCAATCCAAAACCCATTTCACCCCTTACTTCTTCCCTCAAGGCCGTTCCCTATTAATCTAACTCTCATGAGCACTCTCTTTGTCCTCATAGGCGGTCTATCAATTCGCGTGTGTGTGCTCAATCGGATCTCATGTGACGTTGATTGAGTAGCCCAATATTTATCTAACAGCTTTAAATATCATAGCTTGGCATGGTTTAGGGTATGGCCCTTCAGACGAATATATTGAACTGACATTTGGAAATGTGTAATATTGGAGACCCTGTAACAATTTGACGTTAGCTGCGCTTGTTCATTTGGCAAAATTGGTTCGTGTCTCGCCGCTTGATGTTGAATGGATGAAGTGACGTATTGCCCGGAACAATAACAACGTTGGTCATTGTAAAAGATATCTGTTACCTTGACAACTGACCGAGAGTCTGAAATGCTAATTGACGTCGCAGCCGTGACATTGTCCTATGACAAGATGACCCGTCGTTATAAAACTGATACTGATGGACTGATTGTGACCTTGACTCAAGTGGAGGTGGAGTAGAAAAGTCCGCCGAGTTGACATACCTGTGGGGTGTCGCCGTTTGCCCACCCTCGATTAATGTATGAATAGGATTGCCCTTCGTCCTCAGCTACCCAAGCTAATACGCCTAGTGGAATTACCGATGTCGAAAATGTCGGCAATCTCAAGTCAGGAAAGGTTATCGAGACCTTAGACATCAGAGAATGGGCGGAGAATGAACTAGCTAACCCAAAGGTATGTTGTGATCTCTACATGGCTGTTGATGTTGGTGATTCATCGCATTTCATTCCTAAGATGAAGGAGTTGCGTGAAAGTGGAAAAGGCTGTCCTTCGTAGCTAGGTTATTTTATGGCCGTAACTTCTATAACCCTTTAAAGTCTAACTCGCTGGCCGCTCCTCTTAGCCACACGTTGCTGAGTACATCCTGATATGCATGATCAAGGCAATGTGCGGAAGATACTCTTCTATCCGAGGCTAATGTGAATATTTGTGATTGTGGTTCACCGACGAGCTAAGCAATATGGATTGATCGGAAACATGGAGTAGGGTGATGACCGTGGTGGTCGGGGGGACGTGTGAGAGACGTGGTGGAGGGGTATCGGCAACTGTAGGAACCTATCAATTAGCAGAGAGAAATAGAGAAAGAGAGCGTTGGTGGCGATATCGCTGGTGAAAGTGATGTTAGTGAGAACTCACAATTGGAATCGATTCAGATCGGTTCACCATCGTAAATCATATGACTGCCAATTGCACAGCTAGTGACTAGCCGGAGAATGGCGAATGAGTTCATTTGAAACAAGCTGGACATATAGATCTTAGGCGATTGAAAATGCTAGACAGACTATATCAATGAGGGCGAAACCGAATGAAATGGCGACAGGATGATCAGAGCAACTGTATGCTGTAAACAGAGCTCTCTATTTTCCGCGACAAGTTATCGGGCTCCTCCACGAATTGACAACGCCGTGCTGGTCTGCGAGGAAGGAGCATGTCCTCATCACAACGTGAAGATAAGACAACAAACGATGCCGTCAATCGCGAGGAACAATTTCAATGAGGGAGGAAAATTGAAATTGAAGTTGGTATCATGATAATTATTGCTCGATCAATTATACACTCAACTCTGAGAGCTCTGCAGTGTGTGGTGGTGGTGTTTCTTGTTGCTGGAGTGGACGGATGGAGGTGAACTTGTTGCTAGAAACCACCCGCCTTCGAGTTGAGGACTTCGCACCATGGAAAGATTTTCAAGATACAAATGACATAGGAGTGATTGAATATGGTTGTTTTTGTCCCTACGAGAGTTTCCCGGCGATGCGACAAGTTCTCGTGGAGTTCCTCAGCCAAAAGTCCAGCAGTAGTGCACCAGCACCAGTATCAGCACCAAGGATCAAGGAACTCACCACGCAAAGCTCAAAAGATGGTGGTGATGACATGAAATCAGTTCGACACTTCTAGGTTCTTCTTTTGATGAGTTTCGTGTCATGGCGACAAATGTTGGTCGAGTTTCCCGCCGCGAAAACTTGCATCCTGGTCTTTGGACTGGAACTTGAGAATCTAACACAAGAGAGGGTTTCCTATAAAGAAAATGCCCTCATCACATCCAGCAAAGTACGTTCCAGTCCTACAGGAAGTTTTGTGTAGATGCGACCGTGGGTTGCTGAGTTCCTCGGTACGGAACTCTAGTATAGTCTGTAGCCACCACGAGGAGAATTGATATTGAGCACCAGGGGGCTCACAACAGCATACATTTTCCATTGTGCAAACTACTTCATTCTATTCAATTAGGTCCATTCAAGCTCTTGCGCAAGTCTCCTTTTTATCCGACCAGCTGTAATTGAGTTCCTCGCTCGGTATGTAAGTCTGCCATACCGCAATAGGTGCATCCTAAGTGAGTAGCGAGAAGCTCGCAGCAAAAGGCAACTTTCGATATGCTAGCTACATCACAGTATTGAGAACAATCAATTCGAGCTCTTGAGAAAAAATCTGAGCTATGCGACCTGCCGTTGTCGAGTTTCTCGGGTGGAAAGTTCGAACATGTTAGTGGGGGGCTCATCTCAATTCAGCGGCAAGGACCTCGCAGCCAAAGCCGATTTTCGACATTCTAGGTTGCTCATAGCATTAAGGGAGATCAATTCCATTTTGTGCATAAATATCTAATTAATGCGATGGGCCGCTATTGGGTTTCTCGGTATGGAAGTTTGGGTGAGCTGGCGTTACGTGAAACTCGATTGAGGATCGGGGAACTGACGACAGAAATCGACTTACATGGTCTCAATAGAGCCATGTCATATCCAGAGATCTATTGTTGCTTCTCCAGTGACTTCTCGTCTATTCGATCTGTTATTGTTGCGTTCCTTGCTATATATGTCTGCTGAACCCTACACTGGCCGATGGCACCGGGTACTATTGCCAAGCGAGAAACTAGCTACAGATGTCTCCCTGGAGGTAGAAAAGACGATAATGGCAAGAAAGAAGAGTAAACCTAATAGGAAACTAAGTTTTACCGGTTTTCAATCATATTTAGGCCAATCCTTGATAAATACGTACTTACTGTAGCGTCCCCTGGATTCCACCTGACCAGCTATCAACCGCACTGGTCGACTTTTTGATACATTGAATTTCGGTAGATGAGGTGAGGATGATCTGAAGGGGTCTGATTTGAAGGAGAATACCGAATAGAAGAGTTGGCGTTCAAATGGAATGCACGACATTTTGTGTGTGGTTCAAGTAGTTTGGTCTTTGTAGTTTTATCCGTATGTGATTCGAAGTGTGTATTGACTGCAGCGGCCCACCGAACCGTAGATCATTTCGCTGAATTAATTGAGGGACCTCCACGACTGAATCGCCATTCTACATCTTCACTTTCCTCATCTTTCTCCTTCCTATTATTTCGTCGTGCGTGCCGCAAGTCTTGCTCGTACATTAAGTACAATGCTTCTGGACACCACTGAGAAACACCGCCGCCACCACACTACCCTACAAAACAGACTCTCTTGACATAGTATTCCTGACGACACGCTCTTTCAGCTCGGCATCGCTTTCTTGCAACTTCGACAAGCCGGCGTTGATCCTTAAGAACGAGTGATGAAGTTCGCAGGTCGTACGCGACGGAATATGGTAGGCCTTGACTCTTTTAAGCCAATGGAATGGCGATAACCTCCGACACAGCCGTTTGAATTTTTAGACAGAAATCGGGGACCTTGGGTAAGGCTAGCCGAGCTAAAGTCCGTGTTACGGGTGATTTACCAGAGACACGCAGTCCAGGCGTAAATATAGTGCACAAGCCGATGGTAATTGGCTACTTGGATGACAATGATCAGAACAGGTGTTGGTGGATGAATGGATGGACTAGACGTTGACAACACGTCCTGAAATGGATGCAATGTCCTTGATTGGGTTGCAAGTTAACAGCGCAGAGGTAAACGTCGGGATGGGTGAGAGCCTCAAGTCTCTGGGACGTCCACAAGCGGATAGAGAGTGAATAAAACTTCCAGCCCTGAGGAGGCGTCAATGAACCACAAGTCGATGATAAACCAACAACCGAATTAGGCGTAAACCAGTTGGGGGGACCTCGAAAAGTGGACAAAGAGCTTAAATATAGATGGCAGTTCAAGAGTCACATGAAGTGTCAACCCGGGAGTGGGTGTTCACTCGCAGAGGTGGCAACAAAATGTAGACATGACGTCCCGAAATGCGAGAAATCCAGAAAAGGATAAAGCATGATTAGACGATCCCTGGATTCCTGGACCATCACTTGCGAGAGCGAATAACAAGTCACACAGGTACGTGTCATACTTGGAACTAGACGTGATACTAGGGAGCGGATGAGGGATCCAGAAGTTGACGAGATGTTCAAAGGTTGACGCGAGTCTCCGTTGTGTCGAGGGAAGGTTGTTGCTTTGAGGATAAATGCCCTGCTTCATGGCTGTGAGGAAACGAGCGCTGGGCTGGGTAGGCTCTATAGACTTGGTGCTGAGAGGTACTAGGTTGAGAGAAGTAGGCTTTGTCATACACTTCTCGAGCTTGGGTCCAGCAAATTCAGCAGTCTCGTCACTGATGTTCATCCTAGTAAGTTTATCTGTGATAGGCTTGACTTCAGCAAATGTAAGAACCTTACCGCTTCGTGCCTTGGAAAGGAGCTTGGCGATCGAAGGGGTAGGGTTGCTAGACAACTTAGCCTATTGACGTTGTCTCTCCTTCTCTTCCTCAAGAGCCTCCATCTCTCGCTCCTGTTGCAAGAAGTGTACTAAGCGGCTGGTTAAGTTGTAGTAATGGGAAAGTACCGTGTCTGATGCTTTTCTGGATTAAGCGCGTAACGTGTAGTATAGGGAAGAAATCGTGAATTTCGTATTTGTGGGTTATCGAAGGCGATGCCTACGCATCTTCAGTCTTTCTCTACTTATTGTCATGCCATGCCATAGTACCCGCACGTCTCTAGCAATTCGCAAGATCCTTTGCAAGTCTTAGCCATTTATCAGAGACTTGAAGCCCGAGAACAAGTTATTTTTTCTGCAATATCCGGAGCAGCGATAATAGACCCCCAACGCAGTCTCCGTGCTGCGAGCTGTCTTTGTTTAACTTTGTGAGGACCATCAAAACCTCTTTTGTCTCATTCCTCGAGATATCTGAAAGGAAAGTAGGCCTTCTTTTGAGGTATTTGGAGAGAATCTGCCGGATATCTTGGATAGAATGGTGCGATTTATTGTGTAGAATACCTTATGTTGCATCGTTGACAAATTAGATGCTTAGACAGAATGGATAATTAATTTGACCACGAATGTGCCTGAATTCTTCAACTCATCGAGCAGAAACCACAATCAGTTAGCCAAAGTACAATGCAAAAGCAGAACAAACAGGAGCAATGTGAGTGCATGGGGAAAATGGTCCTGTGAGGAGTCCCGCTGCAGACTAGATGACTTTTGGTGCCTCATGCAAACAAGAACTGCATGGCTGAAACCGGATATCTTGCGCCGTTGGATCGAAATATGGTTGTGACAGAGGACTGAGAGCACATTTCCGTGCATTGACATCATCATTAAAAATACACGAATGATCTGCGAAGCAACTAACAGTAATTCAACAGTAATGCAACCGAGCCTTAACAGTTTCATCTATCCTCTTAGTTAAATACAAACAGGAAAGTTTATATAAACCTTTAAATTCCTTACCATCGACAAAGCTCATACAGTGTATAGGTACTGCCCTTTCCAAGTTTCGAGACCGTTCGGGTCGAATCTTGACCAAAACGTACAGTAAAGGATGTCACTCCCATTTCATTTACGATTTCCGAAAGTCGTCGTGACCATTTCGCAACCATTTATCTTTTACTACCTTCCATAACGGGAGCCCTAACTTAAGCGTCGACCAGAAGATATGACCACAAGCTGACAAGAATACATTAACGCTGTAGTGCAACATCTCGCCGACCGTATTAACAACACCGAAACGCCGTTTCGACATCTCGATTACGACCTCATTTCTGCTCTATCGTGAAGAATGCCCTTCTTCTTGTGAAAGCCTCGGCAAGATCAAGCCTACCAAGTAATAGTTCACCTTTTAATCTCGGTCCGCCTCAATATCACGCCGTCAAAGCCATCCTGGAAGCCGCGATATATATTCAGACGAGCGACAAGATTTTAATAACGACTCTAAGGTTTCCAAGTATAACTCTTAGTTACACGGGGGAGCAATTAACGCAAGAAGAAGATGTGAGCGTAATTGTTCCTTGCTTCCGCTCGCGGGCGAGGCCTCCTTCTAACTCCCACTTTTCCCGTTTGGGTCTCCCCCTTCCGTCCTTCGGCCAGAAGGAGAATAGAGAAGAATCGACCAACCCAACAGAAGCAGAAGACCATTGGAAGACTCGCAACATGGTGACTGAAGTGTCTCTATGCTGGTGGCCATTTGTTTACCAAACGCGACGCATTCGTTTGTTGCACCTTCTTGACGGACGAAACCACCAAACTGCCCAAGCCGTGAGATAGCCTATTGGGAAGTAGCCACTAGCCACCATATGACCACGCTTCCAATGATACGCTTACGTATATTCGAGACTCGAGACGAGCGACGTCTCGTACAGTCCACTACTGGAGATGAAAGAGTTTGTTCCTCTCGTGCAGAACAGGGTTCATTTTATCCGGCACGGCCAATTGTTCTTGCCACGTTGGCTTATCTATGACGTCTGAATGATGTCTTTACAGCGACTAGTGGCTGCTGAAACAAGCTTAACGAGTGGAAAGCTACTGGCTTTGTGACTGAACGTCCATACTCTCATGCTTAAGATCTTGAAGTTCGCTCCTGATCACATCACCAGTGACTATCAGCAAAGACACCCATACTGCTGATAACAGGGTTGGCTAAGGCAGCCCCGAGCGCCCGCCCACCCCCACTAACCCGCTCCTAGATGCATGTGGGCTTCATACCTTGAGCAGTCAACATAGCTTTGGACGTCCATGACTATCTAACCTGTCTCCTTTGGTTAGGGCATTCGGTCATCTGTTAGGCATGACTTGTTCATAAGCCTATGTCCCACACTCCCATTCCCAACTTGCCGAGTGTCTATCTACAGTGACCTCGATGGAAGCTGAAGACGTAGCACCAATGCTGAGGACCTTTCGATCTTTCTGCCAAATTGCAGATAGAAAAAATCCATTTACGTACCTGGTGGGAAACCTGCGTGCAGTTACTCCGCTTATTCTCCTGCTCTGGTGATCTTGCTCATGTCGATGTCGTAGAATCATCCCATAGATGACTGTAGGATGGGCCTGATACGACGGCTGTTACCAAACCCCTCATTCGGGATCATGTTGGAGAGCAGGTCTTCTGTCCAGTCCACTACTTGCACGATATGGCCCAGCAGCTGTTCGCCTTTGGTATAGATATTTCAGAGAAGATACGAGTTATGATGATGAGTACACCACTGCCTGAGATAGTGCAACCCGCATTGAAGATAGGTCAAGCTTAAAGTTGCCCTCCTTTCATCGGACGTACTTGTTATGTCGATGACTGCATGGCTACCCTTGAGCCGGTCTAGGCAATGAAAAAGAGGTGTTATGGCGCAGATTGTTTACGACCGAGCAGGCGACTTGTTTCCTCACGCGCTCACCTTTTTAGAAAGCCCCATTATGGGGCTACAGGACGATTGCATCACCGAAGAGACCCTCCCTGAGACTCTCAGCCGACTCCCTCGGGTCATACATGGATTCTCTGAAAGCGTGCTAGCTAAGCATCGATGCTGCGTTAATGTAGCCAAGGAGAGGGGGCCAGAATCCTCATGCGCATGGCACATACAAGTCGGCCATGGCGACTGATCGAGCTTGGCTCGTTACTTTCTGAAATGCTTCAAATTGGTCTCCAGGGCAGGAATCTCATTCGAGCCACTTGTGGAAGATTTCGTGAGGTCCTGGAGGTATGTGACTGTAATTCCCCATTCTTTTCGCGAGTTCCTACAGGACGCCAGTCGTGATGCTGACCCCGCGCGATTCCCGATATTAAATAACGCAAGTTTGCACCACATACTTGCGGTACTGTGCTTGGAGTATCTCGATAATTGCCCAAACTTCGACACGGCACTCAAAGACAGGAAAGGACCGAGTCAGGACTACCCTTGTCATTGAGAATCGCTCGTACCATTTTTTCAGGGAGCCGGTGGGATCGGGCTGCCCCACTGCCTCTGTCGCTGCTGTCGCCTGGGCTCATTTTGGTCGCAATTGGTCGTCTTATTTCTGTTAGAGGTTATCGATTTCGTGTGAGGAAGTGTTCCAGTCGTATCCAGGCACCGCATCCCAACGTATATGAATTGTGACTGACGGAAAAAGGCCAGTGGATCAATACTTGAATCGAGGCTGGTCAGTGTTAACTGCACTATTGCTTTGGCAAACATAGCAGAGATTTCTTCAGAGTCTGGGAGGGTAGCTTTTGTTTCAACTGGCTAGTGTCAGCTACTGACTGACTGCCAATCTAAGGCCATGAGTTAATCACAAGCCAAGCCAAGGAGTCGGCTTTGACTCTTGATGCTCATACTATCCGCCCACATTCCAGAGGCTGGATCACGAAGTCAAAGCCCCGTAGCGAAGGTGAAAGCATCAGGAGCATTTGGAATCAATCGGGCTTCGTGGTGCGATGGACAAAGCCCAGCAATTTAACTGACGTTAGACATCTGACTCCGGCCAATGGCCTCGATGATATCTCCATGTTATATTCTTACCAAAGGCAACCCGGATTATCTGCGTGATGCCCATACGGTGTTACAAAGCCAAGTGCGCTAGTCGTCTATTTCGCGCTTCCGGGACACGGATGAAAGGATGGTGTTGATTATGTAGTGGTTCTAAATTCTTGTCCTTGCTAGATGTGCTTCCTTGTCTTGTTTCTAGGGTGTTGGCATCGAGGCTGCGCTTCGTGATGAGGCTATCGACGTACATGCTTGTGTACTGGATAATGATAGTCGCATTGATGCAGTTGAGTCGGAGATTTGGGTTAGCGCGTATGATAATATCTGTGAGGGTGGGTCTCAGTGCCGAGCAGTAACCCACCCCTCTTGTGTCCTCCATTCCATGTAACGTTATCCAGCTAGCGCGCTGTCGAGCAAGAACATGCCGACAAAACCGGACAGCTCGAGGAGATAGAACGACTGAGGATGGAGGATCGTGCAAGGATGCCTGAGCTTGAGAAGATGGCGCAGTCTCGTCAGATAAAGGATCGCGTTGGTGATGAGGGAGGAGGAGCCGTCGAGGTTTACGAAGGAGAACTTGGAGAGGTTAGTGGCTTATTGTGAGACGGGAAATGAGAGACGGGAGCGATAGAAACGGTAATATGCCTCGGTTGGTAGTTGTTCACCTTATACACTAATGCTAGAAAGACACACACAGCCAGCCAAAGCCTCAACACATCCAAACAACAAACAACAGGAGTCAACGCAACTTTTAATTCCTATGTCACTAACTCGCCTGTTAATTTCAATCAATCCAACAATATCTAAGTGCAGTACTCGGCCTGTCCTTTTCCCGCCATGCTTACTTATCTGACCAATCACCACCCACGCCACCTGTTCTTTGCTTGTCCCTCGCACCTCGCACAACATCCCCCCCCCCTCCCCCTTCTTTCCCTCCTTCACAGTTGACCTTTCTCTTGTTCCCCGGTAAAACGCATCTTGTCCGGATCAACATGTCACACCGCTGGCATCTAGTTCGTCTATTATAACAGTGCGGAATCAACTCGCCCGGTATCGTTACATAACATGTTACCAGACCAACAGACCGCATACAAGCCGACACTGACTCGTTGATATCGTGAATTTGTCGGTGACAAGTCCTTTGAGCCCAACACCTCCAACCCCGGCTGCGCACTGCTATTACGACTAAGACCACAACGCCGACGCTATAGCGTCCTATTTCTCGTTCGCCTGCCCTCCTAGACGGCGGCGTTGCCTCCCAAGGGGCGCTGTCTACCGGTTTGCATCCATCCCGATTGGTGACATAACGGTAACAATATTATTTACCTTTTCTACAATCTCACTGTTGTTACCGGTCCTGATCTGTACTCTGAGCCGTATATTCTAATTGAGTGTAAGCTTATCGACCTATCGCCGAGTTCCAGGCCGCTAGACGAAGGAGGACTAAGATGAATATTAACACATCGACCATAATCTACAATCCAAGACTTTATTATACCTCTCATAAAATATACATTTTTCTTTCAACTGAATTATATTCGCCAGTTTATTTGCCTTATTACTACTACTACTCTATTTATCCTGATTTTTCTCGGCAATTAACCAGTATGACTGATCTTTTCATACGTCACCCACTTACAGAACCTCTTGAGCGACTCTAAAACGGCTACGGCCACGACATTTTCCCTTTTATCATATCTCTAGAGCATAAAAGGCCTATTCTCTTAAAGCCAAACTGGGTTCTCAACGCGCTTTGCACGGAACTGAAGGCCCTTCTGTCAGGCGTTGCTTAATGGCACGAGAGGTCTATCCTAAATCCTGATAAGGTAATGGTTTACCACATCTCAGAATGTATAGACGAACTGAATGCTATATACTAGGTTTACTACTATTTTAGAATATTACGGAGATTCTTGTGAAGGGTGTATTCTTAGACAGGCTTAGGACTTATCTCTAACTGTTTTCTAATAAGAGGTCGTTTTTTAATTACAATTCGGACGAAGATCTCTTTAAAGCAATGTTAACCACTGGTTATCTGTACATGTATCGAACAGTAACTCACACGACTTGCTCCAGCAGATACACGATAAACTTGTCAAGATATCGCCCATGATCAGTGATATTCTGTAAGAATTCGATGCCAAGCTTGGCCATCACAGGGAATCACCCTTATTCCCCGTCAAGAATGGTTAAAAAACTCATTAGATGCAGCAAACTGCGCACAAGTGCTCGTCCTAGCCGCCCAGACTATCCTCTCCCTTGTCAACCGGGCCCATGTAACTATATCCGATGGAAATGGTATCACCTGGACACAACTAGACCACTGGGAACTCATGAGGAGAACCAGATACACCACGTGCGAGCTCCAATGGACCAGTGTCGGGCCTTTGCCAGAGTGGGTTGTTCACCGTGGTGAAGCCACGACGCAGTACTCTTGGCATGATCGTCATCCGCAGTAGTTGAGGGGTGTTTATGAGAATGCGTTTTTGCTTGGACCGTTTTAAACGATTTATATTCGTTTGGATTGCCTTCGATGACTAAGAAGGTACCCCTCAGTTCGAGCTACTTTGGCGAAACATGGACGACATCAACGTCAGGTTCTCCGACGTGACCGACCTATTCAACCATCAAGGAGTCATTAATCTCTCATCCAGCGTCCATCTTCTCATCCTCGGCAGCAAACAGCTTGACTATATCCCAGTGAGAGCCACTACATTTCACGTGACCTCCGTTGTCCTCCTGGTGTGATAGCAGGTCCGCCTTGCAGTCGACCTGGAAGTCAAAGGATTAAAACCAGTCTGAGTAGTACTTATTTCCGGTATTCTAGGTGAGGTTTAGCAGGATCATGTACTCGAGGAAACCGTCAAAGAGGTCTTTCGTCTTTTAAACGTGTTAGCGGTCCTGTTGGCGGTCGTCTTGGAGTGCGTTACTGATTAAGTAGTACAAGAAATGTGAAGTCGCTTCTGCTGAAAATAGAGAGGAAGCGCAAGCTAGGCGCGGGCCAAGACCAAATTGGTGTGGAAGGAATAGAATGCACACGGAGTGCCTCGTTAAGTTAAGAAGGGGAAGAAGGGGAAGAAAGTGTGGATGGTGGTGTGTCAATGTGAGAAGAAGGGTGCGATATGTGTGCGTCTAGAGACCCTTTATGAACCCATCAAACGGAACCTGCGTGACTACGACAGACCTTATCTTCGTGACGGACTGACCTACTCCGGAGGACGCCGTCAAGAACTGGGAAGACAACTCATACTGAATCAAGATTCCCGCGGCCGGACTAATGAGCATCATGGACACCGCCACCATGTCAATCATCTTTGAGTGCTCCCACTATACATGAGGTAGGATCGTTGATATCATTGAGACATGTAGAAAGCCTAGGCTTGAAAAAGTTGAAGGTTAAAGCAAAAGGAAAATACACAAGGTAGAATAGAGACGCCGCATTGGTCTCGTTGGCCAAGGACGAGCACTTGGCACCACAAGCGTGAACACAGGCCCCATCAGAATACGATAGTAATGAACACATACGTAGAATGGTCAACAAGAATCAAACATAGCACCATGGCCGATAGCTACATGATGACACACGTGATTAAGGAAGGGATGAGGTGTATGGACCACATGGAGCATCCGTGCCCCGTGGCGAGATAACCGTGGTCGTCTCGAGCTACTTGAACGCCAATATGCGCACCGGGATCATATACATCAGCGCCGGGAATCGTCTCTCGGCAATAGTATTATTGAAGCAGATCAACAACATCATGAGGCTCATAGACGTTGACCGGTAACGCTGCGTGATAATCTCGAGGTTCTCAACGAATTTGGCTACAGTCCACAACAGCAGCACAACTAAATAATTCATCACAACCAGGAATATCATGGTCCGCCTGATTAAGAATGCGAAACTTTTAAAGACGTACTAGATGGGTGTGTAGCTGGGTAAAAAACGCGCTCTGCTGGACGTCAACGTAATTATGCCTGACGACGCCACGCACAAGTCGATAAACAGCGCGAAGATCCACATGATACACGTGACGATTATCGTGAATTGCACCGCTACCGCCTACCTCATGGATGACAGGATAAACAATATAATCATCTAGGGGGCTGGGGGGGCATTAAAAGTCCCGGTACTAGTAGACATATTGGCGAACAGGATCTACGATAGCATTTCCATCAGCAGGACAACATTATCGGAGATGGTCTTGAAGTACGACTTCTGATATTTAAACGCTGGTCGAACCTCCTGAGCCCTCCGTGACAGGTAGGTTCAGTTGACACACATCTTCAACTAGTTCCTCATCTCCGACAACTACGACGCGAAGCACAATATTATCGCATAGGGGTGCTCCATAGCCAACACAATGCCCATCTGGTCAATCATGGAAAGGATCAAGGTGGCCCTGGAGAAGACCGCGCTGTAATGTATCATGGGGTCCAGGAGTTGCATGGGCTGCTACATGTCTGCCGGGATCACGGGGCCCATCGTTGAGTAGACACTCGAGCCCGAGAGGGAGCTGGTTGCCCATGTCTAGAAGGTGACTAACGAGCTTTTTCGTGCGGTTTTCTATGAGGCGAGATATTAGTTCTACTCTCTCTTCGACTTCGTCATGCCCCCAATCAGACTACCCCAGGAGAAACTCATGAACATTTCGGACATATCCATTAAGTAGCAATTAAATAGTCTCGGGGGATATGGATGAAATGATCGATCCTCATAAGGTCCTCGTACTTGACGAGGTCGCTCGTGTACATATTCATCAATCTCCCTGTGCCTTTCATTTGGACAAACCTCATCAGTGAGGTATTGTTCCGCATCATCGCTCCCCTCTCCCACCAGTTGGCTTCGGATTGATTGTGACCCTGGTTGCGACTGCCAAAGTCGCCTTCCGTTTGTATACCTCGCGATAGGAAAGACGGTATGGGGCAAGATCTACGACATGGGATAGCTCACGCACTTTGGGACCTTATTGTCGTATATGATCAACGTCGCCATCACGTTTACGCAGTAAACCCGGTCCCGATTCTCCAACATAAACACCCACTCTATCAGATTCGACACGGGTGCCGTGTCGTTGCCCGCTCGGAGGATGTTCTTAAGTAAATACTTCGTCGAGGGATCCCTCGCTGACGGGATAATCCTTCTGATGTTGGGAGTATCGTTCAAGCTGGAAGGCCCCTGGATAAAGCAGGAACACGATACGCCTCACAGACACTGCTTAATCTTTCTCTTAAATAGGAAGCTCGACGGAATCGCCCGAGGACTGAAGAGATCCTTTTGTTGTCAGGGTGCAATGTCGTGCGACGACGGCCTGGGAGCTCTGAGCACGGATTGATGGAAACTGCTATACGCCTAGCCTCAACTAAGAGTCGCGTGAAGGAAGAAAGCCAATTAATTAGTATTATCTTATTGACATGCTATTTTACTTTTGTGTGAAACTCTGTAAAGTAAATAAAACTTTTACTCGGTAAGTGAGGAGAAGTCCCGTAAGTTGCCAAACCTGATTGGATAATCTGTACTTGTTGATTTCGGCGACGGAGAGCCTCCAGTATGTGTTTGATAAGGGATGTTTATCAGAATCTTGACTACTGTCAAAGGTCAGAGATCCATGACATGCCACCCAGATCGCATTGTTCTTCTGCCAGGGTTCCATCCACAAACGAATTAGAAGACTCGGGGGATCCAAGCACTTCCTGTAAGTTCGGTAGATCATCTTTGCAGATGGAGTCGTGTAAAGTGTGGTTGGACTCTGTCCCTCTGAACGAAGGTTTTTGACTCCATTCAGAGATGTGTAAGCAACGGTATCTCC
Organism: Fusarium sp. PT; assembly: GCA_021020635.1. Taxonomy (NCBI): domain Eukaryota; kingdom Fungi; phylum Ascomycota; class Sordariomycetes; order Hypocreales; family Nectriaceae; genus Fusarium; species Fusarium sp. PT. The sequence continues at coordinate 1,031,577 of JAHMRZ010000016.1, forward strand.
AAAATGAGAGTAGTACTTCTTCCCAGCAGGGAGAGCATAGTTGACAGGGACAAAACAAACTCCGAAAGCATATGTTCAACATCAACCTCCAAGTTCAGCCCCAATCAGCCCAGACCCACTATCAACTCAGCTTAGAGCGGCAAGACGGGCTCTCATAATGTGGGACTGAACAGAGCACTATAGAGACGTGCTTGATCATGCTGGTTACAGAACAAAGAAACTCGTAGGTCTTGTCTCCATTAATGCATTGCTGCGATTAATTTATCGACTCTTCCCACGATGAAACAAGTCAACGGTCTCTCACGGTACCACGGCAACAACCTTTGTAACAATATCCTGACGTATATACTACAATTTTCACAAGTCCTCTTTAAACGGACGAGCCCAGCCAAAAAGGAAGAGACAGGCCAACGAAGTGTGCCAGAAGGGCTACGACAGTATACATGTCGATGTCAATGAGCGCACGACTACCGCGCGTTGCGACGGAGTGAATGCTGACCAAGCTTGAGAGTAGAGGCCCGGAGAGCGAGATGATCGAAGCTGCTATCGTTACCATTCTGAGTCTTTCGTTTCTTGACAGTCGACGTGAGGCACACCCCAGGCTGACAGACTTGACTTCCGATGCATGTGGATCGAGGAGAACATTGATGCAATTGTGATCGAGCGATGAGTCCAAATATAGCTGAGGTTTATACGACACAAGTTGAGTCCCTCAGTGATTGGGGCAGAAGTAAGTGTCGGGTAGATTGGTCTTCGATAATGTCAACAGCATCTTCGAGCAGTATCAGGAGGATATTACAAAAAGCATTGCCAGCATTCTGTTGACTTAAGACTTCAATTATATGACGATAACAAGTTTAGTCACCAACCTTTGGATGTTTTCACTACGATCATGTGCATACAGTACTCCATTGAGCTACTTGGCAATACAAATAAAAATCAAGCAGACAGAAGCACTGTGTACCCTGGATCTTTCCAATCACTTTTCCGCACACATCCCTTATACTTCAGCTCATTTGGATCAAAACGAAATCGAGGGATCAATACCGTGAAGGGCTGAGCGTTCAAGACATCAGAAGAACTGAGTAGTCATAGTCCACGCATAAGGCCATCCAGAGTTTGTTATGCGGTTCTTTGAGCGAGCACCATTACTTCCGCCAGTTCGGGCCTCCGTTCTCTTCCAATACGGCTCAGAGGTCTTGACGGCACTCGGTCTGTCGCTTAGCGACCATACTGATGGTATACTTGTGACCCTCCGAGACTGCAATAGGTCCATGTTTCGAGCCTAAGCCCAACATAATTGACGTGTTATCACATGGTGCCAGGCGATGTCCGTCTGTATTGTAGATGCGGAAGTTAAAGACGACGGGTATAGCTCTTCCAATCACTTGGCCGCTTTGAGACACAGCGCAGTGCATGGCTCAGCACAGGCCCCCTAACGCCCTCCGGCAACGACCTTCTCACTTGTCTCAGGCTCACCCCCAGTGACGAACAGCTTGATTTGTTCCAGGCTCAGATGTTTGAGTACATTCGCTAGACGTTGGCCAGATGTAAGTGTGCGGCCATACTGATTTGTATGTACCGATGGACTTCCTTGCTAGAACACTTGAGAAAAGTAAGAGTTCTTGTAGTCAGATGCGCCTTCTCGTTGTCTGTACTCTTGCGCAAGGAGGGCATGGCCTACTACATACTAGGCCCTCCGACAGATTCACAGTCTTTGCCTCGTCGGTGGTTGTCTTTGGCATTTACGAGTCCTGTCTGCTTAACAAGCGAGCAAAGGAAGCAAGTTTATAAGTTTTTGTATTCGCCACAGAAGAGGAGCCTGGGTTCCTATCCATGCCATTAGATATGTACCTCTAAAAGCGATATCTTATTGTATCTTGCAATCTTCAGTGAAACTCAGGGGTAACTCCTATTATTACAGATTGTCTTTATGGTAGTTTGGAGAAGTAATTGTCGCCATGTGTTTCTATCCAGCGGCGGATTTCGGGATCGCCAGAGAGCTCCTAGGACTTGGCTAACATACCTACCAGTTACAACTGAGGTTCTCGACCTGCGACCTTTCGAACCCTACCAAGAGACAATGCATACAAGTGCAACATTAGAAGAGCGGCAAAGGCGCTAAGATTCATGAGAGAAACTATGTTATTAATTTCAGTAACCGGTTTGTAATCCTCTCGCCCTTAGCATCTCTAGCTACCGACACCACCTTCTCCAACAACGCATTCAACACAAAGACATGTCTTGTCGAGATACAGATTCTATGCTGAATTGTTTGATCGTCCATTCTTCACACTTCAATAAAAGCTTATGCTTGTCGTTAAAATGCAGTATCTTCCAATTCTCTATCCAACCCCCGCTGCCATAATTCAATTCAGCGACATTAACACTTAGCACGTATGCTAATTAGACCTGAAGGTATTGTATGATTTATCGTGGAGCCTGTAGACTGTCTCTCTAATTGCGAAATTACCTTTTTGATTCCGGACCCAAATCTCGCCAAGATACAACACTCGTCATCAAATCATGATCTTGGGCATGTTTTCGCTTCTACGGCGTCAGCGCTTGAGTTTCAAACCCATTGGTCTCAGGAATACTACATGTGCGATCATGGAAGTTATCAGCTGTCCTTTCAATACCGGCGAACTGAATTTTGACTCGTCATACTCACAGACTGGATTCACCATCACGACAACTGCATTCCGGCTTCAGCAATTTCAACGAAAGGTCCAAATTTTCACCTGGCTCCGGGAAGTCGTATGTGTTATTGCGGCTCTTGCTGATCTCCTTTACGTTGAGGATTCGTAGCCTCCATGCCAGAGCTGGATATGAACCAGACCACACCAAACCTCAGCCATCATAACAAATAGATCTTGACTCCCACCACTTAAACGCCTGACCATTCCAATATTTAGGCCGTGGAAAGCTATATAGGTTTCCTGCACTTCCAGGTTCTAATCTCCATTACATATATAATACCGACCTGATTGAACAATCGTCGATAATAGCTAACATGTTTCAAGTCGAAACATATCAGCGTCGTCCTTTAAATGGTCATTATGCAGCTTCAGCCTAGATCCTATGTAACTCTTTCTGCTCCCTCGAGCATCGGACTTAGACCTGACACTAGCCTACCTTCGAACAACTTCTTCCGCTGCTCTTTAGCTGCAATCACGGACCATCTTTCAATTTAACCATATCTCTATTCTATGCAATGCAAATCCGGCAGCCATCTGTTCGCCGTGGCTTACAATCTTCGGTGTCAGGTTTTTAAATGCAATCCCAGCAATTTGCCAATCCCAAATAACAGGCTATCAACCACAAGGGAATTAATTATGACAGGCACTCCGTTGCCAAGTCCCGTGCCGAAGAAACCCTATGCCCGTGGTGTTGTCAACAGATTTGCAAATGACAAAAGCCTTCATATGATCAGTTATGCAAGAGAGCGGTTGTGTCACTGTTTAGATGACAAGCTGCAATTTTATCAAGCAATCGAAAATCCGTGGATCTCCGTAGCACACGGAGCGAGGATCACCTTGATTGTAGGGGAGGCGTGTTGTCAGGGACTCCCAAGATGTTTGTGGTGTCTGAGAAGTTATGGCCTGTCGTCACGAGGGAGGTCATTCATCTAAGGCGGAAATTCACATCATCCTTGTTGCGATACGTTTTATTAGTAAGAATTGAATTAAAAGACCTGGTGTTGGCATAACCGCGATTTTGAGAGCAGACGTGTCTATTGTGGAAAGCCTATTTGGAAAGAGTGATAATAGGATAAAAACTTTCATAAAGGCACTAAAACGGGTGAGCCGTAACTGTTGCCATCGGGAGAAACGGTAAATCCAGGACTAGGAGGAAGGATATTTGGTGGGAGATCAAGCATAAAAAGAACGATCAGTTGCCATTGAAGGAGTGGCGTTTTAGGGTAGGCACAATAGTAAGGTGGGTTGTCTCTCGGCAGAGCCAATTAATCAGGTCAGGTCTAATGCTTCCCAGGTTCTCAGTAATAGATCATCAGCACGACATGGTATTCCATTTTATACTTCTTCTTATTTGATTCGTCTTTTAGAGCTTAGTTTAGGAGTGTCTGATGTATTCTCACCCATCAGGAGGTGGCTCACTCTCCGACCTTTTCCCAATTGAAAAAACGCAGCGGACTTACTGGTCAAAACGGCACGGCATGCAACAATACAAGTTGTACCGATTTAAGTACCTCGAAGGTTAAACAGCGTCGCCAATGTATAGCAATGAAGAGTGTTTCGGTTTCTCATTACTTTTGGTGACTTAGTGGAAGATCCAGTTTGTTCCTCAGTTGTTGACGGGGCATCGGCATAACATTCAGCCGCGAAAGTCTGGATGACTCAGCGTATTGCTGATTGGGCCGCGTTGAAATCGAATCTCATTGGGTGGTGGTGATGACAAAAATGCTAGATGAGTCAATCGCGACATCACGTTTTCTCGCGTCTTTCCCCGCTCGCATCCACTTCACGTCAACAACACCACTTCTCATTATCATCATCTGATTGTCATCATTATCATATCGCATCCATCAGGCCGCAATGCCCCACTACCTGACACACGATGAGTATGTCTCGGATCAGAAGCAGCTCAAAGCCTCGATCCAAGACGAGTTCCATCAAACCGAGCGCTCCATTGATAACGTGCGTGGCGATATCAAATCCCTCGACGATCGCGTTGAGACGCAGTTCAAAAGCGTCGCATACGAATTTGGTCGAATGCATCAGCGTTTTGAGCAAGTTGACAGACGGTTCGAGCAAGTTGACCGACGGTTCGAGCAAATCGACCAACGATTCGACCGAGTTGACCAGCGATTCGATAAACTCGAAGCCGACGTACAACAGCTGAAAGTCGACTTTTAGCGCTTTAGCGCGTAGGCACAAAACAGCAGAATTCGCAACCCTCATATCCGCATAAGTCCTATTGCTACGTTCAATCCCGTCAGTGGATACACCTATACGCCTGACCCGACACGATTTCCTAAATCCGCCGCCGAGTTCTACTCCCTTCGTGAACCTACCACCCTTCGCAAGCAGGCCATGCTCGACTACCTTATTGACTTCTACGATATCACCTATATTAACGTGCCTAAAGATAAAGCCGAGGCCTATACTATAATGCGCTCTAAGCTTGCTATTGGCTATCTAGAGTTAATCCTCGGACTAGATAAGAATAACATTATATAGTTCCGAGAATGAGTATAAGCACTCGACTAGTAGATATAATAGCCGTTAAAACGCGCTCTTGAAAGTTAAGATTCTCCACCATAAGTATAGAAGTAGAAGCTAGATATTCGCACAGTACCACACTAAGATGCCAAAAGATAGCCAGATAATAGCTCGAGTAATCTAAGCACTAAACTTAGATATAATAATAACCTGACTCTAGAGTCGAAGAAAGAGATCAATAGAAAAATAAGGGAATTACAGGAGAAGAAGATAACGGAAAAGCTAGAGAGGGGCAGGGAAGCATAAAGACAGCGGAGGAGAGCTTAGGGCAAAAGTTCTTCTTCTTACCAATAAGACTCAAGTGATAGCGATAGTTCATCGGAGAATAGCGCTAAGAAGGAGATAATAGAAAAGAGCGAGGAATCAGGGCCCAAAACAAACCTAAACACACCACGCCAAAACAGCACTTAGATCACTGGTAGACCATGGGCGTTTGGTATTTCTCATGTTTGTTTGTAACGATCGATACCCGTATTACTTATAATTTTCAAAATGGAAGATGTCCCTCAACACGAACTTCTCCTTACTCCTAGGCGCTGATAAGATAACAGTGTCCAACATGCTAATCAGTTTAGGTCTTACGTTAGAGTTTGTAACTAACTGTGATCTTCCTAGATGTGAATCCGAAAACTTTTTAACGAAACCACAGTGGAACCTGTTATTGCTCAGGCGAAGTTTCTACATGTTGGTGAACTAGCTGGACCTTATCAGCCGCAGGAAGCTATGCCAAATGGTATGGGCGTCGCAAGTTGCTCAACACACTGGCCCCAGCCTCCTTGACAAGAGGGTTTGTATCCATCGATAGGCGCCTATGTTGCTTCCTGCGCTTACGTCTTCCCACGCTTACGTTGCTTCCCTCGCCTGTTTAAAGCACGCTAGACAACGACGCATGGGCGCAGCTGAGAGACTTCAACTGGCAGAATAAAACCATGCTCATCGAAGGAAATGGATTCAGTGACAACACGAACGGTCAGTCATCCTGTTAGAGTCTAACTCTCTTCGCGAGGTAACGAACAAATAGAGTATCCATTCAGTTGGCTATGGAGAGACTGCATGACATAGAATCAAGATTTCCCAGTTTCCAGGTTGGGGGTAACCAAGCGGGTTCTCGCTCCGAAGATGGGTAGATAAACACGAGCCATCGACAAGCTACATGACCCCTCCTGTTGGGTTTGGACCGCTGTTACCTTGCCATTCTCCCGCGATTGTAAGACCTAAGGCAGACTCCCGTTAGAAGTTCAAGCATTCCTAACAGTCACCGCTTTTCTCAAATCGCAAACGGGGGCCACGTCATGTACGACCTGTCATAAAATGACCTAACACACGGGGACTTATCACTGGCCTTAGGTTCTCTCCGTTCATCACCTCTTTATTTAGGTGTAATCTACCATCCACTATTCATAAATTTAAGAAACCAGTATATCCCCCACAAGCTCCCCCTTTTTCAAAGAACCAGAGAAATGACACGACCTAATATTTGACTTTACTCGGAAGGGAACCTTTGCAGTGAACCCACCGCTCTTGAACATGTTCAAACTGCGTTACACACACTAGTGCTCAGCTCAAACTAAATATGCGGTCTTCCGTCAATCCACCAACACAAAATTTGAGCTCTACGAACAAACAGCGACACGTCATGAAAACGCACCTGGCAGAAGATCTAAGACGTGACAGGCGACCGTAGACCCAACAACGTATTCAACATGGAAAAATGATAATTTACCATATAAGGCGACGCATCCGTTGGAGGAGAGGTTATGGACTCTTCTCTTCTCTTTCTTGTCGCTGCTTCACTAGTTCTTCTTTGAGGCCTTACATCAACGAATCCACCATGCCGCTATCACGTACACCTCGTCGCGCGCGTTCCATTGGGACTTCGGACCGTATTCTCTCGCCCAGGAGAGATATTAGGCGGGTCAGCCAGGGTTCAAGTCGCGGGATAGTCAGTCCAGAAGAGCTGGCGCATCTTTAAGATTCCTCACCTTGCCTGGTTCCATCCATTGAAGCCTAACTTCCTATCATTGAGGATGAGGAGGACATAAGGCAGGTTTATGCAATCGGGAATGAGCTTTAGAGTATAGCTTTAGTACTTACACTTTATATAGAGAGAAGAGACCGTTGTAATAATAAGCAGTCTGCCAGTAGATAGCGAGCTTAGCCGATTTATACCACTTATAACTATAAGCTTTAGAGCTCAATACAATATGGTTGATAATAATATGACCTTATTACCTACTATCGATAACTAGATTTATTATATTAATTTAGCCCCTTTTAAGTAGTATAATACTAATATTATTATAGGATGCTATCTATAGTGAGATTATAGTAGAGCTCTCCTCTATTAAAAGCTATAGTATATACGGGATAGACTACCGGCAAGTAATTACGCTTTAGCTTGATGAGAACTAGATGATATTTACCTAGATAAATATCCTATTTAATGCAGTAGAAGCCAAAAAGGTTCTATATAATAAGGTATATAATAATATTAAGGAAGAGGAGGAAAAGTATCTCGTTATCTATAAATCCCTAAATGCCTTGGCAGAGCAGCAGCATGATAGCCCTTCGATGTACTCTATCTGCCTTAAGGATAGTAAGGTGAAGCTTAGCGTCCTTTAAATCTAAAGGCTCGATGAAGAGTGTAAACTCGTGCAGCTCGATGCTCACTATAGCGAGATTTCCCTCTAGCGTACACATCTCATGGAAGAGTATAAGCTACTTACAGCTAGGTAGAAGCAACTTAAAGAGTCTGAGTCAGAAAGAGACAAGAGGAGACTTGCAGGAGAGCTCTTGAGGACCCTCGTTGAGCATCGGGTCGCTGGTGTTATGGGCTGGGACCATGCTGGGCTGATTTACCTGAATAAGGTTGTGGACAAACTGGCTAGAGAGGGTGATCTCGATTCGGATATTTCTTCTTGTTTCTGAGGCGAAGGGACATTCTGGGTCTAGAAAACGTATATCAGAGTTTATATTCTCATAGCCTGATAGATGATGTTATGCAGTCAAGGTAGCGCAAACCTGAGAGAATAGAAATCTTAATTTGATCTTCTCGGGCGCGACTTTATTTCAGTAGAATTGGTGCAAGATAAGCCCTTTGACCATTGTCCAGCTTTTCAATGGTCAACGAGCCATCCCGCTGGGCCCACAAATCGTGATGCAATTATATGCTTCAAAGGCGTGGTAGTGATTATGTAGGTAAGACAACAAGCTGTCAACAAAAGGCCGAACTGGCCGACCGTTCCTCACCTTTTTGGCACTTACCATTTTGCCTTGCTTGTTTCCTATCAGCCCAATTCTATCCAAACGTGAAGATCCTGTGAGTGACTCACCCGGCAACCCCTTGTCGACGGTACTGTTGGCCAATCGTTCCAAGAGTATTTCATAACTAGAACAGGCGGAGCCAGCATTCGTTCGGTATCCACATAGAATGCCCTCGAAGACGCGACCACAGCAGCACATGTTTGTGTTGGCTCGCCTTCTTTGATATTGGATTTCCTAAGAATACCTTATTTCCATTGCTATTCGCCCCCCGCTACCTGGGGACGACACATCAGAAACACCCAACCAAAAGCTTCTACAACTACCTGAATTGCTCAGAGAAATCACCCCCCAGTGAACGTACATCGTGATTTGATGACTTGAAACTGCATGACCTCCTCGTCGTCCTGCTTCTTGGCGCCTTCCCCAGTCACCACTCCAAACATCCGCAACCTGCTCGATGATTCCATCACCCAGGTCCTTGCCCTCCTCAATCTTCTGCTGATGTTCTTTCCCTCGATCTTCGACTGAGGTAGAAAGCCGCTTTTGCCGAGGAAAACAATCCTCGAATATAATTATATTTCAGGCCATGACGCCATGCCGTATATATGGATAGCGTCTTTGTAGCGTAAGCCGGACTTAGAACCCATATGTAGTGCGGTTGACAGGTCTAGCTCGCTTGCTTGGTCCTTTGGGAACCCTGAGACTGGCCCTTGAAGAAGGGGAATAAAGATTCTCTTCAGAATGAGGTTATCAGAGATCAGGTTAATCGTGTTTTGAAGGGGTTGATTAAAATGTGAGGTTATCTTAATGAAGACTGATTCTTATCAGACACGGTCTCGTTATCTTCCGAATCTTCTTCCGTCATCTCCTCGTCGTGTCCTAGACCAGATCTGAGGTTTTGGTGATTTTCGATCTCTATCATCACTGATTCCCTATTGTTTCGAGTTCAAAAGTTTGACCCCAACATATTTGAGCACCGGCGTAAAATGTTCAGCTACTACGCGACCTCGATAATTGGAAACTGCACGAAAAAGAAAGACAGTCCCAGTTTATACCTTCTCGCAGATGCTGACTTGCTTCAAGCGCAAAATAACCCAGAGCTCAAATCAAGTCTCAACCAGAAGTGAGCGCTGGGAGATATTGATTTTATTACCTTGGTAAGGGAGTTGAGCCAAGCCACCTCAGTTCCCGCTTGCCGTTGAGAAGACAAGATCTTAGATGTTCTGAAGCTGACGATTGACGATAGGTCACTAGTGGATGAGGTAACGAGGTAAAGGCTTTCTCCGTCTTGGGTACCACATATTGAATGTATCACAATAAACAACACCATCCAAAATGCGCATCTCCACCCCTACATCGCAGCTATGACAGACTTCATCAGCAGCCAGATATCGTGCCATTGTGACCACACCAGAAATAAAAAAGCCCACGATATCACTCTGAATATATTGTGGCACGACGCAAACAACAAGTAATCTCCCGTGGCGAAAATCGACAAGTTCCTCGTGCAAGACGTAGCCGACAAACACATTATGACCTTATGGGATAAGACGGGCGGTCGGTATAAATCCACTAATTGCAAGCTTTGGGATGCCTTGAAGGTAGTCTCACTTAGTCCAGTGGCCGGGCTATGGGGTTGATGAGGGCATGGGGTTAGTCATCAGGTATGCGCCTACTTCAGGCTTTCCCGTGGCAATAAGTAAGTGTTTGTTGAATAGCCATATGTTCTAGTTGAATAGACAAGCCAAGTAAAAGGGTAGATGACCGACCAACTGTCTTACTGAACGCTCATCGGTAGACATTTAAAGACTTCGAAGATAATTACTATCTTGCTTGGGGATATCCACTTCGGTCACCTCTTGCAGGAGTGGCTATCAGCCTAGACACAGGAACTGTACTCCATAGTAGGGCCAGTGAGGTCTGTTGTAAAGGTAAGCTTTCGGTTATACACTTGTCGGCTAAGGCGTCAGCTCAAACTTACATGTTGATCTGATCCCGTTGAGGACGTGTCATGACTGTTTTGTCAGGTGGTAAATATATAGACGTATGTACATCTAAGCGCTGGAAGTGTACAGTTCTTAGTCTCTGTGTCTCTTGGTTATATTCTTGGCGAAGTCCATTAACTGACGTGATCTGTAAGCTTTGTTTAAAGTTTCTGCGTTTAACGTCTCTGTGCATTGACTTATAGGGGTATAGAGATTAGTTACGAGAGAATGCTATTCTTAAGCGATACTTCTGTGATTTCAATATTAAAGATTTGATTAGCCTGATGGTAAACTGGAAGATCGAAGGTATATTAATTGACTAGGAGCTGTTAGCATTAAAGACTTCAAGACTGACAGTAAGCTCTTCCGGGAGCGAATCTTACACTTTATGACTGCCTGCCAACACCGCAGAATGGAATACTGATAATATATTGTATAAGTGCTATATACAGGCTGACTGGTGTGGCTATGGGATCTATGTTGGCTTAGACTTAACCTCGCAGAGAATATCTTCGTTTCCTTTCTTGGAGCCGCCGGTGTAAAGTCGATATAATAGAGACTTTGATTCCTTAAAAACGTCTGATATGTAAATCTTGTTAAAGACGGTATCTGCATCCATGCCTATCAGAAGAACTGAGAGTTCAGGAGTCGGCGGTCTTGTCACTAGTGTCTGATTAATGCCCTTCTTGCGATAGTGTCTCTAAGGGTGAGAGCCATATGTCAGGGCACAATCACCACACACGATTCAGTCGGTTATGAATATCAAAAGTAGATACCGATCTCGATAGATTAGTATCACCTATAGCGAAGGCGTTGGTCTCATTGTAGATAATATCTTAACCCCTTTGGAACTGACAGGCTGTATGGAAAATGGCCGGGGCCCGATTTTTCCAAATGAGAAATTGGCTAGCGCTTTGTCGAGGTCTTCGTGTCATGAACTCGCCTCAGCCGGAGCACGCACAATTCGAATCCACTATTATCGGTACCGGTCTCTCAGAAGTCGCTGCCAAGCTCCGCCAGGACAATGATTAGACGGCTGCGCAACAGGGACCTTCCACAGAGCCGCAACTACAAGACCCAAGAGCCGAGTTATGGAGCCATGCTCAAGCAAATCCAAATGTTCCTTCTATAGTTATTTTCATACGCATAGATTGAGTTCTCGCGTCTCATGAACTTGTCATTAATAGACACTAAAATAAATATATATTTATAAAGTTCTATTTCGACATAGATACCTCTGAAGCAGATTTAAACAGCTCTTACTCTCCAGCTTGAGCCGCAGCATCGTTCCCGCCGTCTGAGGACTCTGCTTCACGGGTAGCCAAGCAGCGCTTACAACGTCGACATGCGACAGTCCGATGATGGTTTCGTTCCATATATGCGCCAGTCAATCACATCAGCTAGCAAGTTTTAACCAACGCCACTTCCATCGGTTCATTTCTTGTTAAGACTCCGGACACGTAAGATCGCCTAGATATTCTACAGCAAGGAAGGAGATAAAGCTTTAGGCCAGCATCTCGCCTCTCCAGACAATGAGAAACCCATGGGACTCTACTCTAACCCTTGTATACTAAACAGGTTGGGACGTTCTTGAGGAAATAGAAACTTGCAAAACTCATTGGATTCCCATAACATTTAACAAAGTTGAATTATGAACGGTACGGGCGAGTTCAAGCCATTTATCGCGGAGTAAGATGTTGCCTGTGGTCAGGATCTCGGTTTGAATCATGTGGTTTCTTGAAGTCAGCCCACTGGTCTTCGCCCTGTTTGCTAACAGGTTTCCGGGGCACTCCACCGTCACTCCATCTATGTATCCATATCACTCCACGCGCAGGTTTCTTCGATGGTTCGCCATTAGATGATTGCTATTAGCTTCTCAGGCTTTATCTCGACACTCTGGCCAGGCTCCACAGGAGTGGTATAGTATCCGTCATTGATAACAGAGAGATGGAAGAAGTGCTCGTGGAGGTGGCCTTTGTATCCTAGTTGGACGCCCCACCTTCGGCCTTGGCGTTATCCTCTTCTGTCGATGATGGCCCTGCACGTGGGGTGTGGACAATGGCGTTGTTGATATCCCAGGCCTAGCTACGAAGACGAACAGGCCCACGCCTACTTAGAGTCCTTTTAAATTGCCTTCCGCCAAGCAAGAAAGGAAGGGGTTAAGTCTCGATTACCACTCTAAAGCTTAAATGCCAAAATGAATAAAGGGAATCTAGCTTCCTCCCTCCCTTATTAACCTATAGTCAATAGAGTCTACTAAGATAATATCCCTTAAGTTAGGCTGGTTTATTACTTCTTTAAGATCCCTTATAGTATCTTATAATCTCTATATAGCCTTATAGAGGCTTTAGCTAATATACTTATCTATTATCCCATAAAGTAGATTTATATATATATCTTTTGCTACTTCTATATTTATTTAGTCTTTAATAGACCATAAGGTATTAATAATATAGTGAAACCCCGCTAATTAATAGGTAATAATAAGATAAATACTTTTATCTTGAAATCTAGATTAGGTAACCTTATTAGTCTTATATATAGTAAGGAATACTAAGAATAGGCTATTTTCGCTTAAGTTTAAGTAGAGAAGGCTCTCTATTATTATAGGATCTTTTTCTCGATTATATAGTAATAAGGTACTATATAATAGATTTAAGGCATCTTCTATTATATAGCCTATAAAGTGAAATATAGAGGAGGTTTTAAGAAGATAAAGAATATTCTGCTTTTATACTCTATAATTCTTAAGTAAGGTATTCCTAAATCCTTTAGTAGCAAAAAGGCTTACTATTATCTAAATTTCCTTAAGTGTATAGGGGAGAGTTAAGTAACCTAATGTATTAAATATTCTAATAAGAAGAGTATTATCTTTTTTCGGCTTTAGGTATTAAGCTTAATAACTTTAGGTATCTAAGAGCGTTCTAATTAATAAGCTATAGGAAGATATAACTCAATTAATTATATTATCTATAGAAGAGGTAAAGTGATATCCTACTATATAGAATAGTAATCTACTTAATAATCTAGTAGGAATCTACTAAATATAAGGTAGGGGTACTCTAGATAATAGTAAGCTAATCCTAAGCTTTTCTAAAATTAGCCTAGCGATAAGGTCCTATAGCTATTCAAGGAAAGCCTAATCCTATAACTAATTAAGTAATACCTTTATATCTTTAAGAGTGACTTATAACTCTATAATATAGATTCTATCCTATTTAATTAAAATAATATTAATACCTTTTTAATACTTACTCTTATTAAGTATAATAATAGGACTATTCTTTATAGCATTAAGGATAGCCTAGTTAATTAGTAGTAATAGAAACCACTTAAATCTTAGTTTCTATTGAATCTTACTTAATAGTATATTAAACTTAATACTTATATTATACTGCCTTGGTAAGTTAATCTAGAGTTTATCTTAAAGCTAGATAAATCATTAGGCCATTTTAGAGTACTTTCTATATAGAGTAATAATATCAGTATATAACTTAGCGACTAATAAGGCTAATAACCTATAGCCTATCTTAAGTAGCCTTATGGCTTTAAACTTACTTTTATTAATATTAAGAGTAGTAATAGCTATATTATTATTAAAGCCTATAATATCCTCTTTACTTAGTAGTTATTATTTATCTAAATTATAAATTTCTTATAATAAGAGCCTAGAGATTAGCTTAATAGTAATAAGTATAGCTTTAAAGGCCGCCAGCTAGTTATATATCTTATAATAAAGATAGAGGATCTACTATCTAGCCTATATATAGTATAAAACCAAAAGGTAGTAAGAGCTTTAAAGGGTATCTTATAAAAGTTCTAGTATTCTTAAAGCCCCTTATTCTAATAGTCTTTATAGGTATTATTTATAGTATAATATACCAAGGAGATTTTATAAATATGGCTAGATTAGGTGATTACTATCTATATATTTAAGAGTTAATTCTATAATAGAAATAGACTTATTTATATTGATAAGTATACTATATTGAAATAGCTAAAGTGTTAGATTATAGCTGACTTTAATACTTTTTGTATAATATATTGGTATAATATTGTATACTTTATAAAGTAAATCTATAGCTATTTTAAGATTATAAATCTAGTTAGTAGCACTAGCTTATCTACTAAGTATATTTATAAGTATATAGAGTATTAATAGCCTCTAAGGATTAGATTAATCTATAGCTTATAATAAAGTATATAATATATTAATAGTTCGGTCTATATTATTAGTAGAATCTCCCTTATTCTATTTATAATATCTCTATAGGCTAATAGTAAGATTGCCTAACTATTCTATCTAACTAGCTTTCTAGTTAGGCCTAGATATACTAATAAGTAGACTCTCTATTATATAAATCGATTAGTTAAGAGATTCTAAAGCTCCTATTAGTTAGAAGTATTTATTAAGCTTAACTACTAAATTATTTAAAGCCTAGACCTTTAGCCTAGACTATTATAGGATAGTATACCTTAGTTTACTTATAATAAATATAGCTTATAATAAAGTATTAATAGCCTTTTCACTAAGTGTAATTACCTTATAGAGATCTTTAGGTTTTCCCTTTTGCTAATATTAATATATTAGAGCTACTATATAATTATTTATACAATAGGTTAGAAGATTGTTTTCTTTCGTTATAGACTCCTCTTTATAAAGCTCTATACTTAATCGAATAACCTTATCTAGTATCTCTATAGAATCTTTAATAATACTAAAATTTAATAGATATATAATGAGCTTATCTATTAACTAAAGATATTTCTATTCCTTATATATTATAATGATTTTATAAAGAGTAATAAGCTCTTTAATCTCTTGGGGAGTATTACCTTTAAGAAGTACTAGAATATTAAACTCTATATTATATTCTAGGAGATCTTCCTCGCCATTAAAAATTCTATATAAATACTTTAATAAAGCTATATAACTAATTTATCTAATATTATCTATAATATCCCGATTTTCTTCTTTATACTTTAAGATAGGGGGTAGGGTATTTATAGTATTATTATAGTTAGGATTAGAGAATTAAAATGGTTTAGATAGTTTATAAGAAGACTTAAGAGGATAGTAATTAGCTATATTATATGCTACTACTATACTACCCTTAATCGACTATTTTATATTTAATACCTTACCTTTAGGCAAGTTATTATTAGGTAGTAAGAGTAGTATAATTAACTTAAGGTATTATATAATATGGCTTTATATATCTTATAAAAGTTAAGCCTCTTTCTTAATTCTATTAGAAGGCTTAGAAAGTTTTAATAGATAGGATATAGAGAATAGAACTCCCCTAGATTCTTAAACGAGAGAAATAGTATAGAAAAGGTATCTAGAGCTAATAAGGCACCCTGGTCTATTAATTTGGTAAGCTGACTATATTATAGATCTTAGGTCTAGAGGCCTAAAGGCAGGGTTTTGGCTTACCTCATCGCAGTCTATTGTGTATTGAGCTGTAGTGGCTGTTTTCTTAGCATTAGGGGCTATATAGGAATGCCCGAGACTTTTAGTAGAAGGTATAGGACAGCCTAATATTATTACACTTGTCTGCCTAGGGCATCAAGCCAGTCTGAGCCTCTTATTCACAGGGCGAAACTATCTTGCTTAGGTGACCTGCACTTAGTTGTATACACTCCTATAATATCTTCGCTCTAGCGGTGATATTTATTACTGGAGTAGAAAACATATCTTATATATTGTATAAGGGTTTACTTAGTAAATACTACGGTAAGTATATCCTTAGATATTCTCCTCAATATAAATTCTGTGTATATCTGCCTACCGCGTCGTACTATTTATATTTACCTCTATATTATACGAATACGATATATTCTCTTTATATATTTCTTCTTTACTCCATTCTTTATGGAACTAAATGTTTGGCATTTCTCTCCACATGATGACCTCGCTGGTACTTCACCTGTTTATATCAAGCATGTCAAATACGACCCCGGTCGACTCTATTGCCATGCCATTTAGTGCTGTGTCGTACCTAGTCTCCTCGTGTCGATTCCTTATTATATAGTAATTAACCACATTACGAATTGAATTTAAAGGTCCATCAAGCCTCTAGGAGCGATTATCATAATGCTATTCTTTACATACTATCTATATGTATAGTAGGGAAAAGGTTGAAGTTATCTAAAGATCGCAAAGGATTTCTCTTTTACATAATAGGCTCCGTTATAATCAGGAACTATTACAGTAGGTAGCATTTTTAGTATAGTTATTATTAACACTGGTTGGATAACTCTCAAAGAGGAATAGCGTAGATAATAAGCCGAAAAGAGGGGAAAGAAAGCCAGATGGATACAATAATGCCACAGAACAATTTACACACAATTTAACTTCGAAGATAGTTTCTATCCGACTGGCTCTTAGCTCTCAAACGAGGATGTCTAGCTACAATAGTGTTATGGAAGAAGTAAGAGTTCGTGATGAATCTATCCGAATCCGAAGGGAAGCACTTGCGTTAGTACATCCAAAAAATCACCTCGACAAGTCGCTACAGTTACATCTCCTCAGCAATCACCTAGGTGACCGGTTTGCGGAAACAGAAGATTTTAATAATCTTAAAGAAGCTATCGAGCTGGGAAAGGAGGCTTTAAACTTGACACCAGTGGAGCATCATTCGCGAAGGGATGAATATCTCAAAAGGCTCAAGCTTCTATTCGAGGACAAATACGAAGAGACAGAAGATGTCGTCGACTTTGATGAGATTGTTCAGTACCAAAGGCTCATACTTGAATCGACAAGCCCTGGAAATAGCGATCTTCTAACAACTAGAATGGCTACATTGGGCGCACTGCTCGACAAGCGATCAAGCATCACGGGGCAGGTCTCCGACTTGGATGAGTGTATCGAGATTACGAGACGTGTCTTAGAAATGAAGCCGGGAAACGAAAGAGCGATGAAGAGTCTTATGCATACTCTATATGACCGGCACAGGCAAACAGCACAAATATCCGATATTGAAGAGTGTATTCAACTTCACCGACAGACAAACGATTCATCAAACACTGATCAAAGTAAGGTTGAGTGGATTTTAACCATCGCAAGGTACCTATGTATTCTACACGAAAGAACCGAAGAAGAGGCTTACCTTGAGGAGGCTTTTGCAATGGCGAATAAGGCACTCGAAATAATTCCTAAGGGTCACTGGGAATCAATGTGGCTACATTGTCTAGCACGAATGTTCGGATGCCAGTATTTAAAGACTGAAGCACTGACCGATATAAATGAGGCGATTGGGTTGGAAAGACTGGCATTGAAAGCGAAGCCCGCCGAAGAGCACCGACGCGTTATCTTGACGAATCTGGGTAACCGGCTCGGCGATAAGTATTTAAGGACAGAATCGGAAAATGACATCAACGAAGCGATTGAGTGTGCCAGAGAAGCGCTTGAGTTGGGGCCTGAGGATCACTTGAGACTATACAACGTCGCCATCAAGTTGGGCGACCGGTTCACGAGAATGAACGACCTAAAGGATGTCGACGAGGCTATTGAGCTAGAAAGACAAGCACTGGAACGGATACCGCTGGAACATCCCGAAAGACTTGACTATCTGCACGTCTTAGGCAATCAACTAGAGGATCGATTTGAGCACACAAGACACTTTCTAGATCTCGAAGAAGCTATCCAGATTGCCGAAAGAGTCTTGGAACTCATGCCAGAGAATCATCCTCACAAAGCAGCCCGCTTAAATGGCCTAGCTGGCCGATTTCTTGACCTTTACAATATAAAAGGGAGCGAGACAGACTTTAACAAGGCTGTCACCCGGTACCAGTTGGCTCTTAAACACGAAGCGTCAGCAGCGGAAGATCGAATTGAAGCAGGCCAAGCCATCATCTCCCACTGTTTAGACACCCAGAGAGTCTACGATGCTGCAAGAATTGCAGTAGGCCTCGTCCCAAAGCTTGTATTATGGTTGCACGAGAACCATGATCGGCAGTTTATACTTGGAAGAGTAGTTGGCTTAGCCTTAGACGCAGCAGCAGCAGCATTACAAGTAGGCGAGTCCCCTATAACCGCCTTAAAGCTACTGGAATAAGGCCGTAGCATTATAGGTTCTTTACTATAGGATATCCGAATTGACGTTCAAGATCTTAAAAAGGACTTTCCGTACCTTACAGAGCAGTATCGAAACTTATAAATAGAACTAGATTAAAGAAATACGATAAAGACTATATCGAATGAATTATAAATATTAATTAATCGAAAGCATTCTTCTTCAAGGGAATTCAATGAATTAACCAATCACATTCGACAGTTGCCCGGATATAAAACCTTTATGCTTCCATATAGTGACGATAAGATTTACAAAGCCTCAGAGTGTGGTCCGATTGTAGTAATCAACGTCAGTAGGCTCTGATACGACGCTCTACTAGTTTCGGATAGCCGAGTTCAGACACTGGCGTTATGCGGTTTGACATTCGAAGAGCTCGAGTATTAAATAAGAGTGCAGAGCTTAGCGAGTCCGTAAACTCTTGAATGGCTCTAGGACACCATTGTAAGTCCTGTCTTGGGTGTCCTTGGTTTCACAGAGACACCACCTTCAAATAAATAGCCGCGTATCTAGTGGATTCCCACTGGCCCTCTGATTTAAATGCCCCTCCATGCTGCAGGATACTATAGTCAAGGAGGTTTGAAATTAGTTCTCGACAGGGTTTTATCTTCATATAGTTCTTCAATCTACAATATAATTCGTAGCTATCGCGAGGCTATTTAGGTTTCTATTCCTAACTAAGCACTACTTATTGCTATAGAGTATATACTAGGGTATAATTCTCTTTCCTTTGCTATAAAAGAGATAGATATAGTTATAAGAATTATTAAGTCTATAAAGATAAACCTAATTATATTAGAATAAATAAAGAAGTATATCACTTAGTATTTACTAGAGTATTAGATCTTCTACTTTACTGGCTATAGTCTTACCAATATAGATAATTTATTATAGAGCTATCTACTTCTTGAGGACTAAAAAACCGACTTACTTAAAGTTTCCGACATTTTCGATATAGACTTCCGAAAAAAAGTACTATTCTTTATATATCTTTCGGTATATAGTATAGGTTAGATTAAAAATAAGATATTATTTAATGAGAATATTAACCTAATTAAAGTATATTAGATTGCTAGATTTAGGTATATTATTAGAATATTATAGAGTATCTAAGACGAAATATCGGTCTAAATAGCGATAATAACTTATTAGGAGCTAAAGGAATCTAAGATTTCGGATAATTTAATCTGCTAAGGGCTATATAAGGCGACTTATAAGATAAGAAGAGACTGGTTAGAATGTCGAAAAGGTCACCAGAATGTAGTAAGCTCTATAGTTATAGATTATTATAAAATTATAATTAAGTTTTATAGTGGTTCGATTAGAGATATATTACTAATAGATTGTAGGGATTAGAACCTTAGCCTAGCTTATTAGGCTCCTTATATACACTATAGGGTATAGATTCTAGTTAATAGAATACTGTATTATACCTATAGATATATACCCCCCTGTTATTAATGTTGAGTAGAAGACAAAGAAACAAACTACAATATATATATTATGAACCCTGAATGTTCTATATGAAGAATAGGAGTAATTAAATCCTTTCAAGCATCAGGCCCATTTCGTGTCCACACTTCAAAGTCATCTATCCACCATTCAAACTCTTGTACCGGCTGGATATCCCGTAACGGGCTCCTAGTACTGTGGAACTCCTGCTCTCCACTCCAAATATCGGGTAGTTCCAAACCCTTAAGTGAAATATCACTAGTCTTTGTGACAAACGTCCTGAGAGTATCCTTGTGGGGACCAGGCTGTAGCTTCTCTGGTAGTACAAGCTTAAACTGGCATTCCTGATTCGTCCAGCCTGGGGCAACTCGACGGGAATTCTCATCGCGAGGGTACAACTGTTGGATGTGATGTCCGGGACCGAATGTCAAGACCGTAAAGTAGAGTGTTTCGCTGGATAGATTTTTGAAAACGAAACGGACCTTGGTAGGAGAAAAGACATTCTGGCCTTTGGAAAGTTTAGCTGATCCTTTTTGGTCTATGAGTGTGACAGTAAATGGACATTCGGTCTTGGATGTGACATCTCGGAGGCCGAATATTTACTGGTAGCGGAACAAATGAATGATAGCCGAGGCTGATGCTGCAGTAGGTTGCTCAGAACCCTCTTCCTTAGAATATGGCAACTCTAACCCCGGGATCCTTTCCATAGCATCGGAGTTACGATGCTTTGATTTGGGAAAAAGCCAGCTACAGAGAGTGCCTTTTCCTGTGGTTCTATAATGGCCTGCTTCTGGTTGCTGCTTGAGGAGCTCGATTGTACCATTTGTATACTTTAACTCCACTGCCGCTGCGCGGCAGTCCTCGTGTGAAATTGCCGTAACCACCTCCACGGGACCGTTAATATGTTGCTTAAGCTTCGCCAGGAGTGCTTCGTTGAACACACTTGGTAGGCTTGGGTCGACAAGCACTCGGAAAGGCTGCGTTGTACTTAACAAGGAGCGAAATATCTCATCGCCTGACTTCCAGATAGAATATGCCTCTTGGGGAATTTTAATAAGACAACAAGTGTTATCCACCTCTTTGATAATAAGCTGGTGATCCGACGCCAACCTGGTATACTCTGTTCCTGGAGTCACTCCATGTATCGTGCCTTCAGGAATGCGAATATGCCCTTTCTCAACCCGCACATAAAGTGGGATTGCACAGCATGGCTCTGTTCTTCCAAAGAATTAAAGCTTATCATGTCCGTATACCATAGGCGTTTGTGGAACAGGGCTGGCCTGGGCCTGAAATCTTCCCTTGATAGCTACGCAGAGAGAGCGATATGTCTTTAAACGGCTATCAGAATTAAGATGGAAAATTAATGCAGTCGTAAAGGCTCCACAGACTTTCCCGTCGACCTAGCGATACTCCTAGGCCGGTTGATTGGACGTACAGGTAGCCATTAACGTGAAGTTACAGGGATTTATACCCTATAAATCAATAGAGACCGAGTTTTATTTAACAGAAGGGATATCGTTAATACCTAAGGCCTATTTTTTATTGATATTAAGGTTTATTAGCGGCTTCTAGTCCTTCCCTATGGTTTATTTTATACTATCTATCTACTAAATACCTCTAGAGTAGTAACTATCTAGACTTATAACTACTTATATACCTTTTTCATAAAGCTATTAAAGCTAGGTATTAAGTATCTATCTATAAATCTCTAGTTAGCCTTAATAGAAGTCTATTGGCAGTAAAGATAGGTCCTTGGTATAGCCATTAGGCAGATTATAGGTTATATTAAGCCTTGTATTATAGCCTAAGAAGTAGAAGAAGAATAAATCTCCTTTTTGTACTATTTAGATAATATTCTAAAAGGCTCTTTTGATATTTCAATAGGTTAATTATTGGTAAGAATTTACATTAAGGGAAGAAGATAAAATTATAACTATAGTATCTATAATATTATACTTCTTGTCTAATATTTTCTAGAGGTTAAGAATGTTATTTTTATACCCTTAAAGACTATTAATGGTAATAATACTGCCAGTTTTATCCTTCCTGGTGGTTTTAAGCTTAAGATACTTATCTATATTAACTAGTAGGATAATCTTCTTTCTATAAGATATGTTAATAGGTATGATGAGTTGCGAAATGGTTATAATTAATAAGTAAGGGGATTATAGACAGGATAGTTTATAAATTAAGCTATTCCAGTAGGGTAAAGAAAAAACCAAGAGCTTGGGGATAGGTGTCAATAGCGTTATAATATATATGCTATTATAAATGTTGACTTTCAGCCTCATTTTACTTTTTAAAGAAAATAGGCAACCTGGTAGATTATTAAGTACACTATGGTGGGGTTGAAATTCCTAATTATTGACTTGCAACAAGATGATAGGTGACTCAGGCGCTTGAAGGTGGCTTGATAACATGTATGGTTTCGCGGGTTTAGTAATATCCCTCCAATGAATTATTGAGAAAGTCTCACCGGCAAGGCAGCAGGTGTGGTAAGACTGATGTGGCTTGCTGGGTTGAAAAGACCTACACTGCACTTTTGAAGCCTCGACAAACGGCTGCAGAAGTGGTCATAAGAAAGGCAGTAATGCAGTATGCCTTGGGGTTGCCTTCTACATTCAGGCTGAATAGCGGCTAAATCTGTCTTCTGAGGGTAAGCTATAGGATTGGGTTAGTTAGTAGTTACTTTTTCCTATACGGGCTCTCTCCCATAGCTATGCCAGATTGTTTACATTCGTGCTCAATTTAACGGCAAATACAGTGAAGTACAATCTATTTATTTACATTAAGTCTGGTAGCACCTTTAAAAAAGAGATCCAGCTGTCCTAATTAAACCTACAGAAATATCAACAATAGAGGTCTCTACACAGACCGAAAAGCAACAATGTCTCAAATTCAAGAAGTACAATCTAGAGTTCTTTAGTAATATATTTCACACCTAGTTATACAGGAGTACTATCGCAACTAGTTTGTATGTCGATCCTGTTTCTTGCAGACATAATAAAGTAGTTATATTTAAACCCCTATTATATAATACAAAGTAGAAAAAGAAAACAGTTTCCTAGAAATATATTAGCAGAACTTTCGGGCCTTATTGAATACATTGAGCAATGGATAGTTACCTCTCGACGTCTTAGTGCCACTTCTTAGTCCGGAAGACAGCTGATATTGTTGTCTATTAGATAATTAGGGAAGAAGCTTCTTAGCTATGTGATTCACTTAACAATGCTCTGTGGCCGTGGCTTTGTAGGCTTAAGTAAATATGAGGAACATGGTTCTCTTGAGTTATTCCTGAGTTCACGTCTTGAGCGTGGTTCTGAGCACCTCCTACAGGGAGCCAGAACTAACACTTCAGAGGTTAGGGAGCGCAAGAATGGCTGATGTTGCTGCTGAACAAGAACTATTGTGCACATCTTGGGATGTTCGGCATTGTATAAAGAGTTGACGAGACTTAAGCCCAGCTTGACTTTAGGCTGATGGCTCGCCGCGGAGTGTCTTGGTTCGGTCGTAACAAGGAGGTACAGTCTGTTGACCTTGACGACATGACCTACGACGAGTTTCTATGACGTCTCCTTGAGCTTCTATTTTAAGCCGAATAGTTCCTATTTCGGAGCGACGAGCTAGTCAGTAATGCATATGATGAAGTTGCTCACGAATATATCCAGACCAGTATGTCGTCTTCTCATCTTCTCCATCTAACTTTCTGGCGGACTGTGGCACAGAGAACGATGACGTCGTCATCCTAAAGATACTCGGATTAATGAGAGTAGCAAGCCCAAACCCTTGACAAACTCATCTAAAGTCGTAAGCTCCGTAGTCGGCATTTGCCATTCGTGACTTGATAAGGCATGAGCATGGTATTGATGTGTTATCCGAAACAGTTGATCGATCTGAGTCCTTGTCCGAAATTGTTAGATCTTACGCAATGTGTTTCAGCCACTAACAGGCTATTTAATTATAGTCTGCCTAATAGTGTCAAAGGTACATAAAACAGAGTGTATCTCCGCACTTCATTACTGAACTCTTGAGTATTTATGTCGCCATTCTTTGGTTAGTCGCATCATAATATGCACTTAGCCACGTCTTGGCAGGGTCCGTGAATATCGGGACAGCAATGTATCAGCGCCTAATCTAAGGTCTGAGTGCGGCAATCATGATGGCAAGACTTCCCTTTAAAGTATGCGCATCTTTTGTTTGCCCTTGATAAGGACCTGAGGAATTTGAGAATCTCTTAATGTATCCAAGCAGCGTGTCCCTTGGCTTCTTCCAAGTCAAGCAGATGCTAGGACGATCGCAAACAGTCGAATCTGAGAGAGGTCAGCCTTCATGATTTGGACAGCGGGGTTCGCGGTTTCGGAGAAGACACTGCGGAAGTAATTCAGTGCAGGCAGCACTATAGCGACGTGGACCCATCAGTCGGGAATGGACATAGACAATCATCCTGGCTTATGATAGACCAACATCTGCTTCTCACACCACGGCAAGCTAATGTCTGACGTCTAGCCTACAACATCTCACAGTCTTTTAGCCGATTCTCGTCGAGATAGCCAGCGATAGGCTTGTACGATGACCATCCATGACCTCGAGCTATGTCCCAGCAAGGCCCCTGCGTCGAGTTGTTATTATTAATACAAGGAGGAACTTCCAATAGACAGCATGCCAAACGCCTATCCGTACCTAGGCTGCATCGAGGTCCTAGTTCTCGGCTTTGGTCTCGATACTGAGGACGATAGGCCGCAACTGCAGGCGCTAGAAGTCGGTGTAGTTGACGAATTTGGTGAGTGTGGTTTAAGAAAAGGCTTGATGTGTCTCGAAGGCTGTTTCGCCTGTGTAGGCGTGTCCGAGGTGTCGGCGTGAATCCAGAAGTCCACCAATTTGGAACAGCCGACATAGGCAACCACTTCGTATATGAGTGTGCCGTGTTACTTATAGTGATCAATATATGACCATGGTAGTGCGTGATTAAGTGTGCTACTTGGGAGAATTGTTGAAAAGCCCACTGTATTTCTCGTCTGGTTCGCAGAAGAGAAAAGTAAATCTCAACATTATAGCCAGCTTCCTCGTGTTTAATTCAATGCACTTCATTAGCTACTCACGGATTAACTTAATCTCGGGGGTGATTAGATACGGTCTATAAGATTCTTAAAAGAGCTTGACTCTTTTAAGGCTATATCTAAGTTATCGGCTAAGTCTTAGATATTACCACAGGCCTATAGTATTTCTTCACTTATGTCCTTGGGGAGAAAGTCCTATATATGCCAATATAATGCATATATAACGTATAGTAGAGAAGCCGTATTTTAATCTAGTAATGACTTAAGCGGATATATATTGGGCGCTCTTGTCTTGATGCCTGCTTTATTGAGGCAGACTTATAGGAGTAGTATTTTTAACTGTAATATTAAATATAACTGATTTGCACTATTAGAACTCCCTAGAGACGGTGCCTTGGCTAGATCTGCCTTGTTTACTGTATAGTGGTATCTCTCTATTGATATAGTCCCTAAGGTCATCTACCAAGTCGTAGATCTAGTTAAATACTTCCTGTAAGGCCACTGGTTTGCGCCTTCTAGTTTATACTTAATAGATGAGTTAATAGTCACTATATTAGCTGTGGTTTGTTTTAAGCCACTCTATTGTAGTCACAATAATTATAATCCCTCTGATTTAAAGCCTCCTAGTTATAGCTTATGCCATCTAAGATTTGGTTGGCTCCTAATAGAGGAATGTTAGCTCTAAGATAGGTTAGTATTTGTCGTAGGTATGTCCTGAATCAGTGAGTATATAGTGTCTATTTAAGTATAATCGTCACTCTCTGGCTGGATAATGCGTATTATAATAAGGTCCCCAGCTAATAGTGCCTTAATTAAGTCAATACAGTGAAAGTGGTAGAAAGTTGTAGACATCCAGTAAGTTAACTCGGAAGTAACCCATTAAGTTAGTCCCATCTTCTAAGAACCCTGGCACGCTTCTTAGTACGGCCAAGTTTTCTACCTACTCTCCATGCTAAATCCTATATTCGACCCTCACGAGGATACTTCAATACGCTCAATTTATATAGCCAAATATTGATACTTACCTAGTGTTGCCTGGAAAGATCGGTCTTTGTAGCTTCTTTAAAGCCTTTAGTATTACCCCATCCTCCAATGGCTATATATCTCAGCGACCATAGCGTCTCCCCTCTTGGACGCCTGCTGCATTTTCTTCCTCTTCTCGTCCTCACGCCTGAAGTAAAGGGGAGTGGCTATTCCACAGGCGCCGGGAGGAGGACAAGTACTAGCGGGCTTACTGGGGGTCTTGACCGTGCCGTAGATTAAAAGGCACTGATCAGTGATGAAGCTGTAGCGCTCAAGTCGTTTGCTATGGTACAGATACGGTACTGGATGTCTGAGGTCCCGATTCATGTTCATCATTGCGGCTCGATATATCGGGCGCACTATCGAAACATGTCAAACTCTCAAAACCGATGCGTACTGTCTGAGATAAATTTCTGCGCAAATCCCATCCCACCGAAACGTAAAAGGGTTTCGAAGTCTAGACACAACGCTTTGACTAACCCTTCCCCCAATGGGTGCAATGGCTTGGGAACTCGAACCGTTGATTGCCCGCGTCGTGTACCTTGACTTTGTATGCTTGCTGTGGCCTCGACGCCCGCCTGTCGCTTATATTTGACTATAGCTTTCAACAGCACCGTTAAACATACTTGCAAATCGCTCTGCTTTTGACCTAAATGGAATCTAGCGCAAGGTCCCTATCCGCATCTGGGCGCAAAAAGTATCTCGCTATGTATTGAACTTAGTTGGTCTTAAAGGCAGACTGGACTATAACCTTATCAGTGTAACCGGGAGAAGTGATAGCAGTGGAAGGATCGGACTTTTGGTTCTACAGAGCCTTGTCAGCCAGCGGGATCCATGACGTCCTTTAGTACACCAGAGGTTTCGGCGCTGTGAGCAACGAAGATGCGAGCAGTGAGAAGTCGTGTTACCGCACCATCCTTGAGCCGAGCAGCAATCTCCGAATGGACTTCCGCTACAGATGAATTTGTTTGTTGATCCGAGGTCAGGGCACTGGTGCGATAAGAAACCACTATCGATGGACAGAGCGTAGAGCTCTCGCGGGAAAGTTATCCCCCTTTGGTGACATCGTGCTCATGGCCTGCCTGTTCGGCAGCAGGCTTTGTTTCACGAAGCTAATGAAAGCTAAGCTATCTATATCGTTCTCAACGGTCGCCTTCGTTTATTTTAAGAGTCTAAGGTCTGTAGTGACACTATTCACGGTAATGTCCGTACATAGCCACTTGCCAAGTCTGAGCTTGGCGTCCCTGCCTTATGACTCTGCTAAGTGGAGATTAGACCACCAAGAAGGATTGGGTTCCTTTGCAGGCTGTGTCACTCTCGAGACGCGGATATCGAACTCAATTATAGGCACTTGACCCGTCTCTGTAACGGCCTTGACAGCCTTGAAACTAAGCCAATGTACCTGCATTAGTAACTCTTTTTGCATCCCCATCTATCCTCCCTGATGGGGATCCCATGGAATGCGGTGGCCACGGCACTCACGTTACTGGCATCATCGCCGCGCAGAACATCAAGTGCGGCTTCACAGACTCAGCCCCCGGCTCCTCTTCTATTTTGGTCTCGAGCTGGTGAAGTCCGCTCCATTACTCGTTGAGCCATAAGATGCCCTCCAAGCGCTTTTCCGCTGCCCTTTCGCGAAGGGCCTGGGATCTTTTCGTTTTATTGAGGTTTCCCAAGGATTCCTGGCGTAATGGTAGATACGATTGCCCACTAGAGCTTGTCGAGTAACTTCTTGTAATAGGATGCGCTGGACTTGAGGAGCATGTTTCGTAAATTGTAAGCCGAGGGGGGTGGCGGTTCTTTCGGGGGAAGTATTGGACAGGACGGGGGTGAATGGTTGGGGAGCCTAAGAGATTAACAGTGGGCGTAACAGGATATAACAATGAGTACCGTACCTGAACGCACTCGTTGGCGGGCTGGTAGTCTCTCTGCTAGAGGCCTGGGCACTTGAATGTGGGCGGAAGAGACGACCACTCGGGCATCAGTATCGAGAGCGTCGCGCTAGTTAATGAGATGATAGCGCCAGGTGGAGAAATGTCGGGTGCTGGCTGAGGATAAGAGAACGTGGAGACATGGGTGGGGTTTATTAGAGTAGAATGAGAGAGAGAGAGGAGTGAGGGCCGAGAGAGATAGTTCATTCAGCTCCAAGCTGTGATTATATCGCCTGTGACAAATGCGATGGGGAAAATGACGATGGGTAGGCGCAGCTGGTCCAGGGTATGGTAGATTTGCTACACAAACCCGGCCAGCCACATCCTAGCATTGATCTCCTAGACGACAGTTATAATAATCAATTCGCTATTGATCTGTTACGGGAAAGAACTAATCCTAATAGCATTTTCAAAGTGTTGATAATTTTGCATTGTATCTTTATAACCTCCTTTGAAGGGAAGGAATCCAGCTTTAATCATAACGTGTATCAAAGTTCTTCATTCTTACCTCGTCGGCATCGTACTACAATGCCCACATAGTTACCTTTCTAACTGGAGATGGATTAGAATGATTATAATAGTGAAGATTTGAACATTAGTAGTTAATATAAGAGAGTCTTAGCGTAGAAAAGTTCTGAGTAAGAAAGGCGTTTTAAGTAGTCTCTTATTAATGTATTATTTGACAGGTTAGAAAGGCAATAATTCCTTACACCCCTCTTTACTGGTACTTATCTAAGCTACCATAGCGGACATAGACGTATATGTAAGGTAGTAACTCTTTCAAGTCTATTAATTTTGAATAACTTCCACTACCAACTAAAGCGTTATGTTAACCGTTTCCGTTAATCCCGGGATTATTGTTAACGCTAAGCTCGATGTGGAACGGGAATACCTTTAGAGTCTCTGTCTAGCTCCTTCACTGATCCAGGAACAGAAGTTACCTAACACATGTACTTTTATAAAAACTATTTTTAACGACTTTCTTTACTGTACTACAGATCAAAATCTAACTTGGACACAGAAATGCAACGTCACCTTGGAAAATATAATCTGAAACACTGTCTAGGTAACAGTTCCTAAATATCATAGATAAAGCCCCGGGCGAATAAGGCCGTTCCTGACCGATGTCCTAAACGACTTAACACCTTTACGTCTTAGCTTGCAATGTTCTGGCTTGTGATAGTGGACCGCAACGTCAAGGTGGTGGCTTAGCAAAAAGCGCACGTTCCTCCTGTCTTCTTTCTACCTTGCAACAATACGAGAAACCATTTTCGCTGGGAATCTGCCTATGGAGTGACAATGAAGAATCAGCGTTATCTCCACAAGCTAATTTCCTTTAACCTTCTCATCATAGACTCACGGTCGGTTAGCCCAGAATTCAAGAGGCATGTAAAAGTGGCAGTGCCGATCCACTCGAGTTGTGTTGACATTATGTAAATATCCCCTCTGAAACCAAGGGCGCGTAAGTCTCTTAGCCTGATTAAGAAGGCGCCGGCTTTACTCGTGTAATGATACTGACTCCTTTGGGCTTCAACCAATTACTGGATTTTGTGGAAATATTTCGCCTGTGTTAATGGACCTGTAACTAACAGGCAGCCTAAACTGGTTAGAATTTGTATATAATGCTAGAACTAGAACCAGTAAATCACATCATTACGGAGCCAAACACATCTTGAATCATGTTTGCGAACGCGCGACTATGGCTTCGGCAAATTCACGCCCTAATAAGAAAAATCCTCCTGATCACCATCGTGAAACATTGGCTGTCGACACTCCTCCGAGCACTCGTCATCCCGATCCTTATCCTCCTTCTTGTCCTACAAATACAGAACTTCACCGGAGACGGGAGCAGATATGGCCTTGGAAAACCTTCCCCGGTTCCAAGTCTTGACGACAACATTCCTCCTGGGACGAAACTTGTGTTTGTGCAGAGTCCCAATGCAGGTTTGGACGTTAGCGATGTTATTAAAAAGATTACAATTGGTCTGAAAGACAAGACTGTCGAAATAGGGGATAACGAAGCCGATTTGCGGAAACGATGTCCGACGAGTCTTAGTGGTGTTACGAACTGCTACGCTGCTATTATCTTCAACGACTCTCCCTTGACTCCACGAGGAAACAAAACATGGAGCTACACAATCCGCGTTAGTAGTGCTCGATCGACCCGAAAATTCGACATCAACAAACAACCGCCTGATACCCACTATGCCTCTCTTCAACTCGCCGTCGAAAACGCAATCACAAACTCTACTTCGATCCCTGATAACTACATGTTCACTCGCATCACGCAAAGTGAAGCCGTCGAGTTAAAGCGTCGTAACTTTGCGGCAGGCATCATTGGTGGTTTTGGAATCATCTGCTTTCTGAGCATGGTTTCGTCTGTCTTCCATATGATTGGAATGATATCGACTGAGCGAGAGGCAGGGATGGCCCAGTTAATTGATGTCATGGCTGGTGGTGCTGCTTCAGTTCGAGTTCTGAGTTATGTTGCTGCTTTCAACATTATTTATCTGCCGAGTTGGATTATATTTGGAGGCTGTAAGGACTCCCCTTGACGAAATTATACATCTGCTAATACTTGGTAGTATATGCAGGCTTACTTATCCCAAACTCAAACCCTGGCATTGTCGTCCTATGGCAGATCCTCTCCGGTCTAGCCCTCACAAGCATGAGCGTCTTCGCAGCAACAGTCAACATACGCTACAGCGCCATATCCATCGTCATCGTTCTCATGCTCATTGCCTGCCTCGTCGAAATGGTCGATGCCAAACCCGAAACCGTTCCTGCACTCCTCGTCTTGATCCTCTCCGCCGTCTTCCCAAGCTCGAGCTACATATTCTTCCTAAACCAGCTCTGTCGCTACGAGGCGAAAGGATTGCCAACGAATATCTCGAAGCCAGCCCCTAATGATAAAGGCACATATGTTGTTACCATATCGATGCTATGGGGGTTGTTAGTCTTGACCATAGTGATGTATCCCCTCTTGGCTATTCTTGTTGAGAAGTTTTCTCATGGTGTTAATAACAAGGGGAGGAAGTTCGCTGATATAGTCGAGACAACTGATACTTCGACTGCATTGAAGATTGTCAACCTTACGAAAACTTACAAGGCCTCTCTTTGGAGACGTTGTTGTCGAAGAGCCAAGCCTACGATTGCGGTCAACTCGCTCAGTTTCTCGATGCAGAACAAGCAAGTACTGTGTCTTCTTGGCATTAATGGATCTGGCAAAACAACAACTCTTGGTTTGCTCGCTGGTACTGAAAAGCTCACTAGCGGG
Organism: Fusarium sp. PT; assembly: GCA_021020635.1. Lineage (NCBI taxonomy): Eukaryota > Fungi > Ascomycota > Sordariomycetes > Hypocreales > Nectriaceae > Fusarium > Fusarium sp. PT. The sequence goes on from JAHMRZ010000016.1 coordinate 1,062,884, forward strand.
TCAATCCAAATCAACGCCCCTTGTTCAAAACTTGGTAGGTATCCCCTAGGATGACAATTCGCTTGCTAATTATCAAGGCATCTGTCCCCAGCGCAACATTCACTGGCCCGAGCTTTCGGTGCTTGAACATGGTCGCTTATGGGCCATGATGAAAGGTGGATCCACAGATCCCCAATCTCTAGACACTCTTATCGAATCTTGTGACCTCAATCTGAAGAAGCATAGCCCCGTGGGTACACTCAGTGGAGGCCAGATGAGAAAGGTGCAGATGCTTTGCATGCTAGCGGGTGGCAGCTCGATCTGCCTAATGGACGAGGTCACTACAGGAATGGTGAGTCAGAGAGTGACCCTATTTGCAAGGTCTAACTTGATCAGGACCCTGTTTCGAGAAGAGCTGTATGGAACATCATCCTCGCCGAACGTCAGAAACGATCCCTTATCCTTACAACACATTTTCTCGACGAATGCGAAGTGCTTGCCGATCAAGTCGTAATCGTATCACACGGTCACGTTAAATGCCAAGGCTCGACGGCAGCACTTAAAAGTATCTATGGCGGGGGTTACCGCGTCCATCTACTCAACGTCCCTAGCCCACCAAATACGCCATACGTCACTACTATCCATGGAGGACAAACTGTCTTCAACACTCCTGATTCAACTTCTGCCGCAAACCTATTAGTGTCACTAACCAAGGCTGGATACTCGGATGCTTCTTTGAGTGGACCTACTATGGAAGATGTATTCCTCAAGGTTGCTGATGAAGGTCATGATGATGACTTGGGAACGTCTGAGCAAAGTCTCTTAATTGAAGGTAACGAAAATGTCGAGCTTAGTTCAAGCACACAAGCTTCATTCACTGAACAGCTTATGGCTTTATTAGTCAAGCGACTTCTTGTTCTCAAGAGGGGTTTCTGGTGGTACATTCTAGTACTAACGATTCCTCTAATCTTTACCCTGCTCATCACTTCTACTGCTAACGTCCCCGAACCTTTTGAGCCAACCCCCTGTATTAATACCGGCTTATCAATTATGGATGAACCGTGGCCTATTAGTCTACGCCGGACCTACTACGACCAAACAGGCGATAAAAACACATCGATGCTCGTGGGACCCGAGTCTATCAACAAAACGCTCTTCCACGCCGTATCGAAGTTCCCGCTCGCGAAGGAGTATGATGTCAAAGGATACAAAGATGGATTCATTTTTCAGAACGACTTTAATGCTTTCCTGCAGTCTGTTCACGATAAGCCAAAGGACCTTGCACCAGGAGCTCTGTACATAGGCAAGGACAAGTCTATTCTCGCCTACAATGCTGAGCTTGGGTCGGATGGTTCAATGTTGATGATAAACATGTGGAGCCAACTCAAGAGTAATACTCCCATTGGTCTTTCATTTGGATACTTCAGCTCTTCAGTTCCAGTACGTTCATATGACCTGTCTCTATTGCTTAGTTAACAGACGAATAGTCGGATCCTGGCCCGGGCATGTTTCTCGCTATAGTAAGTCCCCGCCACTCAGTCCACGCGCATCTCTAACCTACTCATAGTTACTCACCGTCCTCCACGTCCTCTATCCCGCCTTCTTCGCCCTCTATCCAGCCTATGAGCGACTTCGCAAGATCCGAACACTACAATACTCTAACTCGATCCAACCACTTGCATTGTGGACGTCACATTTACTGGTAGACTTGGTATTTGTCTTGATCATATCAGCCCTCTGCCCCTTATTCATCTCGCTGCTCATTACGAAGTGGTATGGCGTTTGGCTTTTGTTTCCAGTCATGCTTCTATTCGGAATTGCAATGATGCTTTGGAGTTATGTCATTTCCCTATTTGCGCGATCTGAGCTTGCGGCTTTTGGTATTTCATTTTGTTTGTCGCTTTTGATGTTTGCTATATCTGTCATGGGTCTTATGGTAAGTAGGAGGTGATCAATATTTAGGTTTAGATACTGACATGCCAAGATTGCTTCCGTCAACCAAGATCCCGGTACGACTTCGAGGATGGATATGGCTGTATTTGTTCTTGGTTTTATCTTCCCAGTGGCCAATCTCTTCCGAGCAATGGCCGTTGGACTCAACGTCTGGGCCGCAGCTTGTCGTGGTCAGGATATGATAAGTTATCCAGCCAATATCCATGCATATGGAGGCCCAATCCTGCTTCTTTGTATCCAAGTGGTGTATCTTTTCGCTATTCTTCTCTGGCTCGATGGAAGAACATGGACATTACGAAGTCTCTGGATAAGGTTTGTTGTGTCATTTCGAGGGAGGGGCGCTGGCATGAAGAAACTTGATAACATTGAGATGGCACCCATGTCGACACCAACACTCAAAACTGGGAATTTGGTTGACGTCGATCAGATTCAAAAATCTTTCGGTGCGAATGTTGCTGTCGATGGTGTATCTCTCACGATGGCCAAGGGTGAATTACTTGGTAAGTATTCTTGTCGCCTTGGACTGTCCCTTGCTGACTTTGAGTAGCACTTCTCGGACCCAACGGCGCTGGTAAAACCACCACCATTAACATGATGCGAGGTGAAATCCAACCTGACTACGGCAAAATTCACATCAAAGGTGTCGACATGCAGAAAGACACAAGAACAGCGCGTCGAAGTATTGGCTGTAATTTCTCCAACTCCTTCAACCATTTAAAAGACTAACATAGTTGCAGACTGTCCGCAATTCGACGCACTAGATCGTATCACTGTCAAACAACAACTTGCTTTCTATGCTCGTGTTAAGGGTATCTCCACTGTGCAAAGAGACGTCGATTTGGTCATGTCCAAGGTCGGACTCAGGCCTCACGCCGCAAAATTAACGTCTCGACTCTCAGGAGGTAACAAGCGAAAATTGAGTTTAGCCATTGCTTTACTGGGTATGTTCAGCTACTCGGAAAATGGTTCATGGACTGACAGGTGCAGGAAATCCTCCGATTCTTATCCTCGATGAGCCGAGTTCAGCGATGGACCCTATTGCCAAGCGCGACATGTGGGCTATGCTTTCGTCAATCTCGTCCAGTCGTTCAGTTTTGTTGACAGTAAGTAACAAGTTCGTAGTATCATACCAGGTACTAATGAGTTCTAGACACACTCTATGGAGGAAGCCGACATGCTAGCTACCCGGGTTGCCATCCTCTCCAAACGAATCCTAGCAGCCGGGACCATCCAAGATCTTCGCAACAGACACGGTAACTCCTACGATGTACATCTTATCTTGAAAACATCGCCATCATCCACTCAGCAAGAGGTGCAGACTGTCGAAGGATGGATTCGTCAGACGTTTCCGAGTGTCCACTTCAGAGGGTTGAGTCTGGGCGGGCAGTTTCGCTTCAGTATCCCAACAAGCCGCGCCGATGATGCATATACTGCATCTGTAAATGGAAAAGGACGAGTTGTTGAGGTGATTGAGATTTTAGAACATCATAAGGAGAGGATGGGCATAGCGCATTATACCGTCAATATGGGGATGTTAGAGATGATTTTCTTGAAGGTTATTGAGGAGTATATCTTGTATTGAAATAGCTGAAATCTTGCTATTAATCTATTATTACTTTACTTTACTTCTTTAGATAGAAATAGAATATAAATACTACTTGTCTCGCTAGAACATACCCTGTATACAATCTTCCTGGTTTCTTCTTATTAATACCTCTTTTTTCCCCTACTAAAATAGAGAAATACTGCTGCCCTAACCCTACTGGCACCACCGATTTCCCACTCGATCGTATGAATACATAATAGAAAGCTAGCGGGAGAGACATCCAAACTATCTGTTTACCAAGGCAGTAACCAAATACACTTTTGTAACTTTCGGGCAGCCTTAACCCCTGCTAAGATCCTAGATGCAACCAGATATCTCTGATGGACTATTATCTAGCTATGAATAATGCTACACCTTACGAAAATGTCGCAAATAGTGTTATAAAGCCCTTGCCGGTACAGCTGTTTCTCAACTGATACGAAACACTCCTGAAGGAATTATCTCATCCTTCCTAAACGGTCTTATTAGTCTCTTGCATGCATTAAGGAGATATTTTGCAACGATCTTCTTGTTACAGCATGCTATGCCTGCAAAACCACACGGTACAAACTACCCAGTAAGGTACATAAATAGAATCCATAAGGATAAGAAGGGTCGGGAAGCTTCTATTAGTATTGCATGCTGATATGTTCTGACTCCACTCCGCATGATATGACTCCAATATTATGTTCTAGTTACATCCACCCTATATCCATTTTTCTCGGTACTTGAAAATCACCAGCATCTCCACCAACGAACCTGGATGTCAATCTTCATGGCTGCTCGCGTGACCCAGGAAATAAAGAGCCGTCGTCCTATTAAACCATCCCTTATATCTTCTGAAACCTGACGTTTCATGCTCTGTATGTGTGTTCATGTGAAAAGGTTGGGTAATACTTAGATACAGCTATGTAACGGTACTTGATTCGATATTTAATTTCTCAAAGCCTCGTATCGAAACGAACAGTCCGGTAATAGCCTTTTGTCAAGGTTGTCACACCGTTCCATAATTATTACTCCAGTGCTAAACATTAATCCTAATAACTGAGGTGTGATATGGTTTTTAGTGTGAGATTTACGCAACGGACCAAGCCAAGGGCTATATAGCAAGAGTAACGAGATAACCGTCTACACAGTAAGTCCAACGAGAGGGGGGATCCGCCTTGTGCAAAAACAGCATAGCTAAATATACTGTCTTAAGGTCAAGTCGCTTCACGGAAGTCAGAAGCCGAACTCACCAGGATAGTTTTACAGCACCCTGGTGATTGCCTAACGTTATGTAAGAATTCTACCCGACATAACAGCACACAGTCTTTGCCGCACATGATATCACCTCACCTGATGCTAAGGCTGCAAGTGAACTGAATTAATTTCAACAAGTCGTCTAATTGTTCGATAACCGACCGGAACCTTGTCAGGCAGGGGGCGGAACTCTCGGCCACTTCCGCGCTGAAACAAACAGCTGAGTGTCGGGCCGACAAGACGGGGCAAAAATTAGAAGCTTTGATCATAACAACTGAAGATTTAAAAGATTCAAGGAAGATCGTGAAACAGTGATTATTTCCGAACAAACTAACCTATTCTTTAAATCGCCTTTTCAAACAAGACTATTAATTTACTTTACACTGCGTTTTTTTTTAAGATTACCCAGAATGGCATTCAACACCCATGTGGCGATCTCATCCGTCACTTTGGCAGGAAGTGTTATGTCATTCTTTGCAACCACCAGTGTACTCATTTCATTCGTCATTTATCGCCACCATATCCGGACTTTCAGGCATATGCTGATTCTCGAATTGATGCTTTTTGGTACGTAACATGTCTTCTTGCCGTCTTCGTCTTACTAACAGCTTCAGAATTTGCAAATAACCTGAATAATTCCACATCTGGTATCTGGCATCTTAAGAACGGAGAGCTTAGTACTGGAAGACTTTGTACTGTCAATGGCTTCATTGGCCAGTTTTCAGCTCAAGGAGTAGACCTTTCAATACTATCCATCGCTGTTGTTACTCTTTTTACAGTAACGCGACGAATTTATATGCCGGCGGTGTCCATGACAAAGAGAATATACATTTGCCTTTCGATCTGTATTCTTCCTCTCATCACAAGCATCATACCAACATTCATGGGTGAGATGCAACCAGTCGGTGGCAACTGGTGCTGGATAGCAACAAATCGCTCCGACCTGCGATATGCAATGGCACATGGTTGGCGTATCTTCGGCATTTTCAGTACAATTGCCATTTACATTTACATATGGGTTTACTTGAGAAGAAGATTCGGTTTCAAAGCCAGTGGGACCATTCAACCGCAAATTGATGTACGAGCAAGCAATAACGTCACTTGTCTTTCATTCATAAGCCCGACAAGAAATGGGTTCCAGGTCATGGAGAACGAAGAATACGAGCTTGACCCATTTAAGCGGGCGCAACCGGACATAATAGGAACAAATTCTGCGATATTCCTTGAGGAAGAACAACCTCCCCGATCACCCAGGAATGATGGAATTATAGAGATAAACCTGGAGCTAGGACACAGGACACAGGTTAATCCTAGTAGGGCCCAGAGAGGAGTCGTACGCCATCGGCCGACAGCATTGGAATCTGGAGCAGACTTAACAATAATGAAAGATTCCAACAACTCGTCTGCCGCACCATCTCGAGCAAGGCAATCTCAACACAGCCAAATCAGTGTCTTGCAAACCAGCGCAAGCGAATTTCGCATGCGCCCGAATGCCGATTAAGTCGAACTTGAGATTAAGAGAATGCTCTTATTGAACGCATACCCCTTTATGTATGTTCTCCTCTGGATGCCGGGATTGGTCAATCGACTTATGGAAGCATCCGGCAACCCCAATTCGAAAACAATCAACGTTGCCCTTCAAGTGCCAACGCAGTTTATTGGACTGGCAAATGCCCTGACTTATGGCTTCAATCATTATCTGAGAGATAGGTTGAATGATTTGTATTTTAGGCCCATAATTGCAGAGATAAGACATCGAATTGGACTCTCCTAAGCTTTAAACAATGCGAGGTCTGATGTTTTTCACGCTAGATTTACAATGAATATATCTAAAAGAATAAGGGTTTGTTTCCCCATAACTAATAATATACTTGTTTAACTTTTCGGGATGTCGTCCACTGTGTTTTAAAAGCCTCGTGTTTTATATTGGTTTAATCGACTGGTAGGACAAGACTTTTTAGTTTATTATTAAATCCGCAATTATGTCCTTAGTTCCCGCCTCAGTTCGCTTAGGCTGCCCCTTGCGGAGATTAACTAAACTCTATATGTAGCCGACCGAACCTAAAATTACTTGCCCCATAAATTCGGGTTACCTTGTCCGCTCCCGCGTCAGTAAGGCATATTAGGTGGCTTGATTTAAAATCAAGGTTTGCTTAGATGGAACATTACCCTCTTTATGATGGTATACCATGCCATGCCACCACTCTAGCATCCACTTAAACCCCCTCGGGCGATTTTATACCGGTACACTAAAAAACGGAAGACTACTGGGGCAAGTGGCTATAGTAACCTACGCGCTAAGGTCTTGGAAAGGGGTAAATATTTGCGTTGTTATTGCTCCACTTTAATATCGTCCCACTTTCATGCTTTTGTTATTCTGTTCAGCCAGGGTTTACCGCTTCTTCCTACCCTATAGTAGAAGTTATCTTCAATTATCAGTCGTAGCTAGAATAAGCCTGACAGCAAATATGTCCTAACATACCCACTGGCTGCGTCAAAACGCTTCTTACTGCTTAAAGGAGTTACTTAATTAAAACTTGACATTTCATAGATATATGTTAGATCTTCAGAGGATGAACCACGATACATAGATGCCGTGGTGTTAATCTTTATGCACAGTCAGCTTTGTTAACCTTATGGAACTCAGACAGTTTAATCACTTTACACACATATGTTTAAATGAATAGAAAGCCCTAGTAGTAACTAAGGCATATAGGTGTATTAAGAGCTCGAAGACCTTGAGTCTTAATAATCCTGTATAAATTTACATCGAGGCCGGACACAAATACGCGGGTTTCTACCAGCCAAACTGCAAACCCGCTAAAACCCGGCGCTAGCGAATTTCCGACAGCAGTTGTTCTTCAAGACGTTGGCAATGTTATCATCGGAGATACGCAGTGAACGGAGATCTGCGCTGCTATTAACCATTTGAGATTAGATAGCCATAAAATTTCAGTCCAGTGCGTGTTGCATACGAATTCACGTCCAATCATATAGGCGAATAATGGGTTATCAGTTATCTATAAAAGGGTCTAGTACGGGCAGACGTCCGTTGTGAATTTGTAGAACTTCCGATATCATACAAGAATCAATGCGATGAATCGAGTTGCAGTGCTGACCGTTTGTTCTTCTATTTCAAATACGAGAAGAGTTACTAATTAAAGGATAGTCTTCCCAAAAGGCTGGGACGAAACCCACGTTTTCTATTCGTGATGTTCCCCAGCCAGTCCCAGGACCCAACGAAGTCCTTGTTCGACTCTCTCTAACCGGTATTTGCGGCTCCGACTATGCTATGGCTGTTGGGCATATGGGCCCTGTTGGCCCGGTTTTAGGACATGAAGGTGTTGGTCGCATTTCTGTCCTTGGCTCCAACGTCAAAGCTCTTGATCCAACAGTGGAAATCGGTCAGCGTGTCGGAATAGCCTGGACTCGGGATGTGTGTGGTTCTTGTGAATTCTGTATTGATCTCGTTCATGAAGGCGAAACCAGATGTGAGAAAGCTCTCCATTCAGGCAAGGCTTACGACGGTACATTTGCGCAATACACACTGGTCCCACTGCGCTATCTAGCCCGAATTTCTGAAGACTTTGACGATATACCCGATGAGGAAGTTGCACCGATCCTATGCAGTGGTGTGACTGCATATAAAGCTATTAAGAGTTGTCACCTAACGCCTGGGCAATGGATTGTCATTTCTGGAGCAGGCGGCGGAGTCGGCTCTTTGGCTGTTGCTTTCGCTCATGCCATGGGGTATAGGGTCATTGCCGTGGACATAGGTAAAGACAGGGAAGCTAGCTGCAAGGCTCATGGTGCCGAACACTTTATCGATATCGCCAAGACCGGCCCGAGTGCTGAAGTAAAGAAGATCACCAGTGGTCATGGCGCCAAAGCTATCGTTCTAGCAGCCACGTCAGCTATTGCATATCAACAGGCTTTCGAGATGCTGGGCCCATTCGGGACCTTGATGTGTATCTCAATTCTTCCGGAGGATGCAAAGGTTTACTTTCACCCTCTGTGGGTGATCCAGAAAGGATGGAAGATTATTGGCTCATCTGTTGGAACCCGTTCTGACATCTTAGAGGCCTTGGAGTTTGTGAAGCGTCGAGTAGTCATACCAAAGGTTCAATGGGCAGAGTTGACAGAGCTGGAAAAGCTAATGGAATTGATGTCAAAGGGCCAGGTAACAAGTTCCAAGTCATTTGATGCGCTGAGTTTAGCTAACAGATTGTCAGTTACAGGGAAAATACGTGATAAAGCTCTAGGCGAACTTTACTTTGTGGTAGCTTTCATTTCGTACAAGCTTTCGAGTAATATCGCTTGGCCAGTCAAGAGATTGCTCGGGTCCGTTTCAAGTGATGACAAGAGTGAAATACACCGTCCTACTGCGAGAGCTACTTCCGGCTTCGGACTGGAACCATTTACATCTTGGCTGACAAGCTGAAGTCCGACCTGAGCAACGAGATGACCCACTGTCCAGTTCGTTGGGAAGATAAAATGGGTGTTGGTCTGGCTGTCAAGCTGAATCAAATGGCTAAAGTATAATTGTTGCCGCGCTATACTGGTTGCAGCCTTCGAAATGCTATCGCATAGGCTGAGTGCTTGCACACCAGGCGTAGACCATAGCATTGAGATCATGAATAGGGCATGGTAGTAGTTAAGTTCGCCCCATGACAAGAGTTGATGGGTGTCTTGGGTCTCAGCTAAGAGTATGACGAGTTCTTTCCACCGTACAAACCATTCCTCGACATCTTTCTTGTAATCATCGATTCGAGATTGGTCTGAATCATCGCCTTTAGAGCTTTTCTTGAGCAAGGCACTGTGGATCTTCATTTTATGAAAGGAGATAAGGTAGAAGTATATAGAAATATTCTCCTGGATGGTATTGGAGTTCTTTTGACCCAATTCCTGTATCATTCCTTAGTTACATTGGTTGAGAATACTCGAGACACTTACTTGACGAAGACTGTCGCCGAAAACAAGGAGACTTGGTCTACCATATGCAACCGATACTTGACTATTGACGTCTCAGCTTGGGGTTGTATGACTGGACTGGCAAACTTACCTCTCAAGGCAGTACATGGTTCTTGTCAGCATGCAAAATAACTGGTAATCCTCAACTTCATCTTCGGATGGACGATGGGACAGGTCTAGAAATAAGCGGATGGCAAATCCAAGGTGTCGCCAGATATCCCCTGCGTTTGGGTTCAGTAAAAGGTACACGCATATCAGAAGCGTCCTTTGAAACAAGGCAATATTATCGGATCTGGAGTGGTCAGAGACAATTGTGGCTTTCTCGATCGCCTTTTTGAAGAATGAAGGCGCTAAGCAGGCTAATGTCGGTTCGCTTCTCTTGGCAATAGAGGAAGCAATGGCAAGAACAAGATACAAGATTCCATGATTGTCTTGTGCAAGGAAGGATTCCATGTTGTAGACGCTTGAAACCATCACTTGAAGTGTGGTCTCATCTAGAATAGGAAAGAAAGAATGTGCGGATGTAGAAAAGAAATTGAGTAAGCTCAATGTAGTAGATGATGATAATAGATCCACAGGCGGGATATGAATGTCGTATTCAAGACGATGGCGAGTATTGCCAGCTTGTTTCAGAAGTTCCGGAACATTATAATCTGATTCATGTTGCATAAAGTCCCGTAAACTGCCCAACAACGTCCACGGACCAAAGAATGAAGCACTAGTATGAACTACCTGTGCCTCACCGTCCTGTTGACTTTGAAAGCCTATTCGATACGGTAGAAGCACAATGTTGTGAATGTGGGTGTCATGTGTCGGCGATCGATAAGAGGTATATGGATTCGTGCCACCTTGAGCCGTAAGTTTGTTGATGCTCTCAACTAGACAGTGTATCCGCCTTGATAACTGGCTTTAGTTCGGTATCTCATCAAAGTCTCGGCCAGAGGGGAGCTTACCCGAATGAGACATTCTCCGCCAAGACTGGGTCGTAAAAGGCACAATCACGATGTACACGTTTACAATATCCGCAAGCTGGAAGCTGACGATCGCATTTGATACGCCGATCTCGACAACAATTGCAGGATGGGAGAGCCCCTAAAATTTCGTCAAGATCTGTCGCTTTTCGGTTGAGTGGGTTCTTCTTTGTGGGCATTTGTGTCTCCTCAACTGGAGGTTCCATCGAAGGAGTTGCAAAAGAGAAGTCGGCTGCTGCTGTCGAATCTTGGTTGGAAAACATGTCGAAATCGTCGACGATAAACTCATGCCACCAGGAGTCGTCATCCAAGAAACCAGGACTGATCTCGCTGATCGCCTGTAATTCAAGAGTATTGGTCTGTTTACTAGGAACTGGTAAGTTTCGGTGGTATATGCTGTGGATCCGGCGCTGGGTAACGAGAAAATCGAGCTCTTCCAAGACACTCATATCATATTCAGTGCCAAGGTCAGTAATCGGATTTCGTAGATTTGTGTCCACGAGTTCCTTGATGTACTTCGAAGTATCAGATAGTGCCGGCCACCTTGAAGAGAGTAATTCCTGATTGTTCATAAGTAGGCGTTCATCTGATTAACCCAAGTAACTCACTAGAAGTTGGCACAGCTGTTCCAGTGCATGATTTGATTGATTGGCAAGATCTGCTTGTTGGAGAGTCAAGGCGTGATTTCTAAGAGCATAAAGCAAAACCACGCCTGCGTGGAACGAATTGCTGGCCAACCCAAAAGTGAGGATGAAGCCACCCATGGCCATGGTCTTGATTGACAGGTCAATCAACTGAATAGAAGCGGTGACGGCCTCGGTGAGAAATGATTCAGATACTGCAATGTTTCTCGAACATGGTCTATTTAGCGAGATTTGACACTGATGGGCTGCCGAGATTAGAGATAACGACGTGATGCCTTCTGAGTTGGAGTATCTTAGAAGAGCGTGTATGGATTCTTTAGTTGATGAAACCCATGAGCTGTGATCCTTGTTGTTAGGTATCGGCTGATCAAAGAACTGTACTGATAAGATCTCTGTTTGGATGAAGCAAAGTCGGATCTGGATGAGAAACTGTTTCCCCTCAGGTGCGTGCGAGACTCTAGAGAGAAAGGCCTCCATATCCAACTCATCGTTAAGGCATCCTATGTTAAAAGGCAGCTGCGTCGTGATATGGTTATCGCTTATCGCAATCGGACAACCATTGGAAATTGCTATTAGTCTTTCCAAATCATAAGTCTGCTTTGCATCAGTAGTGAAAAGGTCAGCCAAGAACATGCACTTACAACCCAGAAGACTCTTCTGTGCAGCTCTATGGAGGAGGGATGTATAAACATTGATCCATCAGTTTCTTGGTGAAGTCCAAGACTGATAGCCATCCGCATAGCTTCACCGCTTAGGTACCAAAGGTTGGCTGTGTGTGGCAGCAATAAAGCACATTGAATAAGAAGAAGTAAGCACTGTAAGGATGTCAAAGATGACTCTCCTAGAAAGTCTATGTGTCGCATTGCATCCGCATGCAGCGCTTCAGTGAGCGCAGCAATCTTTCGAAACTCGTGTCGCTTCGATGTCAGTGACCCAATGGCCAAGATCAGAGTAACGATGAAAATTGTGGTATTAGACGGTTGAGCGTTGTCACCGTAGAACAAGTCGAAATGTTGATCCAAATCGGTTTCCATGAATGAGGGAAACCGGGGTAAGATATTGTCCTTGTAAACCCTAAATAAACGTCTGGCCACTTCTAGTGGAATCTTTTGTGCGTTGAACTGAGAAAACTGGGCTGCATACTCTTGTCCAGCTGTTCTCGGATATGTATCGTAGTAGTTGCCATGGACGGGGATCTTAAGTGGATGCCGTTCAGAAGGATAGAACAGCTTGACTCCATGTTGTAGGACTGAATGTGACTTGATAAGACATGGTGTCGTATGAGGTGAGATGGATACAGCAGCAATATCCACGGCCTTCTGGCGAGTCTTATCTTGTATACCGGCAGTCCCAATCCGTAAAGTTTCACAACCATCGATTGTGTTGTGTATCCGCTGGAGCTCAGCCAGGCGCTGTTCAAGATACTGGATGGGGCTTTAAAGTGTTAGCCGAGGTCAAATCGATGATTTTTATGAGCAGGTTACCTTACCTCCTTGGGACTTCAAGTGAAGTTTGTCGATTGATTGCAGCACAATTGACACCAGCTGTGACGCACCGAAGACATCTTGGAGTACCTCTGTCACACTAAAGAAGCCATAAGTAACTAGTTCAGGATATAGTTAGCGACGATGGTATGCTTACTTTTTGTTTAAGCTTATAGCATCGTGCACACGCAGGAGTTGACCTGTGTCTTTTGTTACGTGAAGTATTGAACATCAGTCGCACAAGTGGTAGGGGATCTTAAAGTGGATTATGCGATGTAAGGTCAGTGTAGGTAGAAAGTGAAGAGGCATTGAAATTATGAGGGGCTATTAAGTGGAGCGTCCAGGCTTGAGCACGTGACTATTTTAGACCAAACCTAGATACTCAGCCCTCACTAACAAGGCATTTAAGTTACTATATAACATTATTGTTAATATCATGGAGAGATTTGGAAAGCCTGGGCTTGATAAATTTGAAGTTTAGAGCAGGAAAAAAATAGATAACATAGAAAGCATGTTTTCATAATATGAGCGAGAGATGCGTTACTCCAAACTCTAGTTTTACGTAAAAGAAGGGGCCAATTGAGATACATCGCAAGCGGGCGGAATAAACCTTTATTATCCATACGTAGCATTAAAAATATTGACTGACAAGGTCCCATAAGAAACATCTAGAGAAACTTCTATGGGATAAGATAGATCCTAGATATAGACAAATTGATTTTGAATGACCCCGAAACTCCGTATACCAAGCCTGGAGCCAATCAAGAATGTAGCGAAATAGTCGGAATCCGCAAATCCAAATCGCTCGAAACCTAAGCACACGTAAAAGCCCCTCCAACAACGCCATTGGCATATGCGTTAATGATACTCTGAATGCTTGTATAAGTACCAGACACAGTGATGAAAGCTCCTAGAAGAAGTGTAAAGATGTGGAGCCCACAGAGTGCCATCTTGGTCTTCGATGATTGGTGATATCCTCGGTCCATATAGAGGGCCATCATAGCTGGGAATATGAACTGTTGGTTTCACTTTATTTAGTAAGGGTGTATGGAAAAAGCGGAATGCCAAGTCTTACACATGTCGGGGCACAGCAAGCTGATGCGATGAGACCAATCAAGTAACTGAAGAAAGGAATAGCCTCAGCAGTAATGAAAGCAATTGCAGAGATACCAAGGGTCGAGCCACTGTATAACTTTAGCCAGATTATTTATGAAGAGAGTGAATCAACGTACAACCAAGTTACCCAGTGAATGATACTGTGTTTTTGTAGGTGCTCAGAGTTACGTAGGATGCGCACGAGAAGCTTGAGCCAGTTAGCAATTTCGCCACAAATTCGAACCGCAAACTTACAAATTTGGCAGCCAGATGAACCCAGAGAGTTGATGTCATAATAAAACCGGGAATTGAAATACCGTAAGCAATCTTTTCGACAGTGCCACCAGCGCTGCCTAGAGAAGGGCTGGCAACATATTGACCACAGAAGCTGTGTTTCTTGTCAGCATTTTAATTTAGAAGAAACCATTCCATGGTAACCTACTAGTATACTACCATACCAAAAGAGATATAACAGGCCATGAGAAAGGCTTGAGAGGAGAATAAGGCTCTGGGAAATGAACTGGGAACCCTCATCTCTGCAATAACGGGCATGAAAGTGGGGGTAGAAGCGTAGCCAGCTAGATAGTAAACTACTGTGAGCACAAAACCTGTAGTTGATATATCAAAAGCAATTACTTACCAAAGAGGTTGATAGCAGCAGTAAGACCGGTAACGAATCCAGGATGAGCGACAGCAATAACTTCTAAATCAAAAGGTCCAGCCTGCGGCGCAGCGGCTGGCCGATCTACCTGCGACACACCGACACTGGGAATGTTATTAGTAGAGGGAATCGAGGCAAGTTGATGGTTGTGAACTTACACGACCACAAACACAGCTGTAAAGATGGATGCAAAACCGATCCATGTCAGTATGGCAAGCTTGCCCAGAGTCGGGATACTTGCGGCCACTGCAGTTAAAAGTGCGGCAACCATGGTCCAGACGACAGTGCACACTTTACCATCGGCCAAGATTTTGAATCCTTGAGCCAGACCAATGAAGCCAGAGCCGGAAGACAAGCTATTGCGAGTTAGGAGGAGAGATATTCCATGTGCGATGCATTTAGACTTACACCCAGGTAAGAAGGAATAAAGCTCCAGCAATTTCACGAGCGATCGGTCCACCAACTACCGCGGCGGCATCGGCGATATTGTGTACACCAGGGTACTTCATGCGAAATGCGTACATGATGTATGCGTAGTCTGCACATGGTTTGTTAGCGATATCCTCCCCTGTTCGTTATTCGTAGGATCTTTACACGTTGTCAATGCACCCCAGCAAACCAGGAGTATAACACCAGGACCATAGCCGACGACACTAAATGCGGATGGGATCGTGAGGACGCCTGTTGCAAAGCATAACTTCATGAGGATGATAGTCGTTTTAACCCTAAATGTCAACCGTTAGTAGAGTACCATTTCCGACTCAATGACTTCTTACCATCCGAGAGCACGAAATTCAGAAGAATCGAAAACTTCTCTGTTCTCTTGAGGCATAACCTGTACGGACTTCTCGTCTGCCTCTAGATTCTGTCCGACATGATGATCCTTCGTCACTGTGTCTGGAGTCGAATTGGAGTGCATTTTGCAATTCTTTAGAAGTCGTTGGTGTGCAGATGCTCGAGTAGAGGTGCAAGGCTTAGAGTGATAGGTCAACCACTCTTATATACGACGATCTTACATATGTACGTTACCCCAGATACCCAGGTTGAATGGTAGTACCGGGCGTACGGATCGCTGGAATGATTATGCCAGGCAATCAATGGCTTGCTCTAATCTTCTGGCCAAGATATCCTATCTTAGTTTTGGGCCTAGGCCCCCCCAGTCCCGCGGATTTCCGACGCTAGCAGATTTCCGTACAGGCTCAAAGGGCGGGGTTAACAGGGTCTTCCCCATGGGGGTGGTAGACCAGGCCGCCATGACGCGTTAGATATCGATACAATTTTGACCTTATCTATTGTTGTTTCCCCGATCAATGGGATCATTATCTCCGATGCATTAACTGGAAATTAAGAATGGTCTTATCAAAGATTTAGACAAATTTGACACTGTCCAGTTATCGCGTTGACAATCCCCAATCCGGGACTCAAGTTACCTTTCTGGTTTGGAGTCTACAGACGTGCTAATGATTGTGCATTCAGGATGGTGCACGCTTCTAGACGATATGACATCAAACTTTTACGCGCTGACGTTGAACCAAGTCTTGTCGCCTTCGTATTGAGATAAAATGCACTTGAGAAGCTGGAGGTGAACCACGTAATTTCTAGTTCTGCTCTTGAGATAAGCATTCTACGTAGTCGACGATATGTAACACCGCTATGGGGCTGTGTCATCTATTGGGCTGCAAAAGCTCTTACTACAAAATTACCGTCGCCTATTTGAACTTTATTTCCCTCAACCAGGCCCTCTCTTTCTGCTTCTACTGCCTTAACTGAATCATCTGCATCTGGCAGGAGATCAATAGTATGAGACTTGAACGAACTGTCCCACGAGTTGGTTAATGAGTTCAGAGCATCCTTCCGTACCGAGAATGCACCATCTGAACCTTTCCTTATCGCCAGAAAGACGTTGCCAACTCTTCCAACAAAGGTTGTCTTATCTTGACTTTGTAGAATCCATGACGATGCAGCTAGCGGTTTGGCAGTCACGTCTCGCCATACTTCCTCGTAGTCTGTCACAGCGCTTGCTTTGTGAGGACAAGGTGTGCTTCCGATCTCGAGGTCATCGCCATTTGGTAACTTCTTGAAGTATGCTTCGTCCGGCACCGTAAGGTCCAGCGAGTCAATGAGATGAGTCCATCGATAAGTGGCTTTGAATGAACGTTAATGTTGGGTCAGAGGTTCGATGACTGGCAGAAAAGACTTACGAGGATCCTCCTTTAGAAGAATTCGTTCACCAGCTCGGCTCCATTGTATAACTTTCGTCTCTTTTTCAACCCGTAGATCGATAAAGTATCCTCCCACGTTAAGTGCAATCGTGTCCGTGTCTTCATAGGCGGGCTCCGGCAACCATTGGATGCTAATACGCTGTACAACTTGAGACGCCATTGTGTGTTTTATGCTCGATTGGACGTATAAAAAGGAACGAGTATGGTAAAGATTGAATTATATATAACGAGGCCAAAAGGGTTTTTAGCGGTTATAATTGCTAAGTAGTCCACCTTGACTATGAAAAGGGCGTTACCACATGACGATTTTAGAGTGCCTCACTGAACGCTAGACGGAAATCTGCGCACTACGGGAATCCGCGCTTGGCCTCTGATAGGCGGAGAGGGTTTTAATTGTACTAAATTGGCCTGACTTAGTATATAGATTAGAGGTAGATAATACTTAATTTCATTCCGATTTCTCACTCAGTATCATTACTCAATCTCCCAGTTATCCCTCTAAGCTTTATTATTACTATAATCTTGTTCGATTCTGAACAAGATTAGTACTAATAACTTGTAAGCGGCACTATTGCAGTCTTGCCGCTAGATGAACGGAAGTATATACAATTACGAGAAAGTAAGATATAATATAGGATAACAGGTAGGGTATAGAAGCTATATACAGTACATCTGTAGAAAAACCCTAGATTGTACTAATAATTCCATCCGTCAGAGTAGTAAAGGAAGGCACTTTAAAATTCGTAAATTCCTCGGTAATAGCCTAAGAACTATTAAAAGGCAATTAGCTAGATATTATTCACTAAAATAAATAATTTTACTTAAAACTTAGACTTATATTAAGTAACGTTAAATTAAGCTACTTATTAGCCTAAAATAACCCTAACCTTATACTTAAGGTTAACTAACGTTAACTTAAGGTTACTATATTATAGATAAAAAGGGATATTAATTAATAAAGAAATTTAATAAAACTACTTTTCTCTTTACTATTTATTATAGAAATTAAAAAGGTAATATTAAGTAGTAATAAAGGATATTATATAGCTTAATTAGGACTATTAGATACTAATCTGCCGGCTCTATTAAGTAACTATCTAACCCGGTAGTAATATTAAGCTATATTTCTAACGGTAATATTAACTTAAGGGCTAAGTACTTAAGAATATTAAAGACTACTATAATATACTTAAACTAGCTAACCTAAAGCTTACTATAATACCTAAAGATAATAATTAGGTAATTAATTAGCTTACTATTTTATATAGATATAATTATAATATATATTACTATTTTATTATAATAAAAAATAATATTATCTATTACTAAAGAAAGGTAAGGTATAAAGTAAAAGAGAAATAATAGACTAAGGTATTATTATAGATATAGATAGGAAGAAAGTATATATATTACTAGATCGTAAAAGATAATAATAATAGTAACGGCCTATTTAATATAGCTAATATAATTAATACTATAAATTAAAGCGTTATAAATAAACTTATTACTTTAAGTTAGGCTTAATTAGAAAAGGAAGATACTATATAACTACGGCAAGGTAATATAAAAAAAGAGCTTAACTATAACTTACTATAAGTTAAAAGACTAGGCTAGGTATAATACTTTAGCTCCTAAGACTTAATTAATATTTATAATATAGCCTAGTAACTATAAATAAAAACAGTAATAAATAGATTAGCTAGGAGGTAAAAAAATAAAAAGGCAGTTTATAAATAACTATTACTTAGCCAGCTTAAATAGAGCTTTAATTATAAAGTAGAATATTATTATTAATAACTTAATAATATACTAACTAAGATATTATAATAACTTAATAATATCTTATTTATAACCCTTAGAGTAATTATATTTATAGGCTAGACTTACCTATATTTAATTTATATAGAAGACTAACGTAATACTAATAGCTAGCTTGCCAGCCTATATTTAAATTAATAGCTAGCCTACATTTTATAGAAATTAATATTCTACTGATCGTAAAGCTTTAAAAGTCTTAATAACTTTATATAAGTATTAAATTATATAGTAATACCTATTAAAATAGTAGTAAGCCCTTTATAGAATTTAAGGTTAAATTATTTATTAAATAGGCTAGATTTTAATATAGTTAACCCCGGTAAGGTAAATTACCTAAAGTAGCCTAGCATTCTTATAATATTATTACCTACTATTAGTAATATCTAATTAAATACTTTATAAATTAGACCCTTTATAAATATAGACTAGACCTACTTACATTTAATTTATTTAGGAGACTAGCGGCTAGCCTATATTTAACTTAATAGCTAGCTTATATTTAATTACTAGCCTATATTTATTAATAACTAGCCTATATTTTTAAGAAGTCAGTCTTTTACTAATTAAAGAAATATAAAAATATTAAATTATATAGTAAGGATTTAAAATAAAATTATATAGTATATATAAAATTAAGTATTAATACCTTTACTTTAATATAATATATTTTAATATAGTAACCTCTTTATATATTATATTTAAAAAGTTACTATATTACTAGCTAGTTTACTTTATAAGTCTTAGTAAATACTCCTAACTACCTAATTATATAGTTCTTACCTCTTATAGAATATATTAAGTAATATAATACTACCTCTCTAGCTATTTTATTTTAAACCTAATAATTACTTTTATAAAAGAGTATAAATAAATTAGTAATAAAAAGATAGTACCTTCTTACCTATATTTTTCTTTTCCTTTTTCTTTCTCTCTTCTTTATTATTCTCTTTTTTTACCTTTCTATATAAATAGACTATCTAATCTAATACTATACCTTCTACCTATAGCCTATTAAAAACTACTAGATTATAAATTACTTTTATTACCTACCCTCTTTAAAGATTTTAATCTATAAAACCTATTATAAAATAGAACTAGGTAATAATATATAGTAATACCTCTGTAATTTCCCTTATAATCTCTAGATAAGTAATATCTAAACCGAGGAATTATATATAAAGGCATAATAACTAGATCCTATATAAAATCAGAAAGACCTTATTAAATTACCTTTCTTAATACCCCTCAGGCTACCTATCTAATAACTTAATAGCCTACACTCTAATAGATTTAAATATATATTTAAGCTATCCTATTTATAGGTCTATACCTCTTAATATAAAATAAACCGCTACTTATAGGATATTTATTATAATATAAGTTATACCAGGAAGAGGGGCAGACCTATAAAGGGAAAAATAATACTATCTAGCCTATACTTTTAAATATAGGTCTATTATTAATACCTATTCTGATAAGGACCTTATAGTAAGTACTTTAAGGTTAATCTATCTATATAACCTAAGTAACTATCTAATTAAAAAGAAAGGTTTATATAGTACTTTATAACATACTATTAAACCTACTAGAAAGAAGTAGATATAATAAAGTTTTTTTTAGGGTTAGGGTAAGGGGTAGGGTTAGGGTTAGGGTTAGGGTTAGGGTTAGGGTTAGGGTTAGGGTTAGGGTTAGGGTTAGGGTTAGGGTTAGGGTTAGGGTTAGGGTTAGGGTTAGGGTTAGGGT